>CM028351.1:58423354-58765972 GCA_016618105.1 Dendrobium huoshanense
GGCCTTCAGAATTGAGCTATGAGAATTGCGCTTCCCAATGCTGATTTTTACTGAAGTTGGTAGATTTGGAGTCATCCTTCGTGGTTGCAGATTTTTGGAGCCTACGAATATTTGGTAGTTGCTCGAGACTCATCCTTTCACTGGAACTTTGATTCTCCAGTCATTTTGGAGAATTTTGTAGACTACGATCACTTGAACTGGTCGAGTCAAATCTGCCTTTGTGCTTCCTACAGTCCCTACTAACGGGTTGACGAAGTGGGGGTTCCGCTACTACGGCCTTTCTTATGGCTTTTGAGTAGACAGAGCTGCCAGCGATCCGGCCATATTGGGGCGTGTTGGATCCGACCTTTTCACCCATTCGAACCTTATGCTTCAGGCTGTTGGAAGACTTCAAGCTTTTTCGGCTCAATTTGTAGGAGTGTGTAGCCACAAAAGTCTCTTTCTTGACTTTTGAGTCTTAGTTTATTGTAGAAGGTTTGTCTCAGTCTTTTGTAAGATCACCTGCATAGACTTTGAAAAAGAAATATTTGTATTCTTTAGCACAAAAGAATATTTGGATTGATAATTTTAAATATTTATTCGGGAATCTCGGCACGCAGCGCGATGTCGACCCAAATAAATATTTAAAATGCCCCTGTCTCGCAGGAACATTTTAGAATGGAATTAACATTGAAATATAAGATTTTAAATATTCATTTGGGGATCTTGGCGTATAGCACGATGTCGACCCAAATGATATTTAAAATGCCCCCTGTCTCGTAGGGACATTTCGGATAGGCTTTGTATCTTTGAGATTTTAAATATTTATTTGGGGATCTCGGCACGCAGCGCGATGTCGACCCGAATAAATATTTAAAATACCCCCTGTCTCGCAGGGACATTTTAGAATGAAATAAATTTGGAATATAAGATTTTAAATATTCATTTGGGGATTTCGGCACGCAGCGCGATGTCGACCCAAATGAATATTTAAAATGCCCCCTTTCTCGCAGGGACATTTTGGATAGACATTTCTATTTTGAGATTTTAAATATTTATTCGGAGATCTCGGCATGCAGCGCGATGTCGACCCGAATAAATATTTAAAATGCCCCCCAATCTGATGGGAGATTTTGAAACGCATTCTTGCTATACAAGAGAATTTCAAATATAAGTAAACATGCATTGATAAATATGCATATAAAATTTTGTCAATCACAAAATACATCAGATATGGAATTTTCATGCGTGATATTTCTTTAAGTGTCGACCGTTGATTGGCGGCATAGGCCTCTGACCGTTCAGATCGATCAACTGATATGCTCCTCCTTGGTATACTTTCTCGATGACGAAGGGGCCTTCCCAATTGGATACGAACTTGCCACCAATTTTTCTGTGTGGGATAATTGGTCTTCTCAGCACCAGGACCATTTCCCCTTCCTGAAATGATCGAGGACGCACCATACGATCGAATGATTTTTGCCATTCTTCCTCGGTAGATTTCCAGGTTTTGTTGAGCTTGTAACCTGATTTCATCGAGTGCATCAAGCTCTTCCATTCTGAGACGGGCATTTTGTTCTTGAGTGAGATCATTCTGAACTGCTACTCGGAGTGATGGTAATTCGATCTCCAATGGTAATACGGCTTCAACACCGAACACCAATGAATAAGGAGTGGCTTTGGTTGGCGTCTTGTAGGTTGTACGATACGCCCACAGTGCCTCTGTCATTTTCGTATGCCACTCTCTTTTATTCTTGGTGAGAATCTTCTTCAACAACTTCACCAACGTCTTGTTGAAGGCCTCTGCCAAGCCATTTGCTCTTGGATTGTATATAGATGAATATCGCCAATCAATTTTGTGTCGATCAACGAACTTGTAGATTTTTGTACTTTTGAATGCAGTACCATTGTCAGAGATTATGCGGCGTGGCACACCAAATCTGTAGACAACATTATGGGTAAAGAAATTGATCACATGTTCGGATGTGACTTCTCTGAACGGAGCCGCTTCTGCCCACTTGGAGAAGTAGTCTGTTGCTGCCAGAATAAATCGATGTCCCGCTGAAGACGGTGGATCTATCGGCCCGATAATATCAGTACCCCAACATTCAAATGGCCAGGATGCTATTGTTGGATGCAGAGGATTTGGAGGCTGATGTATAACATCACCATGGATTTTACATTCGTGGCACCTCTTAGCGTGATCGATATAATCCTTGACCATAGTTGGCCAATAATATCCCATCCTCTTGATTTTAGCAGTCATTTTGGGACCTGACTGATGTGCTCCACAAAGCCCTTCGTGGACTTCTGCTACCACTTTATCAGCTTCCTTGGTCCCTAGGCACCTTAGCCACATTTGATCAAAGCTCGTTTGTACAACGTGTCATTAACAAATGCGTATCGCAACGCCCTTTTATGAATTTGTGCGGCCATAGACTTTTCTATCGGGAGTTTGTTTTCCTTGAAGTAGTCAATGAATGGCTGTCTCCAATCATTTTCAACTTCAATATCTAAACAATGCCACCACGATTCTGAAGTTTGACTAGCTTTATGTCTCTTGGCCATATGATATTCTTCTGGATAATTCTCCATAACGATCTGATGGAGAGGTTGAGGGTCACTTGGAGTTTCATCCTGCTGATTTGAATCTGAAATTTCTTCTGCCCTCAGGAATTGTAATAGAGCGGGCTCCAAGACTCTACGAGCGTAAACCCCGATGAATATAGGCCTCTCCTCGTTGATGTTCGCCATTTCTTTGGCTAATTTAGCCAGACAATCTGCTTTAGCATTCTGTCCTCGAGGAACTCGAGCTATTTCAACATTTGGTATTTGCTTCAGAAGCTCAAGGGCTCGCCGATGGTAATGGGCCAATTCAACTTTGCCAACTTTGTAAATACCGAGGACCTGATTTATTATAAGTTGAGAATCACCAAATATTTGGAGATGTTGGATTCTGACATCGATCGCAATCTCCAACCCTGCTAACAGAGCTTCGTATTCGGCTTCGTTATTGGTCCGAGGTTCGGTCAAACTGAATGAAAATCTCATTATACCTCCTTCCGGTGCTACGAAAATGAGGCCAATTCCAGCTCTAGCTCTTGCTATATTTGGAGGTCGGACAGGTCTGATAGATGATGCCCCATCAAAGTACATCTCTCAGAACGGTAGCTTTTCATCCTCCTCGACCTGCATTATTTGCTCATCGGGCAAATCATCATTTAGTGGAGAATCGGCCGGGATTGGGTGTGCAGCAAGAAAATCTGCCAAGGCTTGTCCTTTCACCGCCTTCTGTGGCATGTATATAATTTCAAACTGCAATAACAATACTGCCCACCTGGCTAGACGACCTGTCAACGCTGGTCTTGTCATCAAGAACTTCAGCGGATCGATCTTTGATATCAGTGTGATTTTATGAGATAGCATGTAGTGACGGAGTTTCTGAACTGCAAAAATTAGCGCCAGACAATGCTTTTCAATTGGGGAATAACGACTTTCTGCTCCAATCAACCTTCGACTGATGTAGTAGAGCGCATTTTCTTTGCCTTCTTCATTATTCTGGGCCAATAGTGCTCCGAGGGACTCTTCTAGTGCTGCTGTATACAGTATAAGAGGCTTCCCCGGAATTGGCGCTGCGAGGATGGGCGGATTCAACAAATATCTTTTGATGTTGTCAAATGCCTCCTGACATTCTGCATCCCATTTGAAACGAACATCTTTCTTCATTAGCTTTGAAAATGGCTGGCACCTACCCGATAGATTTGATATGAATCTTCGAATGAAAGCCAGTTGTCCTTGCAACGAGCGAAGCTGTCGAAGGTTCCTTGGTGGTGGCATCTCTGTTATTGCCTTAATTTTGTTGGGGTCGATCTCTATTCCTCGATGACGAACAACATACCCCAGGAATTTGCCAGAGGAAACCCCAAAAGCACATTTGAGAGGATTCATCTTCAAATCAAACTTTATGATTCTCTCAAATACGATTCTGAGATCTTTTAAGTGATCATTTCGGCCAAGGATTTTAACAACAAGGTCATCTACATAACACTCGACCTTCTGATGTATCAAATCATCAAATATGTGAGTCATCGCCCGTTGGTAGGTGGCACCAGCGTTCTTCAGGCCAAAGGGCATGACTGTGTAGCAGAAAATCCCGATAGGCGTTCTGAACGATGTATGCTTTTCATCTTCTGGCGCCATTTTGATTTGATTGTATCCTGACGATCCATCCATGAAGGAGAACATGTCGTAGTTGGACGTATTGTCCACCAGGAGTTCGGATACAGGAAGTGGAAAATCATCTTTTGGGCATGCTTTGTTAAGGTCCCGAAAGTCAATACAGACACGAATTTGCCCGTTCTTCTTCTTCACTGGGACGATATTGGCAATCCAATCAGCATACTTTTCTTCTCGGATGAAGCCTGCCTCTATTAATTTCTTTGTTTCAGCAATCACTTGTTCTTCAATCTCCAATCTCATTCTCCTTGGAGCTTGCTTGACGGGTGCTACATCCGGTTTGATTGCTAATCTGTGAACTGCTACGTCAGGGGATAAGCCGGGCATCTCAGCATATGTCCAGGCAAAGCAATCCCTGAATTCACATAGGAGTTCTTTTATTTCTTTTATCTGTTCTTCGGGTAGGAGAGAACTAATGAAGGTTGGGCGAGGATCCTCCTCAGTTCCCAAGTTGACTTCTCTTAGTTCATCCATAATGGCTGCCTGTCCACCATCTTCAAGCTCTTCTGGTGCAGGCTCGGCTTCTACGGGCTGTTCATCATAATCATCAGCCTCGTATGTCTCTTCAGCATCACCATCTTCGGATTCAATTTCCATGCATGTGATGGCACGACAAATCTCTTTCCGGAGGAATTTTCTTTGATGAATCCAATACCTTTATATGCGTCTGTATCCTTCTGCTGTAACGGACGCGGACTCCTTCCATACCAGAGGCCCAAACTTGTACGAAGTTGTCTCTTGGTAGTAGGAATATTTACTTGCTTTCGTAGCATTCTCTGAATATTTTTGGTATTGAACCTAGGTAGCCTTGTAGGAAATAACTCTTCAGAATCGAGGATCATGCAATCCCAATCATAATTCTCCTCTTCACGAACTCCCATAGAATATAACACATTCTTTGGAATAGTCCCATTTTTACGGGGAGGCAGATAGAGGGTGGCGAGTTCTTCAACTTTATGCACCTCGCGCGGAATAATTTCTTTAAAATGTTGTAAAGGAACACGCGTGACTACGAGTATACTATCTGAAATTGATAGGCTGTCAATTCTTCTAGAGAACACATTATGCACCGTGTTCATATAAATGGAGTCGTAGTCATAATCATCATTTGAAAATTCGACCTGCCTGCTCCATTCATTCGTTGACTGGCACACTTTCCGAGATTTAGCAGGAGTAACATCATCTTCATCTGTGTCACTTCCCAGATGAGGTATATGCTTCTTTTCCTTTGGAATGGTCGGCGCTTTGGGAAGAGTCGGCACTGCCTTCTTTCTCCCAACCTGTTTTTTCTCACCTTCTCGTTCAGATCGCTTTGCAGCCTTTGAATTTGATGCTCTAGCTTCGAGGGAGCTCGAAGACTTTTGTTTCTTTGGCATGAAATACCGTGCATCTTCATAGACTGTTGCTTCATGAACTGTGAAGGGCTGAATGTCACCAGAGATCCTGAATTCTTCTCCATCTTTGAGATATTTCATACACTGATGTAATGTTGACGGGACAATGCCATATTCATGCAACCAGGGACGACCTAGTAGAGCCTTGAATGAAGTATCCGCGTCAATCACATGGAATTTAGCTTCTGTATGGAGTTCTCCAAATACAAGAGGGAGCATAAATGATCCAAGAGTTTTCTGTCCTTTCTCGTTGAAACCATGCACCATCAACTTATCTGGTCCGAGGTGTTCCACATCAAGGCAGAGGGATCTCAGTGCTTTCAAGCTTATCAGATTGACGGATGATCCAGGATCGATTAGGATTCGACTGATAACCAGCTTATCGCTCTCTGCAGTAACATACAGAGGACGATTATGATCTGCAGTTCCAAGCATCATGTCCTCTTCGGAGAAAGTAATAAATGGCTCATTACGAGCTTGTAGAACTTCAGTCAAATTACGTTCAGCAAAATACGTCTCGTATCTTTCGGGATCTTTGAGAGCCTGAATCAGAGTCTCCCGAAGGTCTTTAGACATCACCAAAGCATCGTATATGCTGAGCTGTGCTGGAATTTTTCTTAGATGGGACAAGATATTATAATCTATCCCATTGGCTGAAGTCTTCTTTTTCTTAGGATCTTCAGGGATAATGTCATCATTGATAATTATCTCTTTCTCCTTGTCTTTGTTGGAGACCCCTTTCTTCGGTGGAGGCGATAGTATCTTGCCGCTTCTTAACTGCACTTGAGCAATCTCCTCCGGTTCAGAGTCATTTAACGGAGCATTTTCTTCAGAATCAGCCATTGTTGCATCTAGGGACTCATTTGTTGATTCAGAATCACCACCCAGGTTTACATGTCCCATCCGAGACGCTATGCTAGGGTCTGATTCGTCTCCCTCTGGAAAATACAAATCCTCCTCCGAACTGTAATCCATTGACAAAACCATCATACAAGATTCAGAGGGTACTTCTTCTGTGTATTCCTCTTTTATCGGGATACTAGGCGCCACTGAGATGACCCGACATATTTCTGTTGGAAGAGAATTCTCATCATCTTCTCCGGCTTCGTCTATCTTAAGCTCCGACATGAAGTCAGCGAGCTTGATAGGTCGTCTCACAGTCTGGTAGTACTCATCCAAACTGTCAATAACCCTCTGAGTTGCAGTATTTTCTCTTTAGGTTTCTTCAGCTTGGTCTTCCTCTTGGAGGATTTCACCTTTCCAGACTTTGAAGTACTAACTTGATTGGAAAACTGTTTTGAAGTAGAAGGTCGTACCTCCGGCAGTGCCTTCAAATCTATTATTGGCTCAATAGGAGACTTCCACTTTACACCTGAAACTCCTTCAAGCTGCTTCAACATTTTTACAGTCTTCTTGGAGATCGCAGTCTCCCACTGTTCTTCTTTTATTGACTTCTTTTCATTTCTTTTTTCTTCAACCAGGGTTACGGAAGAGGACGTGACTACCCGAGCTGATTCCTTTTTAGGGTGAGACAATACATTGTCGGACAATGTGATCTCTCCCTTCTGATATTTTCTTTCAAGCCAATCCTTGAAGATATAGCAATCTTCAATAGGATGGCTCAGCACCCGATGATATGGGCAGTAATTTGGGTCACTAGTGTGCTTCGACTCTTCGGGTCTCTTGCATTCAGGCAGTTCTAGACCCGATTTCAACACTTGTCGAAATAATTTGGCGACACTCTCCCTTTTGAATGAATATTCTTTATTCATTTTATCTTTGAGGGATTGGAACGTTCTATCACCAGTTCCTATTGCTTGTCTCTGGCCTCCAGCTTGATAAGTCCGTGGCTTATCATTTCCCCCTAGTATCAACTTTGGCTGGGGGTTAGGGTTGTAGGCATGTTTGGGCTTTTCTTGATATTGCATCGGCTGTTTGCCTTTATCTACATTATAAATCACTTGCTTTTCTCTATCAGCTATGGAGAAGAACGTAGAGTCAGCCTCACCCCTTCTAGCACCCGGGGCCTTAGCCTTCTTGGGCTTATCAGCGTGATTTTCTGATCTGGAGAAATTCAGCTTCTCAAATTTGGCCACTCTGTCGAGCAAGTCTTGAAATGTGTTTATCGCAGCCATGCACAGGAAGGGTTGCATCTTGTCATCAATGTTGCCCATTAACAACTGTACGGCATGCTCTTCTTCTAACTGCTGTTCACATTTCATGCTCAAATTTCGCCAGCGAGTGATATATTTAGTCACTGATTCTTCTCTTTTTCTCTTATCCAGAGCGAGGTCGGCGATCGTAATTTTCTCAGTTGCACTAGCGAATCTTTTTACAAACATATTTTCCAATTCTGCGAAGGTCTTCACAGAATCGTTCGGCAATTCAGCATACCATTCGAAAGTAGTTGCTGTCAAACTGCTGACGAATTGTCGGAAGAGTAGGGCGTCATTTCCTCCTGTATTCCCACAGGTGGCTTTAAACTGTGCCAGGTGCTGCCTGGGATTATTATTACCATTGAAAGTATTGAACTTTGGTACAGAATACCCTTTTGGGTACGGTACTTGGTCGTATTCAACAGGATATGGACGACCTTTGCCCACCAACTTCTCTGCTTGATCGACGGCTATAATAGCCCTGATCTTTTTTGTGATTATTCCTTCCAATTGTGCAGCAGTTACTGGTTCGGAAGTACTTGCAATATTTTGTGGGGTGGGCTGACGGATCACATTATGAGCCTCGTGACCATCTTCAGGAGTGCCCCGTACTCCTGAGACTTGAGGCATTTGAAAGTTTGGAGGATCCGAAGGAGGATTGGGCATGGCACCAACAGCAACAGTTTTCTGCATCATTTGCATCATTGCCCCCATCTGAGCCATCATCTCAGTCATTTTCTCATTTAACTGAGAGATTTCTCTATCTTTGGCTCTCATCTGTCGCTTCATATGTCTCTGCATGTCTGCAAGCGTGACATTCTCATCAGCGAAGGGATTCTCCTCGGCTTCTTCTCCTTCTTCTTCTGCTTGGGAGTGACCACCTCTGCCAGTGGTGGACCCAGCTTCACGACGACGGTGATAAACTCGCCTAATCGGGGGTTGTTGATTGTCTTCATCTTCACCCTCATCATAATAGGTTTCCTCATTAACATTGGTGTGTCTCACCATATAGACAACTTCCATGTCCAGAGTATTATTTGTTTCTTGAATTTCTTCTTCTAAATTTTCATCTAGAAATTCATCAATGTTTTCTTCCCTTCGAGGTATTCTTGTATGTTTTCGTCCTCTTCAAGGAATTTCTCTTCTTCAATGTTTTCTACCCCTTCCATATTTTCTTCTTTTTCTAGTATTCGGATCTCCGAGCGACGCCGCCACTGGATTTCCGGTTCTTGGTTAGGTATGGGGACTTCTTCAACCAGTGGACTGCGGTCGAAATTAGTCTCTTTCTTTGGAGGGGATGGAGTGCGACGGGATCCCCTGGAGGATTCTCCAAGGTGTCTACCGTCTGGAGGAGTGTCATTATGGGTCCTTTTTGGGGCCCACTTCTGATGTTGTTTGTAGATGGGGGCGGATCTCTGGGAAGCCTCACCAGATGTCACGCCCAGATCAATTCCTCTTTCTTTTCTTTCTTTCTCATTTCTTCGAGGCTTTGGCCTCCAGACTTGTTTTCCTTTCCACCGGGACCTTTCAGCGGTGGATCCCTGAACATATGGTTCAGGTGTCACACCCCGATGTTCACCGCGTGGGACATATCTTCTTTCTCTTCTTTCCGTCATAGCAGATAGACGTTCTCTTGGCGGAGTTCTTCTAGCCTCGATCATCAAAGGCTGTTGGAACTTCTTCTTTTTCAGACCTCTCTCCTTTACAGTCTTCAGGACCCGATAGACCCGGGCTGAGAGAGTTTCAGGTTCTTTTCTCTTTGGAGGAGCTGGGACCTCTTGTCGTTGCTCCCAGAAAGACTTCTTCAACTCACCAGTGGAGCTATTCCTTTTCACCCATTTTAAATCAGAAAATTTGTTCCGGGTAGGAACATTGGCTTCAGGCACTTGGGCCGACAGATTGGAAGGGTGAACAGGGAGTTGTTGTTGCTGAGCTCGGAGTTCAGCATTCATCTTCCTCCTTTGTCTTCTCGTAGGCCTTCCTCCAGATGAGGAGGCTTCAGCATTGTACTCTCCAGGCGCAGATAACCTGGTCGGTAGGGGTGTGGTGTTTGTAGTCACCACAGAGACTCTTCCACCATTCCCAATTCTTCTAGTGGTCAGGGCCTCAGGCTGTGACAGCCTCTCAAACACAGAAATTCTCCCATGAGAATTTTCAGCAACAGGTCGTTGTGCCGGCAGATGCACACGACGGGTGACAGCTTCAGTAGAATGGGGCCTCCTGGCAGGCCTTTCAGCATTCCTTCCATTCACAGGAATGGCGGAAGTCCTTGCAACGACTGCAGGAAAATCAACACTACCAAATTGGATGGTAGCTCCAGTGTTTCCGGTCTCAATAATAGCATTGGCCAGCTGGATCCTGGCTCCTTGTCCCAGCTGGACAGTCATTGGCGTGTTCTGTAGATCCATCTGCATAAATGAAAGGCAAGGGTTAGTAATCAGAATCTGATACATCACCCCGCACTTTCAAAATGCAGAGACTTGCACAGAACACAAAAAACACAATAGACAAAAACGATTAGCATAAACAAGCAATAAAAATAATTTTAAAATTATGCTGAATGCCAAATGAATTTGCTGAATAATCATTTTTAGAAAATTCGAAGTTTTGAACTGTTAAAGGATCATTTTGATAGACTCAGAATTTTGAGCACAATTTGATATAACTGCTACTATAGCACTGAGACGACTAGCCAAAGATGGAAAGAGAAACCAATCCCCAGCGGAGTCGCCAGAAATCTGGGGGCGACTCCGATTGTTGGCTTTTGGCTCTATCGGGACCTTTCAGTGATGGATCTTTGGATACATGGACCAAATGTCACATCCTGATGTTCACCGTATAGAACATAGTATTTTAGTTGCTACTATAGCATTTAAATGACTAGCCAAAGATGGAAAGAGAAACCAATCCCCAGTGGAGTCGCCAGAAATCTGTGGGCTCCGAAAATTCGGCCTCGGCCTCCGCTCGCTTTTCTTATTCGGCGAGGGAGTTTTAACGAATTAAGTTCCGAGGTAAATTTTGGAAGGCAGATGAGTTTGTAGATAAGACACTACCCAGAGATTTCGCCCTCATTTTGTGAGGACTTTATGATCTGAGTTCTGGTTTCCTATAGGCGCAAGCCCCTATAGTTAATTACCCCTCCCGATCACGAGAGAGAACTTTCGATTAAGGCTAGTCGTCGATCAGATACGTATAGAGATACGTGTTATCTGGCATATAGTAGCAGCAATGAATTTAGAAATTGGAAATTGGGTTTGGATTTGAGAATTTGGAGAGTTTGATATTTAAAATAGAAATTTCACCATCTAGCACTTAAAGCGGATGGTGGGGGAATGGATGATAGACCCGATCAAGATCCCATGGTTCCGTCGTCCCGGGCCATCGTGGTCCCTGGTCTACTTAGTCAGAGGAGGTAGTCGACCCAACCTGACAGAAGGATCCTTGTCGGCAGCCATGGGTTGCTTCGTCCAAGGGGACCTTGTAGACCGGGGTTGAATGTTTATCTAAGGGGACAAATTTGAATCCACCTTAGCTAACAGAGGGCTTTGTGCCCTATCGATCATATCCTATTGATTCATATCTCAAGGATTTAACGCCATTAAGGAACGTATTGGCTCTGGCCATAACCGTTATCTGTGGTGCCATTTGGCGGCGAAACCACTCGGTTCAGAGGGCCCCGGGTCATAACCGTTTACCTGCAGTGCCATTTGGCGGTGAAACTGCCGGTTAGAGGACACGTACCACGTCCTTACTGGCAAGAGATTGTTTGAGAATGGATCCTAGTGATATTTTCGACTAGGCATTTGGCTCTTTGTGAGCTAGAGTTTATTTGAATTTGTCCACCCCGACAAACTGTTGCGGATGATGGATGGGCTTTGCTTTAAGCGATTGATAGGATAATTTCATTTTTAAATATTTTTGAAATTTTGAATATTTTTGGGATTTTGGGTTTTTGAGATTTTTTGTGGAGTTTTTGGGTTTTTGGATGGAGCTTGGAAGACATTTGGATATTTGGAATGGCATTGGAAATTATTTGGGAACCCCTCCGGTTGAGATCTGCATTCAACACGGTCATCATCGGGGTGTTTGGGGTCATTTTCCTTTTATGGATTGAACCTTGTCAACTCTGTCGGGCTGTCAACAGAGGATCGGGTTTTATAGGCTTTGAGCCTTCATCAGTGAATTCATATTATTGTAGGTCTTGATGGCCTAATATGAATGTTTTAAAGCAAATATACTAGTCGCCACAACTTTATATTTGCTTAATGGTTCGAACCCTGTCGACTTCTATTGACCCGTATAGAAGGATCGGTTTCGAACCTGAATTCACTTGTCAACCGCGCAGCATCCCTAGACGTCACGTGTGTACCAATAACACGCTCGCCGGGGCCCATGCGGGTTTTATAATTGTTTTTACCCCTTTTAGTGTACCTATGTGTATACAATTTATAGTACACGTGCAGGGGTACTTTGAAATATTTGTAGACGCCTTCTGTCTGCTTGTACGAATGTTGCAGATCCGGTGGCGTTGGATTTTGATGTTGACTCCCCCTTTCTCATTCACCGGGGAAGGCTCTTCTTGAAGTCTATGAACATTATTTTGAAATGGACTCTTTTTTAAGATCTTTAACGTAGTAGACTTGATATTTTTGATATTTGTGGATGCCAGAGTCGTTCCCCTTCTTGAATACAAGATCGAGAAGATCTTGATCACCGTTGTCATAGGTGACACTTATACTTGTGTCCACCGTGGTTCGATGTGCTTACGAAGTACCCACAGTTGTTATCCACAAGTGGCTTGTGTTTATTGGCGGAGGATCGTCATATCAGCTACGAGCTCCTAGGAGTATTCGTAGGAGAACCCTTACTTTTGCATTGAAACCACCTTTCACCAATCTCAGGTGGGATTTGCTGAGATTGCACTTGTCTGTAAGGACGGATCTTTGATTGTTGGTTCCCCGTATTGCCTTCTCAATCAACAGGCAATCTTGTAAGGAGCATCATTTTTTTGTGTGTTATACATCTCCATTTGTAAGAAGGCGATGTATCTGACTGCCATTGAAGAGTTGTTGAATGAAGACAATGGCCCTTGTGATATCATTGAGCTTGTATTGTTGCTTATGAGTGAGCAAATAATTTATTTATATTTGGGATGTTGACGAATGTCCTTCCTCCATTCATTGATCTCCACTAGCATAATCAAATTTGATGAGTGATGTTAAGATAATTATACATCCATTTAAACTTGATTATCTAGTTACGGTTCAGATTTGGGTTCATGTCCACTATGCTTGATCCGAATCAAGTCCTGGTGTTTGGATTCTTCTGAAGTCTAACTCAAATCCTTGCTTGAGTTTAGATGTTTGAATCATATTTGATGTGCGAACCAAATCCAATTTTGAGTTCAAAGTGCTATGTCCCTTGCAGTCCTTTGAGTTCAATTGAATTTTCAAATTACTTTGGGTTCAAAATATTCTGTTCAAATCTGAGTTTGAGTTCACATTTAAGTCCTCGTAGTCTTGTTGAGTTCAAGTCCGACTTCAATCAAGTTCAGTGTCATTTGAGTTCATATTTGAGTCCCAATGCTTTGTTCTTTGTAGTCAATCTTGTATGTCCAAGTTCTTGTAGTCTTGTTTAGTTCAAATCCGGATGCACAAGCTCAAGTTCAATCTCATTTGCACATTTTTTTTTTATTTGGATTCAAGTTTATTTAAGTATATTGAATCAAGTCCACAAGTCCACCATTGTTCTTTGAGTTCCATCAAGTCCAGGTACGATTTCACCCGAAATTTCGGCAGCCTCCCGGCGTCTCCCCCGTTTTAGGGGAAAACTACGAGAAAACTGGGCCTTTCCCACCACGCGCAATAAAGGCGTGTATGGTAGGTGCCCTCTGACGAGGACACCGCGGCCGTGATTTTTTGTTCCTCCCACCACGCGCAATAAAGGCGTGTATGGGGTCTTTGACGGTACCTGTTTAAATGCACAGTTTGCTTTCCCCCCGCTCGGGGGTACTTATGAGTGACCCCGCCTCGCCGTAGGTGCCGCACCGGGGTCCCTTCCCACCATGTGCAATAAAGACATGTATAGGCGGTTTTCCGGTGCGCCACGAACGTCGAAGTAGAGTTTAAGCGATTGCTCGCTTCGTCGTAAGCATCAGACCGGCGTCCCATCCCACCACGCGCAATAAAGGCGTGTATAGGAGTTTTTCCGGTCTGCTGCAAACAACGACGCGAGAAATCTGAGTTTAGAAGATCCATACCTTCGCGAGCTTTGACGATGTGGCACGAGGATCGAGGGAGAGAGAGTGGAGGCGACTGTCCGCCTCGTCGTAGGCGTCGGACCGGGGTCCCATCCCACCACGCGCAATAAAGGCGTGTATAGGCGGTTTTCCGGTCCGTCGTACACGTCGAGGACGGAAGCCTGAGTTTAGGGGGTTATACCTTCAGCGGCCGGCGGATCGGCGGTCATCGATGAAAGCTCGGGGACCGAGGTAGGAGAAGGTAAGAGGCATGCTTTCTTTACTTAATACAACTAATTATAATTATATTAAGTAATTATAATTAATTATAATTATAATCGTATTTATTTAATTAACTATATTTATTTCAATCAATTATAATTAGTCACTATAATTAATTATAATTAATATCATTAATCAATATAATTAATTGTGATTAACTTTCATTAATCATAATTAATTAATATTAATTAACTTAAATTAATTATAATTAATTAATTAATAATTAATAATAATTTAAAAGAAATAAATATAACATAATTAATTAATTTGATCTTAATTAACACTAATTATAATTAAATAAAATTAATTATAATTAAGATTAATAAAAAAAAAAAACTTAATCCTCCCTTTTTTTTTTTTCACCTCTAGTTTGGCCAATCACGGGATTTGGCCGTGGGAGTGCGCGTGAGGGAGAAAGTTAACTCCACAGCCGGTGAGCTCCTTCACAGAGAGCGAGCTCCCTTGTTGGTTCCGAACAAAAAGTTGTAACTTCCGATCGTTCAGGAAGGGAAGGTCGACGGAGGGGCGGCGTCAAACAACCACGGGA
This sequence comes from Dendrobium huoshanense, assembly GCA_016618105.1. Lineage (NCBI taxonomy): Eukaryota > Viridiplantae > Streptophyta > Magnoliopsida > Asparagales > Orchidaceae > Dendrobium > Dendrobium huoshanense. Next base: position 58,438,187 of record CM028351.1, read on the forward strand.
GGGGCTGGAGAAGCAGCGCCAAAGGGGAGAAAGTTATCTCTGCAGCCAGCGAGCTCCCGCCCGTTGCTTCCGATCAAAATGCAGTAACTTCCGATCCTTCAGGAGGGAAAGTCGGAGAGTGAGCGAAGTCGACCAGCAACGATGGATACGAAGAAGCGTTCAAAGGGAGAAAGTCTTCTTCACGGCAAGCGAGCTCTCTGTCGTTGCTTGCGATCCGACTGGAAGGGAATGCCGCCGAATGAGCAAAGTCGAACAGTGACGGGAGGGCCGGAGAAGAGTTCGGCTGGGATTTTGGAAGAGAAGGAGAGTGGAGAAGAGTGTCGTGTGAGAGATCGGAGAGAGCGAATGGAAGAAGTTCGGGAAGCAGAGAGTGGGATCGGGAGTGAGACGAGCAGAGGGGGTTCGGTCTCATTTTAAAGAGGCGAACGGGGCTCGATCGAGGAGAGGATCGCAGATTCCCGGGACGGCGCCGACTGCACAACGATTCGGCGGGATTTCGGGCAGGATTTGCGGAGGATTTCCTGGAACCAACGGTTTACAGGTATTTGGATTTTTTATTTTGATTTTTTTTTCTTTGGGTAATCTGTGGAGGTCAACAGAAAATTATTTTGCATATCTAACGAATTTACTTCTCTGTCGTACCATAGGTTTTCACTGGTAAAAGAAAATATCTAGTTATGCTTCAATTTAGGTAAAACAGAATTCAAAAACGTAATAGTAACATAATAAAGTTCAATATACTTACGTTTGTACCCCCGTTGACGGACCAGCAATATCACCAAAATTTATTGGTTCGGTCTCGACGTACACAATGACAGGATCAATTCTAGCCTCCAATAACATAAACTCATAAACCTCATCATCAGTGACATGTGTGGCACAGTAGCCACCATTACTACGAAGGCGACATGTAAGGCTGACAGTATTTATTGTAGGATTTATCCTAAGTGTGCCCATTACTCTGTCATTTAGCATAGTAAGTGATATGTCATAATCAACAATGATTGGCCGATTTTGCCCACCAATATATGTGGCTGTGAACTCATCCCCGATACGCAGCTCTCCACCAAAAAATAATAGCAAGCGTGACATCCTATCCTAAATTAAAGATAGAGGAGGGTCATTTCATAGAATGTCATATTTTTTTAAACATCTTCACTTATCATAGTGCACATAATGTACGTAGTGAAAAACGTTTAAACGCATAAGAATGCACTTTTAACCCCAATTTCTGGAGAAATGAAAGTAATTATATTTTTTGATTCATATGTCAACCTTCATTGTTCTGGCTAAAGTCGTACCTCTTGCTTAGACAAACAAATAACGAAAGTGTCCTAAGTTTGATTCAGAATAACGGTCTCTACCATATATCAAATAAGATAAGTACTAAATATATCATGATTTCTTCTCGACACCTCTCTAGTCATATTTTTTTCTAATTACTTTTTCCTATTCTTTAAATTTTTTTTTTCCAAATTGTAATGAAATATCGAAACCCATATATGCTATATAATTTTTTAAAAATAATAAGTGCTCTACATGTATCTTTTTCGTAATATCCATTTTTTAGTGTATATTTCAGTTTACATTGTTTTCAATAATGAGATTAAATAATATTCTTAAAATTAAAATTGCTTACGTGGTTTTATATTTCACAAGCACAACAAAAGGTTAATTTCATTTTTCTAAAAATTATATAAATTAATATTTTATATTTACATTTAATATAAAAAATTTAATTTCATATAAACAAATCTAATAAGTTAGGTTACTGTGGAGCAGGTGGCAACATTTTTGGATTGGTGGGGAAAAAAAAGCTTGAAGCCAATGTTCATAGTTGAATTTTTTAAGCATTCAAAATACTGAAAAATTATTTTGTTTATTTCAGAAAATATGAAACATTAAATAACTCACTAAACATTAATGTTTAAAAAATAAAAAATAAACAAACAATCTAAACTTTAGGAACTACTTTGGAAGTCGGATATTTCTCTCGCTATCTCTGCGTTGAATGTAATGTACAAAACGAATAGTATTTAAATATGGGGATTTGCATAAAAATTCAAAGTTACAACTAACAACTACGCAACTCAGTTCATGAAGTCCTTATTCTCTAACAAAAAATAACCTGATTCTATCCACTAATACATAGCTCAAAAAATATTTCCATAAAATTCGGAATTAAAAATGAGATCTCTTCATATATCTACCAATCAAATTCTCTTTTTATTTTACAAAATTTTCGGAATACTCTTGTATAACATAAACTATTTTGCCAAGAAAAAAAATTGGCTCAAACAACTTAGCCAATTTAGTCACTGCATAATTTTATTTTATTTTATTTTTTTACATTTGAAATGAATAAAATTCAAGTTCAAGATGATATTTTTATGATGAGTTTTAAATTATTAAATATATAATTTAATTAGAAAATTATAAAAATTAATTTTTTTTCTTAGGATTTTGAGGCAACATTTTTATTACTTTATAAAACAATTTTGTAGCATAAAAAATTTTTGTTAAAAAAAATTTCAGAGATTTTAAATAAAGTTCTGTGCGCACTTATATGAAATAATCTAATGAAATTAAAATTTATCAGAATAAAATTTTTAATCGAAATATTTGACATATTTTTTTTCCTTCAACTAAAACATGAGGCCATGACGTCCATTCGGAATATTATCCAAATTTCTTTTTTTTTTTTAATATGGATTTTTTTTTAAAAAAAAAAGAAAAGTGAATGTGGATTCCTGATTAGAAAGAGAAAAGTTATGCTCAAATAATTAATGCTTATAAATATTTAATCTGGTAAATTAAATTAATTCATTTAAAAATATACTTGAAATATCTGTTGTATAATTTTTATTACATGTAGCATTATGTATAATTTTAGTCTTTTTGGGGAGCCTGTGAATTTTAGGAAGATAAAACATTTTGTTGTTCTATTGAGCAATGATTCATATTATATGCTCTTATATATACTAGCTCATGGTTTTTTTATAAATTTTTGGAAAAATTTATAAAGCCTGGAACTAACATTTTATTTCTTCATATCAAGTAATTATCTAACAGATAAGTACACTGTATGAAATTATATACTTTTAAATTTATATTATTAATAGACTTTAGCAAGGCAAACACATGAATTTGCAATATATGAATTTATTAGCTCTTCGGTCAAACATGATATTAAAAACAAATTCAAATATAACCATGACGAAAAAAAAAAAAAAAGGTTCCAATAAAAACTCTACACTCAAACATTAACACCTTCTACTAATAAGATTAAACATCCTAAGAAATAAATAACAAACAAATTTTAAAATTAAGCTAACAAGAGTTCTTCATTGCAAATACATCAAGACAAAATAAATCATACATTTCACTTTGTAGTAGCTCACATATAAAAGCATTAAAAACTATGAAGAAAAAAAAAGTACAACAAAAAATAAATCAAACTAAGGCAAAAAAACATTACCTAACTCTCTGAAGCTAACGAAGAGGGCAGTGCAACCTGAGAGCTGATGAAGTTTCGCTCTTCACCACAGCACCTTTTTTATAGAAACTCGACATACCTCCCAACGCCTAACTCCCCACTCACTTTTCATTACTTCGCTTCACTGAATGCCACCAGTCCAGCCAGCGCAAAAAGCCCACAATTTGCGGATCTGGTCGGCGATAACGCCAAAGGAGATAATGATCCACAGCTGGAACAAGTCAGACAGCATGAAATGTGCCTAATGCATAGGCGCATTCTGAAGAATGCGCCGCACACTTAAGCGCATTCTTCAGAATGCGCTATATTTTTGAGCGTATTCTATAAATACGCTTAATATTAACGCGCATTCTACAATGCGCGGTTCTTTACAGCGTAATTGCTTCTATTTAAATTTATTCCCAATTATGCTGCTTCCCCTAATATCGCCACCTACGGTGCTTCTTCCTAAAATTTTGCCTTTATAATATTAGAGGCGAATTGATCCGTTATAGAATTCATATTTATAATACAGTTTCTACTATAATAAAAAAGGGTGACCTAGTGACGTAATAAAATTTTCACTTAACAGTTGTTGATCAATATTCCCAAAAAAAAGAAAAAAAAACCTGTTGGCGATCACCTCAAGGCTTTACTTACCAAGGTACTTTATAAAAAATTACTCATTACACAGCCCCAAAGAAAAGATTTTTTTTCTTTAATTAACATAGAGTGCCGTTGTAGAGATCTAAAATTTGGATTATTTTCTTAAAATTTACCAACAAAACTGACAGTACCCAACACAGCTAAGCGAAATATAATTTCTACATTAAAAAAACAAAAGACCTTCAAAGAGGGATGATTTCAATTCACATTAGAATTGAAATTGTTAATCATATAAATGCCACTGCCTTAATGACATATGCCGATTTCGCCGAGAAAGTACCGTGAAGGCATGCAGGCAACAGCACAGAGCATTAATTGTCATTACCGAAAACATCTACAAACACAGCTTTACTGATAATCATACGACATCATCATAGATATTGCTTAACAAAACAAAAGGCAACAATACGAAACCAGATCAACTATGCATGGCATCATTGATGGAGTCCTTCCAAGAAATTGAGTAATAGAATACAAAACGGTATTTGCTTTACCTGCTTAAAAGCTAGGTCATTTAAAGAGCGAAGCAGTGTGTTTTGTAACTCAATCGAACTTACAAATGTAATGTAGTTACCTGCTCGAAATGTAGGAGGAAGAGGAGATGAAATCTCCCAAAAAAAAAATGTCACAAGCAAACAAAATATAACAACCATATGAAACCAGATCAACAATATATGGGATCATTAACGTGGTCCTTTCCTACAATGAGGACAGAATAAACATACAAGCAGCCAGCTTTACCTGGTCTCTAGCTTGGTGATTCAAAGAACAAATGGGCTTGATTTGGCGAACTTAGCTAAGCCGAATGTAACACAGATAGAATAGAAGGGCAAGATAAATACACTTGGTTTCTAGGGGAGCAGCAATGCTAAAGCTTAACCGCACAAAACCATGCAGATTCAAAAATTAAGAGGAAGAGAAGAGATAGAACAAGATATACAGCATAAGCAGCAGCAAAAAAAAAATCACTTATAGAAGCTGAAAACTTGTACATAAAAGCTACGAGTTTTAAGTCAGGAAGATCAAACCATGAAGAGCTAGACGAACGCTAGCAAAGAACACAAATAAGCAAATCTAATTTTTCGGTTGTTCCAGTACAACTAATTTGTCTCATGCCACATATTAGCTTCACCAACTTTTACTGCTCCTCCCGTTGCTGAAGACTAAGGTGCTCAAGCTGTTCATGTGGCTGCTTCTGCATCAAGAGTTGCTGTTTCCGTATAGAGTGCTTGTTGTTATGCATCCATACCTTGAAAACTTTCCGGCGAACTCCAATCTCATTACAGAACTCATCAATGGCATTTTCGTACTGCTTCTGCAGCCTCCAACCAACTCGCTCCGCAAAGCCGAGCATCTTTTCCTTCTGCTCCACCGTAAAGGTCGTCCGAAACCGCTTTCTTGAGGCCGTCACCACCATATGAGCAGGCTGCGCCGCGGTGGCTACGACGTCGTTGACGTCCATTTGCTCATCACTCGAAGAATCGGTTGTCGTACCCCCACTCAGACTGGGCTGAAACCCAAAATGCTTTTGATGGTGTCGGTACTTATGCTGCGGAGGCGGCGGTAGAAGTAGAGGTAAAGGAGCCGATGCGGGAGACCTTCTAGACGCGCCAGCGTCGGACGCCTTGCGGTGGAAACTGCGGTGGCAAGCGCAGGCAGCGCATTTTAAGCTGTCTTCTTCGTTGGGCATGAACTCGCCACAGCCGTCGAGGACGTGACCGCCGATGCTGGCTGCGTGGTTTTTCAGGCATTCTCGATACTTTGACGTGGTGGCAGGGGTGGTGGGAGAGAGGGCAAGACCGTTGTTGAAAGAAGGGGGTTTGGAGAAGGCGGAGGTACGGATGGATGTTGGGGAATGGGCGAGGGAGATGGGAGTAGCGTGCGGCCCATCGTCATGGTTGCTTCTGAACTCCATCAATCCCAAAGATTATGAATTGATGCTTGATCTCTCGTTTCCCAACAATAGTTAACCTACCGGCCTAAAAAGGAAAGAGAGAGAAGTAAAAAGGAATGCGTTAAGGAGAGTAGGGGTGCCACCCTTTGCAAGCCCAGCTAGTAAAAAAGAGAACTTCCTTGTTGGTGCACTGGGAGTTCTAATCTCACTGATAAGGAGCAGCAGGCAACGCTTCTCATCAAAGAAGAATCTTTTACTGTTTTTACTATCTAAGAGAGATGAAGAGATAGCGATGCGCCTGGGAGAGCTTGCGAGAGCTTGACCGCTGAGATGGGAAGCAGGGAAATGGAGATTAGAGTTTGGGCCTCTGAGTTGAGATAGATTTTAGGTTTGGCTACCAGGTAGCCATGAGAGGGGATGTAGGAAGAAAGAGGGGGTTTGTGGGTCTGTCAGGAGCTGATGAGATGGGGATTAGGGGAGCGCAGATAAACCGACAGGGTCATGTTTTACCCCTCCCACGACCTGCAAGATGGTCCCATCCCTTCATAATTGTTACGGTGATGCGCTTCATATCTCACTCTCTCTCTCCTTATCCTCATTTAATTTTGGCCTGCACTTGCAGTGTTGTAGTTTTTGTTTATTATAATGATCTGAAGAAAAATATTCTTTAAGTTTATTAAATATTTTTTTAATATTATTTATTAATTTTTTATAAAACAAATTGATACTAAAATTTATACTAACTTCTCCTAGTTAATATCAAATATGTAAACATAAATTTAATTTTCATTACTATTAATATTATTATTTACATAACAACCAATATCTATCAATAATTTCAAGAAAATATTTACAAACGTCTATCATTTACTATTAAAATATTAAATTCCATATATTCTACTAGTATTTATGGTGTCATATAAGGATTATGTTGAATCAATGTTGCTTTAACAGATTTGAGTTGAATTGCAATAAAATAAATAAGATAAAACTTATATATCACATTTCTAATTTCTAAAATATTATATAATCAAAATAAGATTTGCATGATTGTTAAGAGGATTACTTCTCTTAATACTTAATTCTCATTATTTACTATTTAAGATTATATGAATCATATTTCAATCATATAAAAGCAATATTCAACAACATTATGATATAAAATGATTTATCTATTTCATGATATATGAGTATTCAAATTAAATAACTTTTTTTTAGCATTCATAAATAAGCATTTGGGCTTATGCTCACCGCTTGTGCAAATACAATCTTTTTTTGATATGAATGTTACTTAATACAAATTTAAATTGTTTTTTAGGTATTTTTTTATAAAAAGACAAACATATATATATATATATATATATATATATATATATATATATATATATATATATATATATATATATATATATATATATATATATATATATATATATATATATATATATATATATATATATATATATTTCTCTTTAACCACATGAGCCTGTGGTATTTCACAAACATAAATATTATTTATTATTTTGATTTAAATTATATACGTGTGGGGAGGTTGTCAATTTTAAAATAATATTTCAAGCTGAAGAAAAAACGAAGGGCAAAGTTGATAAGAATCAGAAAAGATTGATTAAGCTTAAATCAAAAATATGAAGCTATAAAAAATAGGAGGACATCAAAAAATAAAGGGTTATGCTAATTTATATTTTTGTCTTGATTCTTCTTATATTTGTAGAGACATACAGTGAGATAAACAATCAAGCACGCACACATCGTTATAAAATAAATTAAAAATAAGAAATTTTGGAGTTAATTATAACACTTGATTCTCTGACTAATAGTAATGTATGATCTGAATTATACTGAATGATAAGAGTAGAATTTTTTTGCAAATAAGATAATCAAGTCAAATTATTTAACAAATAATTAAAATAAAAAGTTTTAAATAATTAATCATATTGGAAGATTTAAATAGCCATATATGATCTACTAATTTATATTCACGCCTGACCATTATCTATTTTTTTTTCAAATTAGTAAACTTAAATTTGAAGTAACTGTATTATAAGATATCCTTTGTGCCATATAAATATTTAAGATATTTACCAATTTTAGGATAAGAAATTGAAGGGCCAAATTAGATAAATTTTATACTGTAAAATGCATATTGTCAAGTCCAAACAAACAAAGAGGTTTTCTCTATGATCCTATATTTGCTAGGCCATACCACTACCTTGAGTTGACAAATAAAACTATTTATATTGTATGATGCATCAATTTAGGTGGGAATCTATGCTCCTTGAAACACCAGAAGAGATGAATGATATACTTTGTTTAGTATTCTTTTAGAAGAATATGAGAGAGAAATATCCCAGTCATTTTCAGGCTTTATAACTTTAACTGGTACAATTAAGGAGAGCTTTGCTAATACTGCTATTATTCCAGATGTGATTGTTGGTAATACAGTGCAAGATACTGGAGATCTAGCCATACCTTTAACAAACTCATGCAAATTCAAATTATCCAAGGAGTTGAGATCATTGGGACAAATGGAAGCTGATCAAAGGAAGATGAGAAATGAGAAGAAAACCAACAAAATGATAGGGGATAACTCCCCTATTGTTGCTTTATGGCATCCCTTTTCTTTTGGAATTGTAGGGGGGCTAGAAAGAGAGAAGCCTCCTTATATCTTAGGGAGATTGTGAAAGACAATGAAGGTTTTTTTGTTGGTCTTACTGAAACGAAGATGTCTTCTCTAGACAGAAGTGATATCAATATGATTATTGGAAATGAATGGGATTATTTCCATCATCCTGTGATTGGTACTTCGGGTGGCATCCTGGTGTTGTGGAAAAGAGCTATGGCATCTTTTGAAGTCATTGAGCATTCTTCCCAATTTATAATGGGAATTCTTAATATTAATGCTTTTGGAAAATGGAATATTGCTACTATTTATAGAGGGAGGGATGTTCAAACCCGTAGAAGTCTTTGGCAAGATCTTGAAGGTTGTATGATAGGTGATAATCCAGCTATCATTGGAGGAGATTTTAATTGCATCCTCTCTAAGGATGATAAGAAGGGTGGGAAGTGGTTCCATTTCTCTAAAGGGCCTAAAGAAATGAAGATGTTCTTAACAAATAATGATTTTCATGATATTGGTTTTGTGGGTCCAAGCTTTACTTGGTGTAATAACAAAGAAGGCACTTCGAGAATAGGGGAGAGATCGGATATATGTGTATTAAATTCTACAGCTCTCCACAAAATCCCAATGGCTAAGGTTCGGCTTTTATCTAGAGTTGCTTCGGATCATGCTCCCATTTCTATTAACATGGTTGAGCCTCAAAATCAAAAATCAAAATTTTTCAGATTTGAAGACACTTGGAAATCCTATCCGGCTACTTGGAGCATTGTTTTAAAGGCATGGAGGAAAGCTGATTTTGGTACAAATGCTGAAATCCTTCAAAGGAAATTAAGGAGAATATTGAAAGCTCTCTATTTCTGGAATAAGAATAAGTGCAAACTGAAAGTTCGTTAGGGATGTTAGGGCCTTATGAACTAGCCCAATGCTAACCAAGAGGGGAGGGAGGGGGGGTGGGGGGGTGAATTGGCAGTTTTAAAAAATCTTTTAACCAAAGCAAAGCTCAAACTAAAATCATCACATAAAACAAGTGCAAAAAAAATTAAATGCGGTAATAAAAAGAACACAAGGGTTTATAGTTGTTCGGTCAACTTGACCTACTTCAACTCCCCAGAGGAGCCCTCCGAGTATTGCTCTACAATCGTGATCTCCTTCATCCCCCACAGCTAGGCGGAGAAGCCCTTACAAACACCTTCTTTTTGCCACCCCCGGCAAGGCAGAGAACCCAACTCCTTTTGCTTCCTCCTGAAGCAGGTAGAGAACCTTAATCGATTGCTGAAGCTTACCTCTCCCAACCTTTCCATGGACAAGAGACTCTAGTGGAAGAAGAAGTGGAATAATGCTTGGAGCAACCCTTGTGAATCTCCCTCCCAAGCCCCCCTTACAATATTCTCTCTCTCTCTCTCCCTCTCTCTCTCTCTCTCTCTCTCTCTCTCTCTCTCTCTCTCTCTCTCTCTCTCTCTCTCTCTCTCTCTCTCTCTCCTCTAGGCTTTCTCAGGTCAAGACAGCAGCAAAAGATTGTTCGAAATGTTAAATAATAGCTCTTAAATAGAAGAGCTTCAAAATAGCTCATTAACTGCAAGTTGTCGACATTATCATCCAGGATGATAGGTATATCGTCCTGTACGATCAGTGCAATTTAAGCTTAATCAACCGGGAAGATTTGGGACTAATTGAAGAAAGGTGTTCCTATCATCTAGGATGATAATAAATCGTCCTGTATGATTAGTTCAAATCACAGATCATCGGCCAGATAATTGCTCTGAAAAGAGTTTTGGACGATTCCAAAGTAGCTTGATCGTCTAGGCCGATCTCACAATCGTTCCGGATGACTAGTTCAAATCAAAGGAAAATCGTCTAGAGTATCGCCCAGAATTTGAGCTAGCCGATCCTTATTGTCAAGACCATCGCCTGGAATTTGAGTTGGCCGATGTTGATCGTCCAGGAGCAACTAAGGTTTTCTGAACTAATCGTCCCAAGAAATCTTGCGATCGTCCAGGATGATGTGATCATATCAATCATCCTTAATTGCTTGCCTTAATTGCCAAATTAATTTAGGCATGATTGTATCATATCATCCAGGCCGATATACGATTGTCCTGGATAATTTTCATAAATAAAGAATACCTAAATAGATCATGGAGGCTGATTCTTTTTGTTTTAAGCCTATTGTCCTGGCCGATACATGTATCGTCCAGGCTGATCGACTAATGACGGCTACCTTAACAAGATGTCTTGATTAAAGTTTCTATTTTGAACCCGATCGTCCATGACGATAAGAATATCGTTCCGGACGATGTGAATAAAAATAGAAATTCGAAGTCAGACAGAAAAATCACTCAAGTGGGTGTGTGTAGGGTTACTTAGCATCAGCACACTTCAATGGTTACAATTGACTCAAGATAGAGAAAAAAATTACATACTAACTCAGACCTAGTCTACCTAATCTTGAGCTATTTCTGATTGCCATATGATCTTGTGGCCCTGAAGTGTCAGTTGAATAGACAGCCGTAGAGAAACAAGAATGTTTGCTAATAAGCAAAATATAATTCATAAAAATAGATTTGTAATAATCTCCCTCTTTTTGATGATGACAAAACACTCCGACGATTAATTTCAAAACAACAGTGCACAAAAGAAAGCTTCCAAAATTCAAAATAAATAACATAGTGAAAACACTCAAACATCCTACTCCCCCTTTTGACATCTCAAAAAGGAGGAGGAAATGAAAAAATAGAGTAAAAAAACTTTTTTTTTAATAAACCAAGGCATGAGCATGAAGTAGTATTCCATGTGATTGATTTTAAAAATTTGTAAGTTAATGAGTTAACAAAATCAAAAATCCAAAAAAATGGTAGAATATCCGATCATGGTTACCCTTAGCTCGGATTTTCTTTTAGGGTAAAATCTTCTTTTGAAATCAATGACCTAACTCAAAAATTCAATTGGATATCAAAAAGGATCCGTTCACCACTTGGTTCAGAAAAAAAATATCTTATAAAATAATATATCAAAGTAAATTTGTCAAAATTGCAAAACAATTGAAATTTAGCATTTGATTTTTTCAAGTGATACATGAAATCTTCTAAGTTTTAAAAGATTTGAAAAGAGAGGAGAGCTTACTTTTGGTGGGCTCATTTTATACCTCTTGTCAATTTGAATAGCGCTTTGCGCATCTTTGATTTTTGATACACTTTGTGTATATTTTTTTCTAGTTTAGCGTCTTTGCGCATCTTTTGATTTTGGCATCATTGGCCAATTTTTTTTTTCATTTTTGCAAGCTACATTATGTTTCAAAAACTTTTAAATAATCTTAGTTGTGAGTATATCTTCTAGATATTAGAGAAGAAAAACTCACTCACTAATATAGGGAAGAACAATTTACAAAATAGAATCAATAATCGTATGAAGAAAATGCAATGACAAGGGTAACGAGGAATTTTGATGTGACAAAAAAACTTTGATCATTATAAATACAAGATAAATTTGTTGTAGCAAGGTTAGAAAAGATCTTAATTACATACTACATTTATTAATTTGAGATAGACTTTTGATTAGAAAAGAAGATTATGCCACTAAAATATGTTAGAGAAAGAGACACAATCAACAGAATATTTTTATACCCTTTAATAAATTAAAAGATGTAAAACATTGACTATAAATTTTTATAAGCAAGAACAAGACATACGATATAACTTCAACAATGATTTAAAATAAATTTAAGAAAGCGAAAAAAATAAAACAAAATAACAAACAAAAAAACTAACAACAAAACATAATGCAATAAAAAAAGAAAATAAAAAGAATAAAAAGAAAAGCAAGTAAAAGATCAAGTTCATGCATTTATGTCAATCACACTCAATTTGGTACTTAAAGAGATGAAAGTGTTGAAGGCCAGTGGTTTAGAAAAGATGTCAGCCAGTTGATTCTCAGTTATCACATGGTGTAACTCAATGTCTCCCTTAGTCACATGATCTCTAATAAAGTGATATCTAATGTAAATGTGCTCAGTCCTTGAATGTTGGAGTAGATTCTTAGAAATGCATATGACACTAGTGTCGATACAAAAGATTGAGATGGTGCTTACAGGTATTCCTAAATCCAATACTTGTTGTTTCAACCAAAGGACTTGGGCCACACAACTTCCTAAAGCAATGTACTCAGCATCAGTAGTGGAAAGTGCAATAGAGTTTTGCTTTCTATTAGATCATGAGACCAAAGATTGTCCTATGAATTGATAAATTCTAGAAGTGCTTTTTCTATCCACCTTATATCTTGCAAAATCAGAGTCAGAAAATCCAATAATCCCAAAAGAAGTGTTGTTCTTAGGGCAAAAAATTCCTAAGTTTTGGGTCCCAAAATTCCTAAGAGGGGTATGCATTTCATTGGTTAGAATACTCTATGCAAACCTTATGAAAAAGGAGGTTTGAATTTTCACTCGGTGGCTAGTAGAGCTGGTCCTCTTAAAGCACAACTGTCTTAGAGATTTCTACAAAACCATGTTTCTTTACTATATCAAGTTATTTCAGCTAAATATGGAGAACTTGTGGGAAGCTAAAAGTAGGAATGGTAGTTCAATTGCTTGGAAGATTTTGATTGAAGGTGCCCAATACTTAAAACCTTTATTAAGGTGGAGAGTTGTTAATGGTAAGAATATATATATATTCTTAATGATACTTGGCTGCTTAACAAATGTTTTAATGAATGGCCAATCACGGCAAATTGTTTGGAGTTAGAAGTATTAAAGCTCAATCATTTCATTAATGAGAATGGTGGCTAGAATCTCCATGAGTTGCAAGGCTTTTTCCAGAATGACCTGATCACTACCATCCTACAAATTCCAATTAATAGAAGTGCAAATGAAGATTATCTGGAAGAAATTTGTTATTTATCTGGCAGGTCTATTACTACCCGTGCATCTGAGGCATTCAGCAAGTATAGCAGTATTGGCGATGATATGGGTTTTTATACTTGGTTAAAAAAATTGAGACTTTCAGCTCAAATTGAATTATTTTGGTGGAGAATGAGTAAAGAAGCAATCCCAACAAATGAGTTATTAACATATAGGAAGCTTATGTTTGAATAATTGCTATTTGAATGATTTATATTTGTGCAACTTATGTAGTTTTGATGATTCCAAATATTATTGTTTAAATGTATAGTTATCTCCTAACAATTTCAGAAGATTTGCACTTGCTCTTGTGTGTACTAACATTTCAGGAAAATCAGACTCCAGACTACGATAACTTCAAATCAAATTCAACATGAGATATTTTATTTATTTGAAGTTTGTATTTTCTTTAAATTAATTTTGAAAGGGAGTGATTGTAATTGAGTGAATAAAATCTCATACACACAAATAAGAAGATCTTAAAATTCTATACTGATCGTACAGGACGATATTTATCGTACTGGACGATCTGTCGGTTATCTCCTATTGAGCACTTGGAACGAATAGGAACTTGCTTGAGAAAATTTTTTCTAAGTCCTATTCGTCCAGGACGAATTTTATTATCGTCCCGGACGATGGGTTCTCTGTAAAATTTTTGTCCAGACAAATTTTAACATCGTACGAGGCGACCAGTCCTCTGGAAAATTTTCGTCCAGACGAAAATAAATATCGTACTGGACGATCAGCTCTCTGGAAAATTTTCGTCCAGACGAAAACAAATTATCGTCCGCGGCGATTGGTCCTCTAGAAAATTTTTGTCCAGACGAAATAAATAATCGTCCAGGACGATCGGCTCTCTGGAAAATTTTCGTCCAGACGAACATATTTTCGTCCAAACGATAAACCGACTTAGAACAGTTTTCAGCAGTTTCTAGAACCGACCTTGTAATAACCGTTCGTACTGGACGAACCTAGTTCGTACAAGACGATCAGCTGTACGAAGTCATTTTGTACACATATACAAATTGGGTCGTTTCAGATCGTTTAAGTAAAATCGTCCAGGACGATCTAGGATCGTACAGGACGATCCACTGCGTACAGAATTGAAAATATGCAGTTTTTGGACGGTTTTTCATGTCTTTTGTATAAATAGTCCAAATTAGACTGCCACCCAATCTTTTTGTCATTTGATCTTCGTGCCTCTTGAGAGAATAGCCAAGGAGAGAGTGGAAGAGAGCATTCAAAGGAGGATTCCTACCATTGGAGCGAGAAGGCTTCACTTGGATTACTAAGGTAAGAGTCTCTACTTGTGAAATTGGATTTCTTCACTCTTTTCTTTCTTCCTTCTAGATTCTTGTTTGAAGATCAGTCAAGGAGATCCAGTTCTCTGCCGACACTTGGAGAGTGTGAACAGACGAAGGGTTCTCTGTCCACACTGGGTGAGTGTAAAAGGACAAAGGTTCTCTGCCTACACTTGGAGAGTGTGAACAGCCATAGGGTTCTCTGCCCACACTAGGAGAGTGTAAAAGGACGACGGTTCTCTGCCAGCACTGTGGATTGTGTAAAAGGACGACGGTTCTCTGCCGCACCGGGTAGTGGTGAAAAGAGTGTTTTGTACAGGCTTCTCCGCCTTGCTGTGGGTACTAAAGGAGAGTCACTTTATGGTATTAGTGCAATACTCAGAGGGTGCCTCTGAGGAGTGGATGTAGGTCTGGTTATAGACCGAACCACTATAAATCTAGTATCATTTACTTTATTGCTTTTACGTTTCCGCACTCTAAATTTCAGTTTTAACAACTTTGTGGTTGAAAAACATTTTTCTACAAACTTTAAAAGAAAATTTTATTTCAGTTCAACTTTATCATTAAGAGGGTTTAAAATTTTTTAAAAACTACCAATTCACCCCCCTCTTGGTAGCCGTGGGACATTTACTTAGGCTTAACAACCTAATTACTGGACTCAACAAGTGGTATCAGAGCATAGTTTCAAAATCATAAGTTTGAACTACTTTTTGATTAACGTAGATGGCTACATTTGGAAACCGAAACACACCTGAGGGTTACTCTATCACTAGACCTCCACTGTTTGACAATATTTCTTTTGATTTTTGGAAAACACGCATGTCTACTTTCTTACAGTCACTTGATTATCGCATGTGGATGCTAGTCCAGGAAGGTTACTCAAAACCAACTAGATTAGTTGATGGAATTAGGGTAGATACACCCTATGCAGATTGGACTATAGAAGAACGTGACTTAGCATAATTAAATGCAAAATATTTAAATAGTTTCTTTTGTGCTTTAAAATCTGAAGACTACATGCGAGTTTCCACTTGTAAAAGTGGAAAAGACATATGGGATAGACTTTGTATTACTTATGAAGGGACAAATGAGGTTAAGCAATCAAGACTCAATATCTTGTTACATGACTACGAATTATTTCGCATGAAACCTAATGAATCTATATCTGACATGTACACAAGATTCACTCAAATTGTCACCTCTTTGCATGCACTTGGTAGGGAATTAACAAATGCTGAAATGGTTAATAAAATTCTTCGTTGTTTACCTACTGCATATGATGCTAAAATTACTGCAATTACAGAGTCTAAAGATCTGAACATTTATTCAATTGACAATCTTCTTGGTTCACTCATTGCTTACGAGCAAGGAGTAAGTCAAAGAAAGATTGATGCAGGTGAACCAAGAAAGGACAAGAATATTGCACTAAATGTGGAAGAGTCAGAAAGTGAACACTCACAACCTGAGGATGAAGACGATATTGCACTGATGACTAGACAATTCAGAAGCTTTTTAAAGAGGAAGCAGAAGAGACGCCAGCAATGGAATAGAGGTAAGTATAACAGAAATGGCAAGGTTTCTAATGAAGTGATTTGTTATGAATGCAGGAAACCAGGTCATATAAAGACTGATTGTCCAAAACTCAAAGCCACTCCTAGCAAGGAGAAGGTAGAGGAGAAACCAATGGTAAAGAAGGGCAAGAAGAAGTTTCAAAAGGCTTTTTGGGCGGACTCAGCTTCAGACTCATCTGAGACTAAAAAAGAAGAAGAAGTCACCAACCTTTGCTTGATGGCAGATAAAGCTGAACAATCAGATCAAGAAGAGGTATGTGATTTAACCTATAATGAATTGTTTGAAGTTTCTGAACACATGCATGACGCATATAGGAAAATGAAAAGGATGCATGCTAGTGTAGTTTTAGAATTAGAAGAGCTTAATAAGGAACACGAAATCCTTAGGAAAGATCATGCTTTAATTGATAGCAACCACATGAAACTACTTGATGAATATGATGACTTGAATAAAAATTTTGAGAATTTAAAATCATCCTATGCTGAACTTGAAAAAGAATTTAAGAAATTTAAGGATGAATCTGAGAGCAAGACATATAGAATCAATTATACCAATCGAATCTTGGAGGATATGAATTCATTTTACAAACTCACTATAAGAGCTCTCGAGGATAATAGGAACCCCCCTAAACTTGAAGATTTTACAAATCCTAAATATTATCCTAAATTCATGAAATCCCTTAGAAGACAATCATATGAAAGAAAACATAGGAATATTTTTCCTGATGTTAAATGTAACAATTGTGGATTTTTGGGACATATATCTCACACCTGCACTTTAAAGATGAAACCTAATTTGGTGTGGAGAACTAAGATGCATAAACCTAGACATATCATACATGCATCTGATTATAAATTTCATAAAGGTGAACCCAAACTAGTTTGGGTTCCCAGGTCTAACATTTGAGAATTTTGCAGGAATGCTCTCACACAAGACCTCGTGAGAGTATATGGTACCTGGACAGCGGATGTTCAAAGCACATGACTGGAGATACTGCTCAATTCATAACGTTGGAAGCCAGGAGTGGAGGCAAGGTTACACTTGGAGATAATACCACAAAAAAAGTGGTTGGATCAAGTATGATTGGAAATTTGAAAAACTTTTTCATAGACAATGTTTTATTAGTTGAAGGCTTAAAACATAATTTGCTTAGCATAAGTCAGCTATGTGATAAGGGCTATAATGTAAAATTTTTACCTACTAGCTGCATAATTAGCCTAAATGAAAAAATTGTTTTAAATGGAAAAAGGGTAAACAATGTCTACATACTAGATTTAAATTGTATTCAATCTCCTACTGCTTTTTGTTTGAAAATTGTTTCTGATGAATCATGGCTTTGGCATAGGAGACTTTGTCATTCTAGTATAAAAAATTTAGAAGAATTACCCAAAAGAATTTGGTGAGAGGAATACCTAAACTAGACTTTACTAAGGACCATCTATGTGATGCATGTCAATTAGGAAAACAAGTGAAGACCTCTTTTAAGTCCAATAAAGATCTTAGGACCAGTAAACCTTTAGAAATTCTTCACATGGATCTTTTTGGACCTGTAAGCACTGTTAGTCTAGGAGGAAAGGTATATGAATTTGTTATAGTAGATGATTTTTCAAGATTCACCTGGGTTAAATTTTTTTTTCATAAGAGTGAATCATTTGAGGAATTCAGAAATTTTTCAACTTGGATACAAAGAAAACTAGGATGTGAAATAATTTCTATACAAAGTGATCATGGAGGAGAATTTAAAAATGAAAGATTTGAAGATTTCTATAAAGAAAAGGGGATTGATCACAATTTTTCTGCACCTAGAACTCTTCAACAAAATGGAGTAGTTGAAAGAAAGAACAGAACATTAATAGAAGCCGCTCGAGCAATGTTAGCAGAATACTCGCTTCCTAAATATTTTTGGGCTGAGGCGGTTAGCACTGCATGCTATGTTCTGAATAGGGTGAATGTGAGATAAAATTTGAATAAAACACCCTATGAGTTGCTAAAAGGTAGAATACCAAATTTGTCTCATTTGCATGTATTTGGTTGCAAGGTGTTCATACATAATAATGTAAAATCTGCCTTAGGAAAATTTGATCCAAAATCAGATGAAGGAATTTTTGTTGGATATTCAAGTGTTGGAAAATCTTATAGAGTATTCAACAAAAGAACTTTAGTCATTGAGGAAACCACACATGTTGTTTTTGATGAAAATGGAAACATGGAAGAGCCAAAAGTTGTTGAAGAAGAAATTGAAGAAAACTCCCAAAAGATTGATAGATTAAATTTGGAAGAAAATGTGGAAGAAAATTTAGAAGGAGAAGACCCTTTGCCTAGAGATTTGAGATTTTCTAAAAACCACCCAAAGGAATTAATGATAGGTGAACCAAGTGAGGGTGTTAGAACTAGGCGTGGATTAAACAAGGAAGTCAATCATTCAGCCTTTATTTCAACTATTGAACCCACTAACATTGATCAAGCACTTTCAGATGAATTTTGGATATTGGCCATGCAAGAAGAGTTAAATCAATTTGTAAGAAATAAAGTTTGGGAACTGACTACAAGGCCAAAAGATCAAAGTGTTGTTGGAACCAAGTGGGTGTTCAAAAATAAAATGAATGACTCAGGAGTAGTCATTAGAAATAAGGCTAGATTAGTAGCTAAGGGGTATAATCAAATTGAAGGAATTGATTTTGAGGAAACTTTTTCCCCTGTAGCTAGACTTGAAGCAATTAGGGTTTTACTAGCCTTTGCCTGTTTTAAAGATTTTAAATTGTTTCAAATGGATGTCAAAAGTGCCTTTTTAAATGGGGTAATTGAAGAAGATGTTTTTGTAGAACAACCTCCAGGTTTTGAAAATTCTAAATTTCCAAATCATGTTTTCAAATTAAAAAAGGCATTATATGGATTGAAACAGGCACCTAGGGCTTGGTATGAGAGGTTAAGCACCTTCCTACTTGAAAGATCTTTTGAAAAAGGAAGTGTGGATACAACTCTCTTTTTAAGGAAAATTGGAAATGATATACTTATTGTTCAAATTTATGTGGATGACATCATCTTTGGATCTTCAAATAAACATCTTTGTGATGATTTTCTAAAACAATGAGTAGTGAATTTGAAATGAGTCTAATGGGAGATTTAAATTACTTTCTAGGATTTAGCATTAAGCAACTTGAGGAAGGTACTTTTCTTAGTCAAACCAAATATATTAAGGACATCCTCAAAAAATATGAAATGGACAATGTTAAACCTGTTAGTACACCAATGAGTTCTTCAGTTCAGTTGGATAAAGACCTTAAGGGAAAATCTGTTGATCAAAAGAAATTTAGAGGGATAATTGGATCTTTACTTTACTTGACTGCTAGCCGACCAGATATTATGTTCAGTGTTTGCTTATGTGCTAGATTTCAATCAGAGCCAAAAGAATCACATTTGACAGCAGTGAAAAGGATTTTAAGATATCTACTAGGAACTCAAAACTTAGGAATTTGGTATCCTAAGTTTAGCTGTTCATTTGAAATTATTGGTTACTCAGATTCTAACTTTGCAGGATGTAGAGTGGATAGGAAAAGCACTTCTAGAACATGTCAATTCATTGGAAATTCATTAGTTTCATGGTCTAGTAGAAAACAAAATTCAGTGGCACTATCTACTGCAGAAGCAGAATACATTGCATTAGGAAGTTGTGTGGCACAAGTACTTTGGTTAAAACAACAGTTGATTGAATTAGGATTAACTATAGGCACTATTCCAATTTATTGTGACAATACTAGTGCTATTTGCATTTCCAAAAATCCTATTCAACATTCTAGAACCAAACACATTGATATAAGGCATCATTTCATAAGGGATCATGTATCCAAAGGAGAAATTGAACTCATGCATGTTTCAACTGAAAATCAACTTGCAGACATTTTTACAAAACCTTTAGCCTTTGATACCTTCAATACTTTAAGAACAAGGCTTGGTGTTATTGATTTGAATGCTTAACCAAAATGTCTTTGTAACATTGATACTTGTTGTGTTTTGTTTTTGTGATTTTGTGAATTTTGTGTGTTTTGAATGAATTATTTTTGGATTTATGATTTTGTTTTATATTTTCTGTGTTTTTGAATGTTTTTGTTGATTTTCTTAATTTAAAAAATCAAAATTAAAATTTTTTTTTGGAGGAAATCGTCCAGGACGAAATTGGTTTCGTACGGGACGATGTGTGAAGGAACAATTTGCGCGAATTTAAACCGTTTTGAGAGCAGTTTTTAATTAGATCGTCTGTACGATCTGTGATCGTACAGGACGAATGTTTTTTCTCTCAAACGTCGGGATGATTGAATGCAGCGGTTGAGTGGATAAGACAGTTTTTAATACGAACTTCGTCTGTACGAAATTTTCGTTCGTCCAGACGAACATGTGTCTGTTCATTATAGGGGACGGTTTTCAAGAGTCATTAAAACGATTCACTTTTTGATCGTCTGTACGAAATTTTTTCGTCTGTACGATCGGTCAAGTCAAAAAGCCTGTACGAAGGGACGCATCGTAAGTTGTGTTGAATACGAAAAGCCGTTACATTTTGGACGAATTGGATCGTCTGTACGAAATTACTTTGTCCAGACGAACGATAATTTTTTGTCCAGGACGAATATTTTCGTTCAGGACGAACGTATCGTTTTTTTTTTAAATATGAAGGCTTTCAAACTTGACAATCACACTTTCAAACTTCTTTTTCAATCCCCTTTTACATCAAATCAACAATGGCCTCCTCTATCAAAAGACAAAAGGTTTTGGTGAGGAAACCAAATAGGAATGCCCCAGAAAACTTTCTTTCCAAGGCAAATGAGGAATCTTTTCCTCATTTTGCATCCGCAAAAATCACTCCGTCTCGCATTCTTATCCAAACAGAGTTGAAATTTTGGGTATTGCACCTCTTCGCCTCAACCCAATTTCAGTTCATTCTTTCTCTCGCCCACATCTACAATAAGCAAACCTACCATTACTTTCTAGCTAACATGAGTTTCAATTCTGACAACTCCAAAATTAGTTCTTTTATTTTTAAACAAAAAGTTGAGATCACCAAGCACGACCTTTGTGCATTTTTAAACTTAAGAACTGAGGGATATAGAGCCCACACCCTAATGTCAGAAACCTCCTTCAAATGGTTTCAAATCAATAGGGTAATTAGAGAAAATGCTATTGACAATCATGTTGCTAGAGTCTCCGGTATGACCCAAGATGCCCGAATCATCCAGCATATCCTTAGATCCTCAATTATTCCTAAAAGTGGTGATAGGATTAACATTACTCCTCTTCTTTCTTGTCTAACTTTTTTAATCATGCAAGGACATCCTATTGACGAAGCCCAACTTATCATAGACCATATCTATGGGCTTTCAGAAATAGGACATGCAGATCAGAAGAGGAAGAAGAACATTTCATTAGGACACTTAATTACTTATATTTTGGAAAAGAAGTACAATATAGTGCATCCTGATGAAGAATATGAAGAGCCAGTTTACTATAACGATGCATCATTCAGATTGCTCTTCAAGGAGGAAAAAGAAAAAGAAAAAGCACATGCCAGTGCTTCAGAAGAAGAAGAAGAAGAAGGAGTGCAAGCTTCTGCTTCTCAATCAGATTACCAGAATCTGATTGAGAGATTTGATAGACTAGAGACTCACATTGATCAAAGGTTTGATCAATTTGATGCTCAACTTACGCAGCAGCAACATGACATTGGTAATATTAAAGATGAAGTTCATGAAATTAATACCAATGTAATGTTGATGGCCTCCTACTTCAACCTCTTTGGCGGCATTCCTCTTCCTCCTCCAGAACAGTAGAATTTTTTTTATGTCTGTGTCTGTTGTATTTTCTTTTTTTGTTTGTTTTGTTTTTATCTTATCTGTTTTATTGTGATTGTTTTTATGTTTTTAAGTTCAATGTATTTTTTTTGTGTAATCCGTTCCTTTAATTTCAATGAAAGTTTGTTTTTATTAGATTTGTTTTGAAATGTGGTTAATGTTTATGAATTTCATTAGTATTATTTAATCTACATAGTGCTTAAAATTTGATTGTAATTTGAGATTATTTATATTAGAAAAATCTAGACTTTCTTAATTTATAAGTTGTTTATAACTTGTTGTAATTAGAACTTTTAAATTCATGTCTATTCATTTAGACTACAAAAAAGTTAATATTACTATTGCAATTTAGATGTTTTCTTATTTTGTATTTCTATGCTCAAGTGATATTTATGCACCTAGAAATATTTGAAATTTTAGATTATAGATTTTGGAAAGAATTGGTCAAATTACTCTTGAACATTGTACAAATGTACAAAAATCAAAAGGAATTTGCAAAAATTTGCAAAGTGAAAAAGAGGCACAAAATAAGCCCAACCAAGAAAAAATGCACAAAAATGTGCCCCAAAATTTTGAAAAAGATGCGCAAAGCGCCACATGAGGTAATTCTCTTCTTTCCAAATTCGATCAATCTCTTAATTCAAATTGATCTTATGTTCATTTATATTCTATTAAACTTTGAAATATAGAATTTTTATACATCTCTCTTGTAATGATTTTCTATAGTCAAATGTCTAAATTGAATCATGTCTTTGATAAATTCTTCTTACTTACAATATTATATCACTTCTTAAATTTTATGAATTTTTATGATTGACATAATATCTTTAGTTTAAAAATTGCATACCCTATGTAAAATCACAATTTGGATTAAATTTTAAAAATGAATTTCATATAATTATTTACATTTCTTGTCTTTTTCTTCTTCACTTTTTGTTGCTGTCAAAAAGGGGGAGAAATTATTATGTTTGTGTTTTGTGTTTTTGTGTTTTGTGTTTTCTATTTTTGATTGTTCTGTTTGCAAGTTTTTTTTTTGTGTTAAAATTTTGAAAAACAAAAATATTGTTCTTTAAAGCCTCCTTATTTTAATGTACTCATAAATTCATGGGGAGTTTAGGAGATAAGAGATTTGTTTAACTTGAAACCTTACAAATAATAATTGTTTTGCCATCATCAAAAAGGGGGAGATTGTTTGAATAATTACTATTTGAATGATTTATATTTGTGCAACTTATGTAGTTTTGATGATTCCAAACATTATTGTTCAAATGTATAGTTATCTCCTAACAATTTCAGAAGATTTGCACTTGCTCTTGTGTGTACTAACATTTCAGGAAAATCAGACTCCAGACTACGATAACTTCAAATCAAATTCAACATGAGATATTTTGTTTATTTGAAGTTTGCATTTTCTTTGAATTAATTTTGAAAGGGAGTGATTGTAATTGAGTGAATAAAATCTCACACACACAAATAAGGAGATCTTAAAATTCTATACTAATCGTACAGGACGATATTTATCGTACTGGACGATCTGTCAGTTATCTCCTATTGAGCACTTGGAACGAATAGGAACTTGCTCGAGAAAATTTTTTCTAAGTCCTATTCGTCCAGGACGAATTTTATTATCGTCCCGGACGATGGGTTCTCTGTAAAATTTTCATCCAGACGAATTTTAACATCGTACGAGGCGACCAGTCCTCTGGAAAATTTTCGTCCAGACGAAAATAAATATCGTACCGGACGATCAGCTCTCTGGAAAATTTTCGTCCAGATGAAAACAAATTATCGTCCGCGGCGATTGGTCCTCTGGAAAATTTTTGTCCAGACGAAATAAATAATCGTCCAGGACGATCGGCTCTGTGGAAAATTTTCGTCCAGACGAACATATTTTCGTCCAAACGATAAACCGACTTAGAACAGTTTTCAGCAGTTTCTACACCCGACCTTGTAATAACCGTTCGTACTGAATGAACCTAGTTCGTACAGGACGATCAGCTGTACGAAGTCATTTCATACACATATACAAATTGGGTCGTTTCAGATTGTTTAAGTAAAATCGTCCAGGACGATCCAGGATCGTACAAGACGATCCACTGCGTACATAATTGAAAATATGCAGTTTTTGGGCGGTTTTTCATGTCTTTTGTATAAATAGTCCAAATTAGACTGCCACCCAATCTTTTTGTCATTTGATCTTCGTGCCTCTTGAGAGAATAGCCAAGGAGAGAGTGGAAGAGAGCATTCAAAGGAGGATTCCTAGCATTGGAGCGAGAAGGCTTCACTTGGATTACTAAGGTAAGAGTCTCTACTTGTGAAATTGGATTTCTTCACTCTTTTCTTTCTTCCTTCTAGATTCTTGTGAGAAGATCAGTCAAGGAGATTCGGTTCTCTGCCGACACTTGGAGAGTGTGAACAGACAAAGGGTTCTCTGCCCACACTAGGAGAGTGTAAAAGGACAAAGGTTCTCTGCCTACACTTGGAGAGTGTGAACAGCCGTAGGGTTCTCTGCCCACACTAGGAGAGTGTAAAAGGACGACGATTCTCTGCCAGCACTGTGGATTGTGTAAAAGGATGACGGTTCTCTGCCGCACCGGGTAGTGGTGAAAAGAGTGTTTTGTACAGGCTTCTCCGCCTTGCTGTGGGTGCTAAAGGAGAGTCACTTTGTGGTATTAGTGCAATACTCAGAGGGTGCCTCTGAGGAGTGGATGTAGGTCTGGTTATAGACCGAACTACTATAAATCTGGTGTTATTTACTTTATTGCTTTTACGTTTCCACACTCTAAATTTTAGTTTTAACAACTCTGTGGTTGAAAAGCATTTTTCTACAAACTTTAAAAGAAAATTTTATTTCAGTTCAACTTTATCATTAAGAGGGTTTAAAATTTTTTAAAAACTACCAATTCACCCCCCTCTTGGTAGCCGTGGGACATTTACTTAGGCTTAACAACCTAATTACTGGACTCAACAGCTTAAAGATGAGGAATTATGTGCTACGGGCTGTCAAGCAGCTAAAAATCTTGAGCATATTGTTGTCCGTTGCATTCATCTGCAGAAGGTTCTTAGAAAGATTCAAGAATGGGGGTTCTACATTCCTATCTTTAATTCTCTGGCTGAATGTTTATGGGAGCTGAGAACTCTTGCTAGCTTTGCACCTAATATTGCCAATCTGTACTGTACCACGATATACTTTAATTGGAGGAATAGAAATGATGTTAACCATGGAAAATCTGCAAGTTCTATTGCAGTTACAGCAGCTAATGTGCTGTCTTCGGCTTTTAAATCTTCTAATCCAATCATAGATAGCTAGGGCGCTAATCTCCCTAGGGAGTTTCAAAACTTTTTGCACCCTCCACCACTTAGTTGGATTAAGATCAATGTTGATGCAGCTCTCCTAACTTCTTATAATGGTGGAATTGGTGGTTGCTTTCATGACCATAAAGGGAGATTATTGATTGCATTTGGAGAAAGAAGAATGCATTGGGATATAGCTCATCTTGAATTGGATGCTGTGATGGCTATTAGAAGTTTCATTCAACCGTGGATGCTTGAGAGTAAAGGGGTCATAATTGAAAGGGGATAACATCAATGTTATCAAATTCGTTCAACATTCTTTGAATAAGGCTAAATGGCAATACTACAATCGGATGGAGGACGATCTTCTTTTCTTGGCCGATTTCAATAAGGTAATTATACACCATATACATAGAGATTGTAATAAGATAGCCGATATGTGTACTACTTTGGCATTAGATAGCAAATTTTGTTTTAATAGCTCCTATTTTTATAACATTCCTCCTTCTCTTTGTTCTTTATTGAAGAAGGAATTTGAGCATTTACTTTAGCTTGTATCTAGTTCTTTTCATATTAATTGCTATTTGCATTGTTAAAAAAAAAAACTTTAACTAGTACAAAAGGCTCACTAATCACACACTTGATGATTCTTGGCTCTAATCTACCAAGTACTTGCGAATCGCCATTATAGTAGATTTATATTCTTTTCAAGCTACTCATTGAAAGTTATGCAATTCTTAAGATCATGACCCAACATATGGTGATATGGATAATATTTGGGTTGCCCTAATTTCTCAACTTCTTTAAGCCTCTTATGGTTAAGAAATTTAAACTCATATTTTGCCAAGAGATTCTTGAAATTCTTTTAATTTCTTGCCTTTGAAATAAATGTACTTTATTTATATATGCCTTGAACTTATCCCTATTCTTTTTTGGAGTGAAATAAGACCAGGGTTTATCTTCTATTCATTTAAAGGTCTACTAGACTGCTAGTACTGTGATGTGTGTACTGAATTATCTACAAGTGTTTTTATTAGTTGTTATCTTTATCTTTCGATATAACTGACCCAAATTTCTTTTTAACGTCTTTCTAAGGTTTCAACTTCTTTGAATCTGATAGGGAATTATCTTTAATGAATGATAATCACTATAGGAAAAACGCTCAGTTCTGACAGATATTCCGGTGGAAAAAAAATCCGTAAAAAATTCCAACATATTTTCCATCAAAGTTCCGACATATTTTTTTAAGAAAATATTACCACAGATGTTTTGACAGAATTTCCAACAAAATTTCTAACAGATTTCCAATGAAGTTTTGAATTTTTTGTAAAATTATTATTATTTTTTTTAAATTATTCATTTTATTAGATAAAATTAATTATACTAAATATTATTGTACTAAAATAATTAAAAAGTTATAATAATTATTATTATGTTTAGGGTAATAATTTAATAATTATTCTTTTAATTTAAATAAAAATTGTTTAGGTAATAATAAAGAAGTTTTAATAATTATTCATTTTATTATACAAAATTATTTAAAATAAATATAATTAAAAATTAAATAAACTAAATATTATTAAAAAACTAATTAAATGAAATGTTATCATTTTTGTTAATTATTTTCTATATATATTAAAGTGTACTTTAAATATAAACAATAGTTAAAATTACGTATTATGCATAACAGCTCAACCGGTTGGCAGAACGGGTTACTTTGGAGAGGGCGGCGGGGGTTCGACTCCAGCTAAAGATAGGCGATCGTGTTAGCATGGTAGGCCTGGTTCACGGGCCCGAGGGTATGCATGCGGGCCTGGTTCACAAAGTTGGTTGTTCGCAGGCGGGCCTGAGTTTGGGCTGGTGTTGCAACATCAAAAGCTCTTGCTTAAAGGCCTGCGGGTTGGCCCTATACAAAGACCAACAGGCATAGCAGCTAGCCCATCAGGTTAAGAAAATTTAAGGTTTTTTTTTTAATTTTTTTTCTAAGCAATTTCAAACAAATTTTCTACCGCAAAATCCACAGGAGATATTTCCGGCGAAATTGTTTCGACTGCATTTATTTTCCGATGCATGAATTACCATCAAAAAATATTCTGCAGGAAATCCGCCGGAAATGTAAATTATCGAACTATTTTTTTAATTATGTAATGAATTGATAAGCTTCCTCTTGAATATGAAAGGCTTTACTCAAAAAATCTCACATATTTTAATAGTGAACCCTTTTAATAGGAAGGCTATCTTACCATGAATGTCATTTAGGAAGATCTCTATAACATGGTTCTCTTACAACTGTTGCTTATATATCTTATTAAGATTCCTCCAACATTGGATGTAATTTACTAAAATTTCAACGGGCTTTTGCTTTTTAACTACCAAATCCTTGATGATAATGTGATCTCTAGCTCTTACAAATCTATTTACAAAGATGCTTTCTAGTTCAGAGAAACTACAAATAGATCAATTCAACAACACTATCTACTAGTCAAATGTAACTCCTAATAGGCTACTAATGAATTATCAAAACATCAATGCATCACATCCTATAGCATTGAAATAATTGACTCTAAAATGTGCAAGATATTATTTAGGGTTTTTAGCACTTTAAAAGTTTTTAAACAATGGAGACATAAATCCTTTTGGATATGATATTAATTCATATTTCTATGGGTATGATATTAATTCATATTCTTATGGCTCACCAATCAAGGGAATTTTAATTTGACTTTAAGTGTTAGTGTTTTTGTTATTTTAAGATTTATTTTAGGTTAGATTTTAATTATTGAAGTTGATTAATGGTTAGTTGCTAGAGTATTTTGATTAGTCACTATTCACTTCATTTTTGTATGAGGTCACTAGGACCAATCCAATCCCTATATTTATGTAGACTCTTAATCAATCAAGATCTTTAATCAATCTAGAATCAAGTTAGTCAAGTTCTCAAATCAATTCAAACGTCAAATATATCCAGCCTTCAAACCTATCAAGATCTCAACTCCAATATAAACCTTGATCTTGCCTCTAATATAACTTTAATTATATCCATTCATTTAAGATCATTTAAATGATTATCAAAGATTTGGATAAATCAAATTCAATCATCTAAATCAAAAATCAAGCATAAATCTTGAATTCCAGAACAAAACCCAAGGCTAAAGCTTTTTTAAGTAATTTTTCAAACACCTCAAACCCTAGTCAAAGGACCCCTGAATCACGATTTATCAATTTCATCCTGATTAAGCATGTCTTTAGCGTGTACAAATCCATATGAGATCTCAAATACAAGAAACTGAATTGAAATCCAAAGATTATAAAACCCTCAAATATTTATGGCATATGCCTTTGGACCTGCCATCCAATGAAATTTTACTTTAGAGCCTTTTTCAAAGTTTCTAACAATATCTAAACCCTTGATCATGATATGTTGAGTAATAAACTATATTTTGGTGACCCACTTTGACCCCAAATTGACTAGGGGTCAAAATGACTAAAATGCAATTTGAGAGCAATTTTGATGTTTTCTCTAAACTTCAACATGGCCCATTTAAATCAAATCTTAGAACCTCCTCCAAAGAATCCTAAACAACATTAGGAGTGAAAAAGACTCAAACCTAGACCCTGGTCAAGCCTGGTTGACCAGGTCACCATTTTTTTACTAAAATACACTTAGAAGTTTGAACAATAAATTCAAACCAAATGGCCTCTCTTTGCATTAAACTACTTCCACCAAACTCAAAATATCAAATCAGCTCGATTGAGCCAATACCTTAGCCCTGGGTCAATCTAGTTAACAAAGTCAACATACTTTGACCAAATCAAACCATAAATCAAACTCTAAATGCACTTAAACTCCTTCAATCTCCTCTGATCACCCTCTAGTGATGTGGACTTGACAGGACCCTTTGACCCAATCAATGGTTAATTAGGCCCATTATTGATCAAATTTATCCTTTATGACCTAATACAACCCTCCTAGTTAACTTAAACTCTTTGAAACTCATCAAGCCCCTTCAAGCTCAAAATATTGTTTTATTCCATGTGTTAAACATCTTTTAAGCATGGATGAATCCAAGCCTAGTGGACTTATCCAAGTCAAATCATCATGAACATTGACTTGGTCAATTCATAAGGTATGGTCAAACTATATTAAATTCAAACAATTTAACATTTATCAAGCTTCAAATTTTAACTCCTAACCATGGCCTAGGGATGTCCTCGCCATGAGCTAATCAAATATAAGCAGCGTTGACCAAAGTTAACATTGTATTTATGATCAAACCTTCATTTAAGTGCTCTTTTTTTAATCCTTAAGCATCAAACCTTCTCCAATCCATGAAAATCAACCCAACCAACATTTGACACTCTTCTATATGCCACCTCAGTAACCCTTAATTGTTGACTAGTTAACTTTGTCAACAAAAGGGTCAAAAAGGAGTTAAGTGGTCAAACACCTATCTAAATTCAATCCACTCCACTCTAAGCTATCTCAGCTGTAAAATATCCTATGGAAGGTTCTTAAACCTAATTATTACCCTTGGATTAGGATTAAATAATGCCACATGGATACATATGCTCTAAAGGATAAGGCACCTTTACACCTCATGTCCTTTGGTTCTTTTGACTCCCATGTCATTCTAACAACTCTAAACACCTTGCATCATCATAGCAACCCTCCAAATCCATCAAGATCTTCCAAAACCCTCAAGGGCACTTTAATTGAGCAAAAAAGAGAAAATTGGGGGTCATTCTAATATATATACTTTCTTCATTCAAGCCCTCCCAGATCTTAAACTTATTTCATTTGAGCATTCCAAATCTTTCTCTATTTTATGCAGTAGAAATCCACCATTCAAACCTGACTGACAACAATATCTCCGACGTGTTAAGGCTGAAGTCTATCCAACTTAATTTCCCATTGATTCATAGCTTATTTGACCTCAATATTAACTATGGAATTATGCTTGTACAGTTAAGAAGCTCAAAGAAATAAAAATTCCCAAAATCCAATTATTAGATTTAGGTAAGACCCTAATCTTAGTTTAGGACACTTAGGATTAATTAGTATTTTATTAAGTTCTTATTAGATTGTAAAAATCACTCTTCAGGATTTCTGTTCATCACTATGATTTATGTTTAAAATTTCAAGCAATTTGATTGAGCTGTTTTCAAGATTGATACATATATTATTTTAGGGTTTTGAGTTAACATATGCATGTATTGTATATTTTCTAGATCATTGATCTCACTATCAGCAGTCCATATTGAGCCATCTCATGGTTATTTTAAGCAACGCTATGTGTGTGATTATTCAGATCTTGGTTTGATGAGATTAGGACCGTACGCTCGAAATATTAGATAATCAAATGAGGTGTTATGCTTAAAGACAACGGCACACCGACGTGGATTAATGAAAGTGCATGGGTCTTATCGCCATTTTAATCAATTGGCAATGATTGTGCCGCTGTTGAATCATTGTCAATGATTGACCGCCATCTCTGAAGTTTAAACGGACGAAGATGGAGCTGCCACATGTCCCACCCACCACCGCCGCGTAGCTAGACATATTAAATGGTTTTAAAATTATTTTTAAAAATACTTTTAAATACATAACTTTTAAAAATGAATAAAAATTAATTATAAATCCTAAAAAAATATATTTTATAACAAATTGCTTATGTTTTAACCCTCTTTAATGTAATTTAAAACAACCTTAAAATATTCATTATATTTAAAGTTCTTAAAAATATTTAAATATGTATATTTTAAATAATATTTACTTCAATATTAAGCTAAATATTTTTAAAAATTTGAATCCTATTTTAAATATATTTTAATTAATCACAAATAAGATATTTAAAATATTTAAATTTTAAAATTAAATTAAATTTAAAATATTTCCTTTTGAATATGTTAAATAATTTCAACATTTAAATATTTAGTTAGTATTCATTAATTTTAATTTAAATAATTTTCAAAATTTTAAAGGTTTATTTTAAAAATATCTTAATTAAGAAGATTTTTTTTGAATATTTTAAAATTAAAATTAATTCAAAGTGCTCAATATATTTTAAGTAATTTTAGTTATTCAAAATTTTAATTAATTATTAAATATTAATATAAATATATATTTTTAATTTTAAAAACTTCATGAGTTTAAATTAAATTATTTTAAATAAATAATTAATTATTTTAAAATTACTTAATTTGAAATAATTTAATTAAAGATAAATTAAATAATTTTAATATTTAAATCTTTAAATTTTTAATTAATATTTAATTTAAATAACTTTAAAATTTAAAAAATAAATTAAATAGTTTTTAAAATTTCAGAAAATATTTTAAAATTTAATTTAATTTAATTTAAATTTATTTTGAATATTTCTTAATTTTAAATTCATTTAATTAGTGCAATACTTCTAAAATTTATGGAAAACATCTATTTAAATAAAAAAAATACATTTAATAATTTATAATTTTGAGAATTTTAAATAATTTAATTTAAAATTTATTTAAAGCCGAATTTATATTAAATAATTCTAATTATTTAATTAGTTTGCAATTTAATTATTATTTAATCATCTTGTAATTTAATTATTATTTAATTTAATTTTAAATTAAATATTCTAAAAATAAAAGTTTTATTATAAAAAATTTTTAAAAAATGAAAAACTTCTTTTAAGTTATGCTAATTTAAAATATTTCATATAATTTAAATAATTTTAATTATTTTAATATTTTAATATTTTATTTAATATTTAATTATATATTGAATTAAATAATTTTCAAAAATTAAAATTTTTATTTAAAAATATATTTATATTATTTTGGTATGGTTTAAAATTATTTTAAAATTATTTTAAAATTTTCTTTATTTCTTTTAATATTTTAAAACTGAATTGTTTTCATATAGAAATAGAAAAAAATTTCTTTGGGAGCTTTAAGTGAAATCTTTGGAATTTTATATTTAGATTTAGCTTGGGTTATTTGAATTGATGGGGAAGGATTAGTGACTAATTATTTGTCAATCTTTCACTAATCAATTTATCTTTTAACCTTATTACCTTTAATTTATTTGCATGTGTAGGATGCACACACTTGCACTTAGCTTAGGCTCTCCTAGATTTAGGAATTGATTTTGTTTATATGATGCATATATGTTTATTTAAGGGTTAGTGACATTTATTCAAATGTACCTAACCTAGTGTCACCTTAAGGACAAAATTAAGGATATATTTTAGAATTTCTTTTAAAAAAATTAGAAATTAAAATACATGTCCATTAGGGATAAAACTTTGGACAATTAAACTTGCTGACACCTATAATACATACAAAATATCTCACATAATTCATTTAAATTCAAATCAATAAAATCCCTTAATTAAAAAAAAAATAGTTATTTAAATAAATATCCAAAAATCTAAAAATTATAACTAATTCCAAAAAAAATTAAATTGAGTAAATTCAAAGGCATTAGACTCCATTTTGGCTCTAATATTTATTAAAAATATCGAACCACTAGAAATAATTCAAATTCAAAAGGTCAACCATTTAGCCAACTTTTAGTCAAAATTTAAGTCAAAATTTTAAAAAATTTATAACTAAATGTAGAAAAATCTCAATCTAGCAAACTTATAGTTTAATTGCTCATCTTAAGGTTTATTATTAAAAAAAAATTAACATTCTTGAAATTAATCTTAATCGAAAGGTCAAATTTTGACCCCTTTAATTAATGTAATTAAATAATTCAAATAATTTTAAAATTAGTCAATATTTAATTTTAAAATCCAAAAAACCTTAATCCAACTTTAAAAATAGGAACAAATCAAACTTAATTAAAATTCATTAATCTTCAAACCTTAATCAATCCAATTCAGTTAATTATACCAATTTCGACTAGATAACTTGGGTCTATGAGGCTATAAACTTAATCCCAAGAAAGATGAAATAAACTTCACGGCCCTGATATGCAATAAAGGTGTTAGCTATTTAACCTTTAAAATCTATTTTAAAATTAATTCTAAATCATTAATATTTAAACTTTAATTAAATTTTCTCTTAAACCTTTCAACCAACTAGACATCAGACAACTTTAACTAATTATCCTACATATTACATATCTAAACCACATAGCCTATCTCACATACTTTAAAATCATTAATCTTCAAACCTTAATCAATTCAATTCACATAATTATACTAATTTCGACTAGGTAACTTGGGCCTATGAGGCTATAAACTTAATCCCAAGAAAGATGAAATAAACTTCACGGCACTGATATACAATAAAGGTGTTAGCTATTTAACCTTTAAAATATATTTTAAAATTAATTCTAAATCATTAATATTTATGGAGAGTCAAAGTTCGAAGAAGAAGACATTGAAGGAAGAACCCAAGGAATTGAAAATATAAATCATGAAGAAATGGTTGAAGTAGAAAATAAGCTTCCTAGAGAATGGAAATATTTTAAAAGTCATCCTAGGAAACTAGTCTTAGGAGACAAAAGTGAAGGGGCTTGAACTAAGCATGGACTTAGCAAAGAAATGAACCACTTAGCATTTATTTCAATGATTGAACTCACTATTATGAATCAAATACTTTCTGATGAATTTTGAATTTTAGCTATACAAAAAGAATTGAATCATTTTGTTAGAAATGATGTTTGAGAATTTGTAGAAAGAAATAATAATCAAAGTATTATTGGAACTATGTGGTTTTAAAAAATAAGATGATTGATTTAGCTGTAGTGGTTAGAAATAAGAAAAGATTGGTGGCCAAGGGGTATAATCTAATAGAAGGATTTGATTTTGAGAAGAATTTTGCCCCTATAACTAGACTTGAAGTAATAAGGGTTCTTCTAGCTTTTATCTATTTTAAAGGATTTAAATTATTTCAAATGGATGTTAAAATTTCTTTT
Source organism: Dendrobium huoshanense (assembly GCA_016618105.1). NCBI lineage: Eukaryota > Viridiplantae > Streptophyta > Magnoliopsida > Asparagales > Orchidaceae > Dendrobium > Dendrobium huoshanense. The sequence continues at coordinate 58,472,666 of CM028351.1, forward strand.
CTTAATGGGGAGATGAAAGAGGATGTTTATGTTGAGCAACCTCCAGGCTTCGAAAACTCACGGTTTCCTAATCTTGTTTTTAAATTGAAGAAATCATTGTATAGACTAAAATAGGCACCTAGGGCACGGTATGAAAGGTTAAGTATTTTCCTATAAGAAAAATCTTTTTTCAAAGGTGTTGGATGACTATGGCACCCCAAAAGGGGTGGGGGGGACTTAATTGTGGGTTTTTTTTTAAATTTTTATTAAAAGAAGGCAACTAAAATGAATTTAAAGCTATTTTGAGAAGAATAAGAAAAATAGATGCAGGAAATGAAAATAAGAGACATAATATATTTATACTGTTCGGCCTGGATTCCAGTCCGACCTATGTCCATACTAGCCAACTCTTAGGCTAGAATTCACTAATCTCAGGTTTGCTTTGCAAACCACACTTCTTTAAACAAAAGAAGTTCTTTACAACTTAAGTACTCTCCTACACAGGCTAGGACATCCTAATTTAATTACAATTTGAACTTCACTAAGATAAATGTCTTAGATCAAGAAAATAAAATATACAATATGATGTTAATAATACAAGCTCAAACAATCTTGCAATAAAATGTCCATAATATTTGAGATGATCTTACAAATTGATTTTAATCACCTCACTGCTTGCAAATGGAATATTAAATTTTCTCACTTTAAGATAGATTTATATTTTATTTAAAATAAAAATAATATTTAAAAAAAAAATATATTCTTGCTGATTTAAACTTTAACTATTAAAAAAAATGAACAAGATTTTTAATGTAAATCTTTTTTTTTTTTTTTTTGAGAAATGCTAAGTAGCAATTAAAGGAGAAAAGAACAACAAAGATTCAAACTAAGAAGAGACTAACCATCTATCACACTCATCCTTTAAAATAAATTTAAAGGTAGAGGGAAGATTGGTCTCCAAAAAAGTGTCCCAAGCAAAATCACAAGTCAAAGCTAGGTTAGCACAAAAATCAGCTAACCTATTACAATTACGACCAACACAATTGAAAACAACATTATTACATTTATTCAAGAATAAAAGACCAACCTCTTATGAGTTCCCACCAGGTTTCCTCTGTTTGCTGTACAATTTATGAAGAAACTTGAGAACATTATGATTATCTCCCTCTATTATAATACCTTTAGCTGTATACATCCACTCTTGATCATTTCTTTAAGAGATTTAAAAGCCGATAACTCCTTACGAGCAATGTCCCAATGTCTACATCTCCTTCCAAAAGCAAAATAAAATCTTCCTTTATCATCTCTTAAAACTCCTCCTAACCCCGCATCATAATTCTCTTTAAGAGAAGCATCCAAATTAAGCTTTAACCACTCAGGGGGAGAGGGATGCCAAAAATCTGAGAGCAGTCCAATAGGACCGATTAGCACCCCAGTTGTCTGAGCGGTACACATCCTGATCTAAAGAACTGAAATAGCTAATAACATAAGTTGCAATCACCTCAGCACTACAACCAGAATTTTCATGTTTCACCTTGCATCTATTATTCCAGACAAACAACATACTTATTACATAAATCTTGACGGTTAGCACATTCTGCTGAAACAGATTTTTCATCCCCTGCATCCATTCAGAAAAACTACTAAAAATAGGAATTTTAAATCCCCAGCTCCTAGGCACATTATTTACATTCACCAGAATATAACAGGAAGTAGTAATATGTTCTAAATCTTCAGTTTATTGCAACCCATAGGACAAAGAAAGCCTCCCAAATTCCTTCTTTTAAACAGAAAAAATTCTGTTGGGATCACATCTTTACAAACACGCCAAAGGAACATCTTAACTTTGGCATTCAACTTCAGCTTATGCAACTAGATAGTATCGATATTATCAAGTAAATGCATGTATCTACTTTCAATTAATAAAGAAGATAAAGATTTACCTGTTAACTGTGGCCTTAGCTCCATTTGATCTTCTAACAAAGAGTCAAAAATATGAACATCTTCAATCAACTTTATCAATTCCTCCCCAAAGCAAATTCTGAGTTTAGAATTAACCCAGTTACCATTCTCAATGAATAGCTCAACTTCAAGTCTTCATTTTCCAAACTACCTATAAACGTAAGCTATTTCAATAAGTTTTTCTCCATGATCCAGGCATCCCTTAGGACATCAATAATCTCACCATTAGCCACCTTCCATCTCAAGAAATTTTTAAGAGATTCCCATCTACTCATCATAATCTTCCAAGAGTTAGAACAACTTTTAGTTATCTCTCTTTTCCACCAGCTCTCCCCATACTTAGCAATAAAGTTTCTATAAAATAGAGAATTGGGATTCTTAATAGAATTCCAAGAAAATTTAGCACGAAGTGGTCCCATTCTATCCAAAACAGATTGAACACCCCAACCTCCACACTGCTTGGGTCGACATAAAACTTCCCAGCTTACATAATGCAAACCACGGTTTCCATTCATCTTATGCTAAATAAAATCTCTACAATGTCTTTCTAGCTCAAAAAGGATTCTTTTAGGAACTAGATAATAAGTAATCAAAAAAACTGGAAGAGCAAGAAGGACATATTTCACCAAGACAAGTTTACCAACAAGGGAAATAAATTTATTCCCCCACACATTAAGCCATTTCAATGATTTATCCAGGATCATTTGGAAGTCAGCCAATTTTAACCTTCTCAAAGCCATCTTAACCCCTAGATACTCCAGCTCATCCTCGAATTTGATGCCCAATACTCTTGAAATTTTCCTCTTCCTTCTTCTGCACACTGCCTTCCGCAAATTATAGCTGACTTTTGCTGGTTGATAGCCTGACCAGTCCATCTACAGTAGTTACCCACAATGCTCCACATCTTCTTGATATTCTTTAGTTTAGCTTCTGAAAATAGCAGCACATCATCTGCATACAGCATATGAGTGATCTTGGGAGCTCTAGCACATATCTTAATACCCAAATTCATACCATTTTCAAAAAAAAGCATTAGATAATAATTGTGAGCACATAATAAACAAGATTGGAGAAAGGGGGAAACCCTGACAAAATCGACTCAAACCATCAATCCATAAGGAATTATTACCATTGATTACAATAGAGAATCTAGGATTTGAAACACAATCCATCACCAACCCAATGAATTTGATCGAGAATCTCAAGTCAACCATCATTTTTTCTAAGGTTGGCCAACACATACTATCGTATGCTTGTTCCATGTTCAATTTAAAAGCCACATAACCATTGCTAGCCTTTGAAATTCTAAACTTGTTGAAGACCTCTTGAGCTAGAAGCAGATGATCAGAGATGGATCTCCCCTTCACAAAAGCCACATGTTCTTCAGAGATAAGCTTGGGAATCACCAATAGCATTCTATTAAAAATTACTTTAGCAACAATTTTATAAATAGAATTGAATAAGCTAATGGGTCTAAATCCAGAGGGAGAAAGAGGATTAGAATACTTAGGAATTAGCACAACTAGAGTATCTTTCCATTCTCTGCACATTCTCTCCGAAGAGAAGAAAAAACTCACCTCCTTGAAAACATCTTTCTAAATATTCTCCCAATATCCTTTGAAAAAGGAATGGGTCATCCCATCAAATCCAGGAGATTTGTTATTGCCCAACCCCATAATAGCCACCTTAACTTCTTCAGCCGAAATCTCTTTTTCCAGCAAAGCTTCTCTTCATCATCCAGAACAGTCCACGGTTTTGGCCAGCAAGACAAACAACAGCTTCTATGTCTCCATTTACTTTTAAAAAATTTGATGAAACTATCTTCCATAACCCTTGGGTCTTCAGAAATTTTTCCACTATCAGTCTTAACTTGATAGATCCACTTAGCATTCCTTCTTCCATTGGCAAAGGCATGAAAGAATTTAGTATTAGAATCCCCTTCTTCAACCCATTTCACCTTTGCTCTTTGTTTCCACCAAGTATTTAGACAATTAAGAATGACATTTAACTCTTCAACTTTAGATCTTAACAACCAAATCTTCTCATTATCCAGCTTACCATCTCTAGCTTCAACTTCTTGAATAAGCAGAATTTCAAATTTTAATCTATCCTTCTCAGTCGAAAAATCCTTCAGATTAGCTTTACTCCAGTAAAATAAGTTGTTCAAAGCTCATTTACACTTCTTATTGAGCACCTCCATGTCATTACCCACATAGAATTTTTGCCAACCTTTATTCACAATAGCAGTTGCTGTCTTGAAAGATAGCCAAACATCCTCAAATTTAATACCACTCTTCTTTGTAGCCTCCATAGCAAGTATCTCCAGCACAATCGGACATTGATCAAAAGCAGTTCTAGCCAAATGTCTTTCAACACCAAGATGCAGAAAATCTGAAGCCAAGGAGTTTAACAAACATCTATCCAACCTTTCAAGGATTCTCCCACCTCCAACCTTGTTATTACACTAAGTAAATCTAGGGCCAACCACCCTAACTTCATGATAGTCATTCTCATACATGAAAGTGGACATTTCAAAGGGGCCTTGAGAAAAATTGAACTTCCTACCACCCTTCTTATCCTCTTGGGATAAGATGCAATTAAAGTCTCCCCCAATAATCGAAGGAAGATCTCTATAAGACTGTTCCCCAATGCATTCCCACAGTTTCCTTCTCTTCTGAACATCCTTACTCCCGTACACAGTAGTAATCATAAAAATACCCTTGTTAAAGACATTGAGATCACCAATCACACACTTATCCAATGCTATAATTACTAAAAAAGAGACCATATCACTTCTCCACAAAATCATAATTCCTCCTGAAAGACCTTCGGAAGGAACTAAAAAGAAGTCCCAAGCAGGACCCATTAGCTTCACAAAATCATTCTTATCAAAAGAACTGATTTTCGTTTCCACCAACCCAACAAAAAAAACCTTGTAGTCTTTAATAAATTCCTTCAAATATAGAGAGGCTTCTCTTTCTCTAACCCCTCTACAATTCCAAAAAGCTAAAGATCCCATTAAAATTTTTTAGGGGAAGAACCCCCAACCTTCTTTCTACTACCTCCATCACAAGTCCTTCGTCTAGTATTAACCAAAATTGGGCTCAAAGATCTGATCTCTTTAGTCAACTTTATTTTAACTACATTCCTAGTACCACTATTGATTTTCTCTCCCTGACTACAACTTCCTTCACAGACAGAATTTTTTAAATTATCTTCAGAAATAACCACGTCTTCCCTAGCAATAGTCCCATCCTTACAAGGAATAACCTTAACAGTAGGCTTCCGAGTTTTGACAAATAGAACATCTTCCTCCATCTCTTCATTCATCAAAATCTAAAATCTATTTTCACTAATTTGACAAGTATTAGAGTTAAGAGAAACCATACCAGAATTCAAGACATTCTTGTTGACATCATTATCAGTTAACTCTAGATTGAGTTCTGACTCCTTCAGCTCCTTAGGAACTTCCAATGTTGCCATACCTATATCAATCTCACCTTCTTCAAGCTGAATTTCCGCCATCTTTGTCTGCTGCTTATCAGGAACAATGACATCTTGGTCTTTTAAACTAGTTTTAGGAATTTCCTTCTCCACTGTCTTCTTTATAAAAACCTGATTATTATCAGATTTCTTCCAAATTCTTTTCACCATAGGTTGTTTTCTAAAATTTTTCCTGTTAACCATAATCCAAGGGCCATATTTAGAACCATTATTTTGTTCAGACTTCATATTCACCCCTTGCTTTTCCCTGCCATTATCACTAATAACATTACTGTCCAAAGGTGTTGGGTTCTCTTTTTTACAGTCAAAGTTTAAGTGTCTAACCATCCCACACTCATAACAAAAGGAAGAAATTTGCTCATATTCTATTCTTTGAAAAAATCTTCCCGAAATGCTTTCCACCCAAACAGCAGTAGGGAGTCTTTGATCAAGCTTGACCCTAACACAAACTCCGGCAAATTCCCTCTTTCCCCATTAGAATAAGTTTCCATCTAACATAAGAGGTCTTCCAACCATTGCAGCTATCCTTGCCATGTTGACTTCATCCTAACATTGTAATGGTAAATGAGGTAATCTAATCCATATCAGAGAGGTCAACCCTTTCAAAGACAGGGTAGAGAATCCAGCAGTCCACCATTCCATCCCAACAATGTGGCCATTAACAAACCACGGTCCTCCCATTAAGACACCTTCCTTCATCTCTGCTGAACCAAATGAACATAAAAACCATCCTTTACCAAGAGTAGTAAAATGGAAATACCAAACAACTTCCACTGCCTCCTAACATCCCAAGCTACCAAATGTGGAGGGATCTCCTTCCCAAACACCTTAATAACCAATGAATTTATGAGTTTATTGGAATTCAAAATTTCCAAATCATCTCTGAGTTTGATAGCCATACCGACATCAAATAACACCAAATCTTCATCTTTAAAATCTAACTTGAACTAAGGTTTCTTCTTCCAGGGATTCTCAACACCCTTCCCTTTATTGCTATCAGTCAAAACTTCAATCACCTTACCTACAGCTTTATCATTTTCCGAATCCAAACGACCACTGATATGAAAATTTTCCAAAATAGAATTACAAGAAGTCACATTTATCCCTGTGTGACTAGGGATTGCATTTGACATCCCAAACCTATTAACAAAAAATTTCGTATCAGAAGAAGAGGCCGAATGAGCCTGTGAATCAATAATTTGAAAAACCCGAGCAGCTTCAAGAGAACCAATCATTCTATCCAGTTCAACCTCCTTACCTTTTCCTTCAGCAACAACGACCTTCTTAAAATTATCTTTAATAGTTTCCCTTATTATCAACTGACCTTTCGATCGGCTGTTAATCAACCCATCTGGTTTCTGAAAAATAGAGCTTTCATCATGAATACCATTGGCCGCAAGAGTTTGTATATTACCAAATCCTTTAGGCTTTCCACTACCTACCGTCACCATAGAAGGCCGACGGCCATCCATAAACTCCTCCCCCGCTAATTTTGCAAAGAACAGAATAGAGAACCAAGAAAAAATTTGAAAATGATGACTTTCTCTCTCTAGAATATTGAAGCTTCTCTCTAGAATCCTCCAAGATATCAATACTCTCTAGCTGCCTCATCTATCTTTAAATGTAAATCTATGCCACATTTAAAGAAACTAAAATTACTTGCTTTGCTAACTTTATGGATTTAAACGATGTAATATTGAAAAACGAATATAAAATTCCCAATAAGTATTTCACAAAATAATAAATATATTCAAGAAAGAAATATATGGTGAAAGCTAAAAGAATAGCAAGTAAAAATTAGTGAAGGAAAGCAAACTCAAAAATTCCAAGGGATGTTACTAAATTTTGTGTGTTGAAGCTTTCCAACGAAGAATTAGATCTCTCAAATAAAAAGAGCTCTCGGAATAAAATCAAAGTTTATCCTATCAAAATTTAGCATGAAAAGAGGAAAGGAAGAATGGAAGAGTTGATGGAGATTTCCTTTTTGTGCTGCCATTACATGAAAAGGAAATTGAGGTATTTAAAGAGAAAGGGTAAGTAAAGTCAAATTTGAATAAAACTATTAATCAAATATTAATTTATCAACTAATAATATTATATTTTATAAAAAATTCATTTATATTAAATAGATATAAGATTCAAATGGCTCTAAAATGACTTGCCATATGAGAAAGTCAAAAAGTCTTCATATACATCCAAAATAAGGCAAAAATGACTACCAAACAAATTATATTAAAATTAGATAATGTTTGAAAATTCATTATAAATTAAAATAAAATCTAATTGAGCCGTATAACCTATAAATTTCTATCTAGCAAATCTAAAAAATTGAATGCAATAAAAATTAAACCATATTGCTTGTCAAAATAATATCATATTCAGTAAAATAACACCTTATGCACATTTTTAAATATTTAAGGATATATTTGAATATTAATATAATAATTTGATGTAACTTATATAAAATTAATTATAAATTAATAAATTGAGGTGAAACAAGTTAATTTAAAATGAATAAATAATAAAAGTTTTACCATATAAGCTTATTACATTTAATTTCCCTAATTATATAACTTTTCATATTTTATAATAATTATACCATCAATAAAGGTTATAAAATTTATTTAATAAATAAATCTTATAGATCTCTATATCAAGATTAATAAATAATTAATAGATATTTAGATTGTGAGCAAATCAAATCTTGCAAGTAAATATTAATGGACCATTGATATGCTCCTATGATAATATAAACTCCTTCAGATTATCCATCTTGGTCCATCTTAATATAAACATTTGATTGAACTTGAGTTGTGTAATATAAATTTCATAAGTAATTACTATGCACATCATTTTACTTGAAATACTTAGCATACAAATTAGAACATCTAAGCATATATTTGTTATCATCAAAATCACTAAAATAGGTCATGAGGTAGATAATATTAATAATCTCCCTCTTTTTTATGACGACAAACCTATTTTGTGTATAGTTATAACAAAGGTGTAAATTGACCTTTTATCATAAATTGTAAACATTATAAAAATATATATGATAATTGAGAAATATTTTTGAATCCTAATTTTCTAATCAAAATAATTCTCCACCTAAATATATGCATGCAAAATGAATTATTACCAACATATGTAATTCTTCTCCCTCTTTGACAATATCAAAAGAAAAATTAAAAATATAAAAGAAATTTAAATGTTAGGATCTAACTTGCCAAGCATACGCCTTAACATATAAAATCTCTCTTCAGCTAAAGGTTGTTATATCTAAATCAAGTCTAGTTGATGGGCTTATAGGAGTTTTACTCAATTTGAATCTCTTCATATCAAACTTTTCTAATAATTTTTTTATGTACTTGGTTTGACATATGAATGTGCCAGACTCTAGTTTTTTTACTTGAGGTCCTAAGAAAAACATGACTTCTCCCTTCATACTCATTTAAAATTCCTTTGACATTAATGAAGAAAACTCATGATATAAACTTTCATTTGTACTTCAAAATAATATATCATTAACATAAATTTGTATAATTATTAAATCATCTTCAATATTTTTTATATAAAGAGTTTTATCTACCTTACCTTTTTTAAAATTATATTAAATTAAAAAAAAATACCTAACCTATCATACCAAGCATTATTAGGAAAATTATTGTTTTCAAAACCTGATGGTTGTTCTACAAATATATCTTGATCAATATACCCATTCAAAAATGCACTTTCGACATTCAATTGAAAAAAATTAAAGTTCTTAAAATAAGCAAGGCTATAAGTAATCTAATGGCTTCTAGTCTTGCTATGGGTGCAAAAGATTCTTTAAAGTCTATTCATTATATTTATGTGTACCCTTGTGCAACTAATCTAGCTTTATTTCTAATAATACTTCCTGAGTCATCTATCTTATTTTTATATTTTGATCTTGAGGTCTTGAAACTAACTCCCAAACATCATTTTTTATAAATTGGTTAAGTTCCTCTTCCATAACAATTATCCAAAAATTATCTTGTAGAGCTTCATCTATATTTTAAGGTTCAATTTCGGATAGGAATGCAAAAAGTTCTACCTCATCCCTAAGGTTTATCCTATCCTTAACAGCTTCGAAAGGATCACTAATTATTAACTCTTTGGGATGATTTGTATTTTATCTCCATTCTTTAGGCAATGAATCATCCTCCTTTCTTCCAAATTTATTTTCTTTATATTTTCAATATTATCATCATTCAAATTATTTCTTATTAAATCTATAGGATTTTCATCAAAAATTACATGAACAAATTCTTCAACAATTAATTTTCTCTTATTAAAAACTCTAAAAGATTTTCCAAAAATTAAATATCCTAAGAATATACAATCATCATACTTACTATCAAATTTACCTAAAGGATCCTTATCATTATTAAAAAAAAAAAATACTTACATCCAAAAATATGTAAATGTTTAATCTTAGGTTTCTTTCTAAAAAATATTTCATAAGGAGTCTTTTTAAGAAATCGTCTTAAATAAATTCTATTTGTAATATAATATGCAGTGCTTATTGCTTATGCCAAAAAATACTTTGGAAGTTTATATTCATCTAACAATGATCTTGCTAATTCTACCAACGTACGATTCTTTGTTTCAACTACACCATTTTGTTGAGGAGTCCTAGGAGCTAAAAAATTATTTCTAATTCCATTTTCATCATAGTAGTTTTGAAATGATTTATTTTCATATGATCCACCATGATCTGTTTGAATTCTATGAATCAAATAACCTTGTTCTATTCAAATATACTTAGCAAAGTTTCTAAAATCATCAAATGCATTAATTTTATTAGCAAAAATTAATACCTAAGTATATCTTGAATAATAATCTATAATAACAAATTCATAATTTTTACTAACTAAACTAGCTGTGTTAATTGGCCCAAATAAGTCCAAGTGTAATAATTCTAAAGATCTAATCGTAGAAACTATATTTTACTCTTGAATGAACCTTTTATATGTTTACCAAGCATACATGCGTCACATATAGAATTAAAATGAAAATTAATTTTTGACAAACCAACTACTAAATCGAGTTTAAAAATTTTATTTAAAGTGCGGATATTGGCTTGACATAGCCTTCTATGTCATAACCAAGCATCATCATTTGTTGATTTCATGCAAATTAAATTCAAATTAACATCATTTATATTCTCTAAATCAATTAAAAAATATTTTTATGTTTATTTCCTATAAGCAAAAAAGTTTCATTATTTCTAATAATGAAATGTGAAGCATAAAAAGAAACATTTAAACCTTTATCGTATAATTGGCTAATTTATATTAAGTTATGTTTTAAACCAGAAATGAATAAAACTTTTTCTAAAGTAATAGAGTTCTTACATATGGTTCCAATGCCAGTAATATTTCCATTTGTATTGTCGCCATATGTGACATATCCTCCATCACTTTGTTCTAATGTAGAGAATTTTTCTAAAGTAATAGAGTTCTTGAACAATCACTGTGCAAGTACCACATGCCTTCATTAATTTTACTTTGAAGGCATTCCTACAAAAGAAAATTAAATGTTAACTTTTAGAACCCAAACGTTTTTGGGTCCACATTCTAAATGAGTAGTATGATATCTATTATGTATGGTAGATGAAGTGCTTGCATTTTTTGGAACCCAATACAAAAGATGATTGCTTAACATTTGATGATTTCCGAGCATAGCAATCAAATGAGATATGTCATTTTCTACCATAATAATTACACCAAATATTAGTATTTGCATATGGCTTAGCATGATCTCCTCGTGACATATAAAAAGAATTTTTATTTGATGTTGTACTTGTTGGAGATTTATAATAAACATGTGATTTCATGCATAAATCTATTATTGGTTTTATTTGAAATATTTTCTCTTTCAAGTTTAAAAACAAGTAAAGAACTATTTTTATTTTTCAAATCATTACATTCATATTTTAAATCATTAAAATGCATATCTATATTTTTATGCTCTTTTCTAATATATTATATTTTATTTTTAATTTTTTATATTCAATAACTAATTCATTAAAAGAATCATCTAATTCTTCATAAAAAGTATAATTCCATACCACTTGAGAATCACAATATGATTCACCTCCTGCCATAAGGCAAATGTTATCCTCTTCATCTGAAGAACTTGATTCATCTGAATTTAGGTTGGCCCAAAGAGCCTTCTTTTTCTTCTTGGAATGCTTCTTTTCTTCCGTGTCACTCTTTCTATCTGCATCTATATGTTTCTTCTTTATATCAATAATATCTAGATAATCTCCTCTTAAATATCTAGGCTTCTTGCAATGGTAACAAATAATCTTTTCTCCTACAAGAAATTTCTTAGTTTGAAATTTATAATTTTTGAATTTCTTATACATTTGATTTTTCTTCCATAGTAAGCTTTCAAGTATTCTTGAAAGAATGGCCACCTCATCGCTAACTTCATTAGAGCTTCTTGAACTATGTTCATCATAATTATCAACCTATAAGGCATTAATTTTACCTTTCTCATTCTCTTTCTTAGAAGGGCTATCAAATTTATCCCTTTGAGCTATAATATGTTCATGTTCTATCAAAGAACCCAAAAGTTGATCAAGTAGATAAGTAGATAAATCTTTAGCCTCACTAAGTGCAGTTACTTTAACATTCCATTCTTTGGGAAGGCATCTAAGAATTTTATAGACTAAGTATTGATTCTTATATATTCTTTCAAGAGAATATAAAGTATTAATTATTTTCATAAATCTTATACATATATATATATATATATATATATATATATATATATATATATATATATATATATATATATATATATATATATATATATATATATATATATATATATATATATATATATCAGAAGGAGACATATGAAATAATTCATATTCATGAACAAGTCATTTACGTGAGCATATGTAACCTCGCTAGTACCTTCATAAGTAATAAGTAATTTATTCCAAATTTCTTTTGTTAAAATTTAACATGGAAATTTTCATGTAATCATCTGGAAGAAGTGCACAATGCAAAGTATTACATGCCATAGCATTTAACTCATCTAATTCCCTCTCTAATGATGTACATTCATAAAAAGGTTTTTCAATTCTAATTATATTATTTTATTTAGTGCATGTAAGATATTGGTGTTTAAGCATATGCCACATACGAGAGTCTTGTCCTCTTAGGAAAGTACTAATTCAATTTTTCCAATAATCAAAAGGAACATTATCTAAAAATGGTGGTCGATGAGTGAATTGTCCTTCAGGAAGTGAACCCATAGGAAAACCTTGTGCCATAATTTATAAGTGGATCTACTCTAGGATGTTAAGCCAAAATAAAAAGATCCAAGGCTTTGATACCAATTGTTGGATAACTATGGCACCCCAAGAGAGGGGGTGATTTGGTGTTTTTTTATTTTTATTAAAAGAAGGAAAATAAAATGTCTTAAAGCAATTTTGAAAATAATAAGAAATCACACAATTTTTATGAAAACGACAAAGAAAAATAAATACAAGAAATGAAAATAAGAGACACAATATTTTTACTTAGTTCGGCCCGGAATCTAATCAAACCTTCATCCACACTTGCCAACTCTCAGGCTAGAATTCATTAATCCTAGGTTTGCTTTACAATCCTCACTTAATTAACTCAAAGTAGTTCTTTACAATCTAAGTTCTCTCCTATAAGGGCAAGTATAACCCAATCTAATTACAATTTACACTTCATTAAGCCAAATGAATTAGATAAAGAAAATAAAAAAATATAATTTGATGAAAATAATACAATATGAAATTATCTTGCAATAAAATATCCACAATATTTGAGATGATCTTACAAATTAATTTTAACGACCTTACTACTTTCAAATGGAATATTAAATTTGCTCATTTTAAGATAAATTTATATTTTATTTAAAATAAAAATAATATTTTAAATAAAAATAAAATCTTGCTGATTTAAATTTTAACTCTTCAAATAAAAAATGAATTAAATTTTTAAAATAAATTTATGCCACATTTAAAGAAAATAAAAGGACCTGCTCAGCTAACTTTATGAATCTAATAAATATAATAAAAAAACTTAATATAAATCTCCCAACTAGTCCTTCACCAAATAATAAATATACTGAAGAAAGAAATAATTAGTGAAAGCTAAAATAACAACAAGTAAAAATTTAGTGAAGGAAAGCAAACTCAAGAACTCCAAGAGATGTTACTCAGTTTTGTGTGTTGAAGCTTTCTAACCAAGAATTTGATCTCTCAAATGATAAGAAATCTTGGAATAAAAACCTAAGTTTCTCCTTTCAAGATTTAGCATGCAAAGAGGAAAGGAATAATGGAAGTATTGCTGAAGATTTCTTTTTTGGGCAGCCCTTATATGAAGAGGAAGAGAGGGTTTTAAAGGGAAAGTGTTAGTAAAGCCAAATTTGAATAAAAATATTAATCTAAAATTAATTTATCAACTAATAATATTATATTAGATCAAGAATTCATTTATATTAAATATATATAAGATTTAAATGGCTATAAAATAGTTAGCCACATGGGAAAGTCAAAAAGTCTTCATATACATCCAAAATAAGGCAAAAATGGCTACCAAATAAATTGTATTAAAATCAGATAATATTTAAAAATTCATTATAAATTCAAATGAAATTCGAATGAGTTATATAACCTATCAATTTCTATATAGCAAATAAAAAAAAAAATCTAATGCAATAATAATAATTAAACTACGTTGCTTTTCAAAATAATATAACATTTAGTAAAATAGCACCTCATAATTTTAAATATTTAAGGATATTTTGAATATTAATATAATAATCTGATGTAATTTCAATAAAATTATTCATAAATTAATAAATGGAGGTGAAACAAGTTTATTGAAAATGAATAAATAATAAAAGTTTTACCATATAAGCTTATTACATTTAATTTCTCTAACTATATTACTTTTAATATTTGATAATATTTATGTAATCGATGAAGGTTATAAAATCTAATTAATAAATAAATCTTGTAGATCTCTATATTAAGATAATCCTAGTCTTAACACCTTTGAAAGGATCACAAATTATTAACTCTTTTGGTTGATTTCTATTATATCTTTATTCTTTAGGCAATGAATCATCATCCTTTTCTTCCAAATTTATTTTCCTTATATTTCAATATCATCATCATTCAAATCATTTCTTATTAAATCTATAGAGTTTTCAAAAAAAAAAAAAAATACATGAACGGATTCTTCAACAATTATTTTTTTCTAATTAAAAACTCTATAAGATTTTCCAAAAATTGAATATCCTAAGAATATACCATCATCATACTTACTATCAAATTTACTTAAAGGAACCTTATCATTATTTAAAATAAAACACTTGCATCAAAAAATATGTAAATGTCTAATCTTAGGTTTCTTTCTAAACTAATATTTCATAAGGATCTTTTTAAGAATTTGTCTTAAATAAACTCTATTTGTAACATAACATGAAGTATTTATTGCTTCTACTCAAAAAAAACTTTGGATGTTTATATTCATCTAACATTGAACTTGCTAATTCTACCAAAGTATGATTCTTTCTTTTAACTGCACCATTTTGTTAAGGAGTCTTCTAATTTCATTTTCATCACAATAAATTTTAAATAATTTATTTTCATATTCTCTACCATTATCTATTAGAATTCTATGAATCAAATAACATTATTTTTATTAGCGAAGAATAATTCCCAAGTGTATCTTGAATAATCATCTACAATAACAAATCCATAATTTTTACCACCTAAACTAGTTGTGTTAATTTGCCAAAATAAGTCCATAATAATTCTAAAGGTATAATCGTAGAAACTTAATTTTCACTCTTGAATGAACCTTTCATATTATTATAATGAATGCATGCATCACATATAGAATCAAAATGAAAATTAATTTTTGGTAAACCAATAACTAAATCAAGTTTAGAAATTATATTTAAAGTGTGGACATTGGCATGCCTCAACCTTCTATACCAGAACCAAGCATTATCATTTATAGATTTCATGCAAAGTAAATTGAAATTAACATCATTTGTATTATCTAAATCAATTAATTTTTTTTTTTTATGTCTATTTCCTATAATCAAAATAGTTTCATTATTTTTAATAATGCAATGTGAAACATAAAAAGAATCATTTAAACCTTTATCGCATAATTGACTAATTGATATTAAGTTATGTTTTAAATAAAATCCAAATAAGACTTTTTCTAAAGTAATAGAGTTCTTGCATATAGATCCAATGCCAATAATCTTTCCCTTTGCATTATCTCCATATGTGACATATCCTCCATCACTTGATTTTAATAAAGAGAATTTTTCTTTATCGCCCGTCATATGTCTTGAACATCCACTGTCCAAGTACTACATGCCTTCATTTATTTTACTTCGAAGGCATTCCTACAAAAGAAAATCAAATGTTAACTTTTGGAACCCATATATTTTTTGGTTCCACATTCTAAATGAGTAGAATGATATCTATCATGTATGGTAGTTGAAGTGTTTGTATTTTTTGGAACCCATACAAAAGATGATTGTTTAACATTTTGTGATGTACGAGTATAGAAATCAAATTAGACATATCCTACAACAATCATTGCACCAAATATTAGTATTTGCATATGACTTAGCATGATGTGCTTGTGGCATATAAGAAGAATTTTTATTTGAGGTTGTACATGTTGGAGATTTTTAATAAACATGTAATTTCATGCATAAATCTAATCTTGCTTTTAATAGAATATTTTTTTCTTTCAAGTTTACAAAAGTAAAGAACGATCTAATAAAGAACTATTTTTATTTTTTAAATCATCACATTTATTTTTTTAAATCATTAAATTGCATCTAAATTTTTATGCTCTTTTTCTAAAATATTGTGTTTTATTTTTAATTTTTTATATTTAATAACTAATTCATTAAAAGCATCAAATAATTCTTTATAAAAAATATAATTACATACCTCTTCAGAGTCACAATCTGATTCTCCTCCTATCATAAGGAAAATGTTCACCTCTTCATCTGATGAACTTGATTCATCTGAATTTAAGTTGGCCCAAAGAGCCTTATTTTCCTTCTTGAAATTCTTCTTTTCTTTCTTTTCACTCTTTCTCTCTACATCCTTCTCCTTCTTCTTTGAATCAATAAGATCAGGATAATCTCCTCTTATATGTCTAGGCTTCTTCCAATGGAAACAAATGAACCCTTCTCATGTAGGATATTTCTTAGTTTGAAATTTATAATTTTAAGATTTCTTATACCTTTTATTTTTCTTCCTTAGCAAGCTTCCAAGTCTTCTTGAAGGCATGACCACTTCATCACTATCTTTATTAGAGCCTGATGAACTAGGTTCATCATTATCATCAACTTCTAAGGCAATGATTTTATCATTCACATTATCTTTCTTAGAAGGGCTATCCAATTTATCCTTTTGAGCTATAATATGTTCATGTGCTATCAAAGAACCTAAAAGTTGATCATGTGGATATGTAGATAAATCTTTAGCCTCACTAATTGTTGTTACTTTAGCATCCCATTCTTTGGGAAGACATCTAAGAATCTTATAAACTAAATCTTGATTTTATATATTCTTTCAAGAGAATGTAATGTATTAATTATTTTCATAAATCTTGTATATATATGAGAAATGGATTCAGAAAAAGACGTACAAAATAATTCATATGAAATTATTAGATGCACCAAGAGGGGGGTGAATTGGATGATTAAAAATTTCTTTAATGAAAAGAAATATCTTTTTATAACATTATGCGGAAGTGAATTTCATTCACAATAGAAAGATACATAATCAATTTCATCCACGCAAATAATCACAATAAAAATGAATGCGAAAATAAAGTGCGTAAATGATAAAGGAAAGAACACACCAATTTATAGTGGTTCGATCAAACCATGACCTACGTCCACTCCCCGGAGGCACCCTCCGAGTATTACACTAAACCTTTAGTGATCCTCCTTTAGCTCCCACAGCTAGCGGAGAAGCCCTTACACAATCACTTCCACCTTCCCAAGTGCGGCGGAGGAGCCAAGTCCTTTAACACCAACGAGATCTTCTTCTTCCGAAAACTTCCTTCAAGATGAACCTTGAATCCGATGGTACTGAGGTTCAAGCTCGCCGGAGTAACCGTGTGAAATCTCCTTCACAATCCCTTGAAACCCTTTCCAAGGTTCTTCTCCTCTCTCGAAACTCCACCCTTTCCTCTCTCCCTTTCAAGTCCTCTCTTCAAGTTTTCTCTAGAAAAATGAAGCTACAATGCATGGCTGCAAAAGTCTCTTACAAAGTCTTATGAGAGTGCTTAAATAGAGGGCTCAAAAAACCCTAAAAAAACTCAATTCAGCTATCAAATATCATACTGTACCATCACAAGATTATCCAGTATGATGTGTAGAAATTGACCTGTTAGTAATGTACGATGTCCTATACGTTGTGTTGTATGATCCAGTTCATACTATACGATCCAGTTTGTACAGTTTGACTAAAACATCAAAATTAAGCCATTTTGATTGAATAATCACGGGATGAAATTAGGCAATATTTTAAACATCATACAGTATGATCATGATCATACAGTACGATTAGAACAACTTTTCAAATTCAAGTTTCGCCTATTTTAATGCACGGCAGGCTTTCTAATTATATCAAATCGTACAGCACGATGTGATGTTTGTACAGTACGATTAGTTATATTTTAAGAATATTTTTTTTAGGAAAATTAAATATTTTAATTAATTTCTTCTACATCAGATCGTACCGTACGACATACAAAAAAATTAAAATATTTAGAATCATTTTTTGCTCTCTCTGAGTGTGCATGGTAAACAAACTAACATACATCATTATAATATCTGACTAAAGAAATGAAAATTACAGACTCATTTAATACAACCAATTCTACACGATCTTGAGCCTTGAAACTTCAAAGAATGATGCAAGATGTACCTGAAATATTAGTAAACACACAAACAAATATGCACTACAAATAATCGGAGACATAAAAGATTAATCAATATTATTTGTTATCATCAAAATCATACACTCGGATGAAATTACTAAATGACAAGAGGGGGGGGGGGGGGGGGGGGTGAATTGTGAAAAACTTTTTCTTAATAAAAAAAATCCTAAACAAGAGTTCTAATTTTTTTGTTATT
Source organism: Dendrobium huoshanense (assembly GCA_016618105.1). Lineage (NCBI taxonomy): Eukaryota > Viridiplantae > Streptophyta > Magnoliopsida > Asparagales > Orchidaceae > Dendrobium > Dendrobium huoshanense. Next base: position 58,491,320 of record CM028351.1, read on the forward strand.
TTTGAAATACTACAAAAAAATTTTAAATAATTATTCTTCCACAAGCTTCACCATGCAATAGTTATGACAATTAAATGCAAGTAAAAAGTAAACGACGATAAGGAAAAAACACACCAAGAATTTTTATAGTGGTTCGGTCAAAATATGACCTACGTCCACTCCCCGGAGTCCTTCGCTCCGGGATTTTCACTATCAAAATAGTTCTCCTTTTGCCCCCCTCGGCAAGGCGGAGAAGCCTTTACAAACCTCCCTTTCACCAACCCGGCGTGGCGGAGTGCCAAACTCTGTTTTCGCCCTCCTGGCGACGGCAGAGAACCTTCTCGTTTTTCTCCCTCCTGGAGAAGGAAGATAACCTCGAGGAAACGGATGTAGACGAGCCTTTCCCTTGGAGATCCTCCCTCAAATCCTTCTAGGGCCACAGGAGGAGCAAGATGCAGCAAGCTTGGAGCAACCGTGTGATCTCCCTCACACATCTTCTCCATCACAACGCTCACCTCCTCCTTCCTCTCTCAACCCTCAAGAATTTCTCTAGAGATCTCTCCATTGGAATCCCTCTCTAACCACGTTCACCCTCTCTATGATTCTTTCTCAAAAGGACTTGATTGACATGTAAAACGGGCTCCAAAAACCTCTGATTTCAAAAGTAGCCGTTACTGTTCGTACAGTACGATGCAACATCGTACAGTACGATATGTACAAACAGATGTCGTCCTGGTACGAAGATGTACAAACAGTTCAAAAACAATTCGTACTGTACGAAATAATATCGTACGGTACGATCCATAAAACACTATTCGTACAGGACGATAGTCTGGACGATCAGATGTCGTCTCTGTTCATCGTATGGTATGATCCAGTTCGTACAGTACGATGTTCAAAAATTAATTAGGCCTTGATTACATGCACTAATTACGGGTTAATTTAAGTAAGTATTAAAAACAAATCATACAGTACGAGCGGCGCAAAATCACTTACTCAAATTAAACTACAGCTAGGGTTTTGGACCTGAACATATCGTACAGTACAAAAATATTCATACAGTATGATTTATTCACAGAATCGTTCACATAGCTCTGATCGTACTGTACGAAATACAATCGTACTGTACGATCTACAGAGAAGAATTTCTATGACAATTTTCATTTTAAAACAAACTCTCCCCCTGAGTGTGTGCATGATTGCTCTTACTCTTATGCATTTTGTGGCCAGACTCAATAAAATAAAATCAAATAAATAGAAAAATACAATGTTTAACTCATACTCCTAATCTACCCTTTCTTTAGTCTTCCTTTTGTCCTGAGTCACTTGTGATCTTCCTGAAATGTTAGTACTCAAGGACAATAGCAAATAAAATAGTATTCAATGAAAGGTTGTTCCAAAACACTCATTATTTGGCATCATCAAAATCTCAAACTCGGGGTCATGGGTTGCAACAATCTCCCCCTTTTTGATGATGTCAAATAATTTGTTGCAAGTGAGTATGAAAAGCATTTCTTTTGTTTCTTTTTTATATATTTTTTTAAAGTAAACACAAGAAAAAAAATAATACCAAAAGCAAGTGCAAAACAAAAAGGAATGCATTTAGATAACAGGCTCAACAAGGTACAACAAACTTCTCCCCCTTTTGACAGCATAAAAAGGAGGAGCAACTAAAAGCAAAAAGCAAAAGAAGAAAAATAAAAAACTACAATGCAAACATAAACAAACTAAGCAGACGGGTCCTGATCTGGTGGTGGTGGAGATGGATTTGGTTGAAAATATTGAAATAGAGCATCGAAGCGGTGATCAGTTGGAGTGAAACATTCTCCAAACCACTGCATATCAGTCTCGTGTTGGTGATGTTGTTCTTGAATATGCATGTCGAGACGAGTCTGCAGCTGGTCGAAGCGGGCGACTAAATCATCATTAGGGTACGCTGGTGCTGGTGCAGGTGCTCGGGGTGCAGCATGGCGTTGTGGTCGAGCTGGAGCTGCAGCTGGGGCATCTTCTCCTTCTTCGTCATCAAAGACTGGATCTTCAGGCTCATGTCCCCGATGAAAGAGAATACGGAAGGAAGCATCCGTATAAAAAATAGGAAGAATGTTGGGTTCACCAGGGTAGGCTAATTGATATTTATTGTGGAGGATATATCCTATTAGGTGACCAAGAGCTAGATTTTGTTTCCGTCGGGTGGTAGGTAGACGAACAAAAGTGTGGTGAATGTAGTTGCTAATTAAATCGACCTCATCAAACTTAATGTTGGACATAATAAGATAGGTAGCGACGGACAAGGTAGGGGTCAGATTGACACGGTCGCCACCTTTGGGTATGATTGAGGTTCGAAGAACATGTTGAATTATACGTGCATTTCGAGTTAAGGATTGAACAAGAGGTTGGTGTTGATGAAAAACAATATTCCTAAGGACTCTATTTACATCGCTCCAATCAAATTCATCGGTAAGAAATGAGCGAACCATAGGTCCTTCAGTGGATAGCCCAATATATTGGGCGATATCGGCTCTAGTGATCTCAACGGTGCGGCCACAAACAAAGGAGTGAAAAGTGGTGTTGTCGTACTGAGGCCTCGGGACGATCGAATTGAAATTGCTGAGAACTCGGGACGGTGCGGCCACATAACAGGCTCTGATACCAATTGAAATTGCTCTGATACCAATTGAAATTACTCTGATACCAATTGAAATTACTAAATGACAAGAGGGGGGGGGGTGAATTGTGAAAAACTTTTCCTTAATAAAAATAATCCTAAACAAGAGTTCTAATTTTTTTGTTATTTTTGAAATACTACAACAAAATTTTAAACAATTATTCTTCCACAAGCTTCACAAGGCAATAGTTATGACAATTAAATGCAAGTAAAAAGTAAACGACGATAAGGAAAAAACACACCAAGAATTTTTATAGTGGTTCGGTCAAAATATTACCTACGTCCACTCCCCGGAGTCCTCCGCTCCAGGATTTTCACTATCAAAATAGTTCTCCTTTTGCCCCCCTCGGCAAGGCAGAGAAGCCTTTACAAACCTCCCTTTCACCAACCTGGCGTGGCGGAGTGCCAAACTCTATTTTTGCCCTCCTGGCGACGGCAGAGAACCTTCTCGTTTTTCTCCCTCCTAGAGAAGGCAGAGAACCTCGAGGCAATGGATGTAGACGAGCCTTTCCCTTGGAGATCCTCCCTCAAATCCTTCTAGGGCCACAGGAGGAGCAAGATGCAGCAATCTTGGAGCAACCATGTGATCTCCCTCACACCTCTTCTCCCTCACAACGCTCACCTCCTCCTTCCTCTCTCAACCCTCAAGAATTTCTCTAGAGATCTCTCCCTTGGAATCCCTCTCTAACCACGTTCACCCTCTATGTAATTCTTTCTCAAAAGGACTTGATTGACATCTAAAACGGGCTCAAAAAACCTCTGATTACAAAAGTAGCCGTTACTCTTCGTACAGTACGATGCAACATCGTACAATATGATATGTATAAACAGACGTCGTCTTGGTACGAAGATGTACGAACAGTTCAAAAACAATTTGTACTGTATGATATAATATCGTACGGTACGATCCATAAAACACTATTCGTACAGGACGATAGTCTGGACGATCAGATGTCATCTCTTTTCATCGTATGGTACGATCCCGTTCGTACAGTACGATGTTCAAAAATTAATTAGGCCTGGATTACATGCACTAATTATGGGTTAATTTAAGTAAGTATTAAAAACAAATCGTACAGTACGAACACGTTCGTACAGTACGAGCGGCGCAAAATCACTTACTCATATTAAACTACAGCTAGGGTTTTGGACCTGAACATATCGTACAGTACGAAAATATTCGTTCAGTACGATCTATTCACAGAATCGTCCACATAGCTCTGATCGTACGGTACGAAATATAATCGTACAGTACGTTCTACAGAGAAGAATTTCTATGACAATTTTCATTTTAAAACAAACTCTCCCCCTGTGTGTGTGCATGGTTGCTCTTACTCTTATGCTTTTTGTGGCCAGACTCAATAAAACAAAATCATATAAATAAAAAAATATAATGTTTGACTCATACTCCTAATCTACCCTTTCTTTAGTCTTCCTTTCATCCTGAGTCACTTGTGATCTTCCTGAAATGTTAGTACTCAAGGACAATAGCAAATAAAATAGTATTCAATGAAAGGTTGTTCCAAAACACTCATTATTTGGCATCATCAAAATCTCAAACTCGGGGTCATGGGTTGCAACATCGGAAGTCCGAGCCGCAACAATCTCCCCCTTTTTGATGATGGCAAATAATATTGGTTGAATTTGCAAATTATAAATATTTTCTCCTAAACTCCGCGTTGTTAAAAGAATTACATTTAAAAAATAAGGGAAAGCTTTTTTTATAATTATTATTTTTTATTTTAAATAATAATAATAATAATAATAATTAAAATAAAATACAACCTACTATAAAACTTTCTCCCCTTTTGACATTGTCAAAAAGAAGAGATAAAATAACAGATAAAATAACAACCTAATAGCAAAACAAAAACATACAATTTTGATAAAAAAAAAGTTAAACATACAAAATAGATAAACAAACATACAAAACACATAAATAAAACACATAAAACACATAAACAAAACACATAAACAAACCTTAACATACTTATACCTCATCGTCTTGCTACTGTTATGATGATTCCGAAACTAAGTCTGCCAGGAGACTTTTTCCTTTTTTATCTTTTCCCCATATCACAAGTGGTTTGTTTTTACTCTTTTCCTTTGTAGGAAGAGTTTTTAAGTTGGGGCATTCAGACTTCAAATGTTCGGGTTTCCTACACCCAAAGCAAATAATGTTAGTGGAAATCATCATAGTCTTACCATTTCTACATTTGTTCCACTTTTATTGACGCTTTTTCTTGTGCTTTAGTAGGCTTTTAGCACAATAGTCTTCTCATCACCTGCATCCAAAAATCTTTGACTCACACTTTACTCATAGGCAATGAGTGAGCCTATTGGATTGTCTATAGAATAAGCATTCAAATCTTTTGATTCACGTATAACTGTGTCTTTGGCATCAAATTTATTAAGTAAAGAATGTAGAATTTTAATAACCTTTTCAAAGTTTTAAAGTTCTCTACTTAAATCTTGCAATGACATCATAATTTGATTAAACCTAATATACATGTCTAAGATAGTCTCATATGGTTTCATGATGAAAAGTTCATATTCATGCATTAGAATATTCAACTTAAATTGCTTGACTTCACTAGTACCTTCGTATGTAATGCATAATCTATCTGAAATTTCCTTGTAGTAGTAAATGTAGAGATTCTCATGCAATCGTTAAAATTAATACATAGAAAAAACAATTCAAGTATTTATCATTTAATATAGTATTAATTTGATCTATTCTACTCCATTCAGTAAAAGGAATATTAATTTTTACTCCATCTATCATACATGACGGTACAGAATAGTCAGTTTGAATCATATGCCACATTCCATAATCAATTGATTGCAAAAAAGTTGACCTGTGAATTTTCCAAAAATTAAAAGAAATATTTTCAAATAAAGGTGGTCATATAATACAATAGCCTTCCACAATGTTATGATTTCCAAAATATGCCCTGATCAATTTTTCCAAGGTTTTCTAAAACACTATTTTTGAAACCCGCTTTGATACCAATTGAAATTACTAGATGCGCCAAGAGGGGAGTGAATTGGATGATTAAAAACTTCTTTAATGAAAAGAAATATCTTTTTATAACTTTATGCGGAAACAAATTTTATTCACAATAAAAAGATAGATAATCAATTTTATCCACGCAAATAATAACAATAAAAATGAATGCGAAATAAAGTGCAAAAATAATAAAGGGAAGAACACCCTAATTTATAGTGGTTCGGTCAAACCATTTCCTACGTCCACTCCCCGGAGGCACCCTCTGAGTATTACACTAAACCTTTAATGATTCTCCTTTAGCCCCCACAGCTAGGCAGAGAAGGCCTTACACAATCTTTTCCACCTTCCCCGGTGCAGCGGAGGAGCCGGATCCTTTGACACCATCGAGATCTTCTTGTTCCCAAAACTTTCTTCAAGACAAACCTTAAATCTGATCGTACTGAGGTACAAGCTTGCTGGAGCAACCGTTTGAAATCTCCTTCACTCTCCCTTGAAACTCTTTCCAAGGTTCTTCTCCCTATCTCAAACTCCACCCTTTCCTCTCTCCCTTTCAAGTCCTCTCTTCAAGTTTTCTCTAGAACAATGAAGCTATAATGGCTGTCAAAGACACTTACAAAGTCTTATGAGAGTGCTTAAATAGAGGGCCAAAAAAACTCTAAAAAAATTCAATTCAACCATCAAATATCATACCGTACGATTGCAAGATCGTCCAGTACGATGTGCAGAAATTGACATGTTAGTACTGTACAATGTCCTGTACGATGTGCTGTACGATCCAGTTCATACTATACGATCCAATTCGTACAATACGACCAAAACATCAGAATTAGGCCATTTTGATTGAATAATCATGGGATGAAATTAGGCCATATTTTAAACATCGTACAGTACGATCATGATCATACAGTACGATTATAACAACTTTTCAAATTCAAATTTTTACTTATTTTAATGCACGACAGGCTTTCTAATTATATCAGATCATAAATTATGATGTAATGTTTGTACAGTACGATTAGTTATATTTTAAGAATTTTTTTAGGGAAATTAAATATTTTAATTAAATTTTACTACATCAGATCATACAGTACGATCCAGATCATACCGTATGACATAGAGAAAAATTAAAATATTTAGAATCATTTTTTGCTCCCTTTGTGTGTGTGCATGGTCAACAAACTAACATACGTTATTACAAGATTTCACTCACAAAATGAAAATTACAGACTCATTTAATACAACCAATTCTATACTATCTTGAGTCTTTAAACTTCAAAGAATGGTGCATGATGTACCTGAAATATTAGTAAACATACAAAAAAATATGCACTACAAATAATGGGAGACATAAAAGATTAATCTATATTATTTGTGATCATCAAAATCATACACTCGGAAGCCCGAGTCGCAATATCATATTCATAAACAAGTCTATTTATATGAGCATCTGTAATCTCACTAGTACCTTCATAAGTTATAATTAATTTATCTTAAATTTCTTTTGTTGAATTTAAAATGAAAATTTTAATGTAATCATCTGGATAAAGTGCACAATACAAAGTATTACATGCCCTAGCATTCAACTCATTTAATTCCCTCTCTAATGCAATCCATTCATCAAAAGGTTTTTTAATTCTAATTCCATTAATTTCTTTAGTGGGTGTATGATATTGGTGTTTAAGCATGTGCCACATACAAGAGTCGTATCCTCTTAGGAAAGTACTAATTCTATTTTTCTAATAATCAAAATGAATATTATCTAATAATGGAGGTCGATGAGTGGATTGTCCTTCGAGAAGTGAACCCTTAGTAACAACTTATGCCATAATTTATAAGTGGATCTTCTCTAGGTTGTTAAGCTAAAATAAAAAGAGCCAAGGCTCTGATACCAATTGTTGGATAACTATGGCACTCCAAAAGAGGGGGAGATTTGGGGTTTCTTTAAAATTTTTATTAAAATAAGGAAATTAAAATGATTTAAAGCAATTTTGAAATCAATAAGAAATCACACAATTTTTTGAAAATTACAAAGAAAAATAGATTCAAGAAATGAAAATAAGAACCACAATTTTTTTTACTTGGTTCAACCCAAATTCCAATCCAGCCTATGTCCATCCTAGCCAACTCTCAGGCTAGAATTCACTAATCCCATGTTTGCTTTGTAATCCTCACTTCTTTAAACCAAATAAGTTCTTTACAATCTAAGTACTCTACTACACGGATGAGTACAACCCAATCTAATTATAATTTAAACATCACTAAGCAAAATGACATAGATCAAGAGAATGAAAAATATAATTTTATGTAAATAATACAATCTCAAATTATCTTACAATAAAATATCCACAATACTTGAGATGATATTACAAAATAATTTAAATCACCTCACTACTTGCAAATGGAATATCAAATTTGCTCACTTTAAGATAGATTTAAATTTTGTTTAAAACAAGAATAATATTTTAAATAAAAATATATTCTTGTTGATTTAAACTTTAACTCTTCAAATAAAAAATGAATTAGATTTTTAATTTAAATCTATGCCACATTTAAAGAAAATAAAATTACTTGTTTTGCTAACTTTATGGATTTAAAAAATGTAATATAGAAAACTTAATATAAAAATCCCAATTAGTATTTCACAAAATAATAAATTTATTCAAGAAATAAATATATGGTGAAAGCTAAGAGAACAACAAGTAAAGATTTAGTGAATGAAAGAAAACTCAAGAACTCCAAGAGATGTTACTCTATTTTGGGTGTTGAATCTTTCCAACCAAGAATTCAATCTCTAAAATGAAAAGAGCACTTGGAATAAAAATCTAAATTCTCCTCTCAAAATTTAGCTTGTAAAGAGGAAAGGAAGAATGGAAGAATTGCTGGAGATTTCCTTTTTTAGCAGCCTTTACATGATGAGGAAGAGAGATATTTAAAGGGAAAGGGTAAGTAAAGCTAAATTTGAATAAAACTATTAATCTAATATTAATTTATAAACTAATAATATTATATTTTATCAATAATTCATTTATATTAAATATATATAAGATTCAAATGGCTATAAAATAGCCAGCCACGCGGGAAAGTCAAAAAGTCATCCTATACATCCAAAATAAGGCAAAAAAGGCTATCCAACAAATTAAATTAAAATTAGATAATATTTCAAAATTCAAATTCAAATAAAATCCAAATGAGTCATATAACATATCAATTTCTATCTATTGATTAAAAAAAATCTAATGCAATAAAAATTAAACCACGTTGCTTGTCAAAATAATATAATATTAAATAAAATATCACCACATGTATATTTTAAATATTTAAGGATATATTAAATATTAATATAATAATCTGATGTAATTTATATAAAATTAATCATAAATTAATAAATTGAGGTGAAAAAAGTTAATTTAAAATGAATAAATAATAAAAGGTTTACCATATAAGCTTATTTTTAATTTACATAATTATATAACTTTCCTTATTTAATAATAATTAAGTAATCAATGAAGGTTATAAAATTTATTTAATAAAAAATCTTATAGATCTCTATATCAATATTAATATATAATTAATAAATATTTAGATTATGAGCAAATCAAATCATGAAAGTAAATATTAATGGATGACTAATATACTCCTATTATAATATAAACTCCTTGAAGTTGTCCATCTTGGTCCATCTTAATCTTAACATTTGATTTAACTTGAGTTGTATAATGAAAATTCCATAAGTAATTACTATGCATATCATTAGAAATACTTAGCACATAAATTAAAACATCCAAGCATATGTTTGTTATCATCAAAATCTCTAAAATAGCTCATGAGGTAGATAATATCAATAAAAGGAAGTGTGGATACCACTCTCTTCATAAAAAGGGTAGGAGATGACATTCTTGTTGTTCAAATTTATGTTAATGTTATCTTGTTTGGATCCACAGATAAAATTTTTTTTTGATAACTTTTAATAATAATGAGTAAGGAATTTGAAATGAGTTTGATGGAAAACTTGAGTTACTTTATTGGTTTTAGCATAAATCAGATAGAGGATGACACCTTTCTTAGTCAATACAAATATATCAAGGACATCATTAAAAATATGAAATAGAATATATTGAACCAAAAAATACTCCCTTGAGTTCCTCAGTTCAATTAGATAACGATTCTAAAGAAAACTTTATTAATAACAAAAATTTGGTGGGATGATTGGATTATTACTTTATTTAATTACAAGCAGACCATATAACCTATTTAGTATCTTTATGTGTGCTAGATTTCAAGTTAATCCAAAAAAATCTCAACTGATTGATGTAAAATGAAATATAAGATATCTTTTAGGAACTCAAAATTTAGGGATTTGGTATCCTAGGCATGGCTCCTCTTTTGAAATCATTGGATATTCTCTCAGATTTTGTAGGGTATAGGATTGATAGAAAGGTACTTCTAAAACTTATCAATTCACAGGGAAATCTTTAGTTTCCTGGTTTAGTAGAAATATAATTCATTAGCCCTTTCTTCTACTGAAGTAGAAGACATAGCCTTAGGTAGTTATGTGGCACATATTTTTTCGTTAAAATAACAACATATGGATTTAGGTTTTTTAATTAGTACTATTCCAATTTTCTATAATAATATGAGTGCCATTTGAATTTCAAAGAATCATATCAAACACTCTATGATAAAACATATAAATATAATGAATCACTTCATTAGAGACCATGCTATAAAGGAGAAATTGAGCTACATCATATTGCTACTGAAAATTAACTTGCAGATATTTTCACAAAACCACTGGCTTTTTAAATGTTTAGCACCTTAAGAACCAGATTAGTTGATATTAATATTCATGCTTGACAATTGTAATTTTGCAAGTTGCTTTTGTGATGTGTTTCTTTTATGTTTATATTTTTGTTTTTGTTATTTATTAGTGACTAAATTTTCATTGATTTTTGTTTGATTTTGTTATTATTTGTGGTTATTTTGTTATGATTTGAATTATTTTTATTTTTGTTTTTGTTACTCAAGGATCTTACTGATATATTTTTAAAAATCTTAATTATCATATGCAAAACTAAAAATTTCTTTTCCATTCATACTATATGAACGACTCTCATACTATACAAAAAAATTAGATTTTATATGATAACATTTTTTTAAAGGTTGGTTAAGATATTGTACTATATGAATAAGACATCGTCTGTACAAAACCTTTTATTTTTTTTCATCAGTACAAAAAATGGTAGAATTTTCTAGAATAGTTATTTTTTCAAAGATCGTATGTACGAAATCTTGTTCGTCTGTATGATCATGTTATAAATATTAATACAGATAAATTCATTATGTATGTACGATCATTATTGCCCTATCCTCCTGGTCGAACACTTGTACATCAGTACAATTTGATTGGTCAAAAGTCGTACTAAATGACTCCTCTGGAATTGTAGTTTATAAAAAGTTGTTTCATCACAATAACTATTTTTGACCATTTTATTCATACGTACAAAAAATTTATTGTCTTGTATGAAATCATAGTTAAATGCATGAACCTTATTTTTTACTGTATGAATATGCCTGATTTCTTTAAATTGGAATCTATTCTTTGAGTTTTGTTCACAGTCTCTTTTACTTTTAAAGTATCTTGCATTTAATCCTCTCCTTATGTCAAGCACTAGTGGTAAATGGGCTCGAAACTCTAAAGGCTCTTCATCTCATTCTAATCAAGTATACAATAATCTTTCAATAGAAAATGAACAAGCTTTCAACCATTTCATTGAGGCAAAAATCACTCCTTATCGTCTTCTTATTCAAGAAGAAATTAATTTTTCTATAATGTCTCTATTCGATTCTATTAAATTTTTATTCATTCTCACTCTATTATATGCATTTCATTCTGATACATTTTACTATTTTCTTACTAAAATGAGAATGAGAGAAAACCATACAAAAATGTCATCATTTGTGTTTAAAGAAATAGTAGAAATCACAAAGGAGGATTTAGGCACTTTAATTTTTATTTTATGTTGTAGTTGATGTATGCTTTGCTTTTTAGTTATCATGTGATGGCATTTAGATGTTTGCATTTTTGTATTAGTTGTATCTGCATTGTATGTTTAATGAATGCTTGTCTTGTGTTTGCATTAATCCTCCTGTCTTTAAGTTTCTATTGTTCAAATTACTAATGTTTTTTTTTTTTTAAATGGCAATAGCAAATGCATTAAAAGGGAAGGAAAAAACAAGATACAAACTAAAGTAATTGTTCACATTTCTTCTTCAAAAGATAGCCTAGAGAAGAAGGAATGTTAGAAAAGAATAGCTATAAAAAAAAGTTGCTATCTAAAGCCAAAGTAGCACACATGTCGGCTACTCTATTACAATTTCTATGTATATGGTTGAAAATTACCTTATTGAACTCGGCCAAGAATAGAAGATTCTCCTCTATCTGGTTGTAGCTTTGCCACTTTGCCTTATTCATTGAATTTTGAAAGAATTTGATAACATTGATGTTATCACCATCAATTATGAGTCCTTTGTAATCCATCATCCACGGTTGTAAGTATTTTTTGACTGCCATCATAGCTTCTAGTTCAAGGTTAGCATTGTCCCAACGAAATCTGTTTTTACCAAAAGCCATCAATAATCGGCCTTTATCTTCTCTAAAATAGCCACCAATTCTAGCATTATATGATGGTAGAAGAGCTGCATCAACATTGATCTTTATCCATCCCAGTGGCGGAGGGTGCCAAACACATTGAAACTCCCAAGGGAGATTAGCACCCCAGCTAGAGTTTAGAGGATAAGAAGATAAAAAAGCCGTGGACATCACATTTGCTACAGTTGCCGAAACCGTATTAGCTGTTTTCCCGTGCGCCACATCATTTCTGTTTTTCCAATTCATATATATAGCATTGCAATATAGATTAACTATGTTTGGTGCAAACATAGAAAGACACTTCAGCTCGCTTAAACATTCTTCCAGGGAATCAAAAACAGGAACAAAAAACCCCAATCCTGAATTTTCCTCAGCACCTCATGTAGATGTTTACATTTAACAGCAATGTGTGACAGATTTTCAATTTCCTCACAACCTCAAACACATTGATCATCATTAATGAGTTTCCTATATTTCAAAAACTCATTTGTTGGGATTGCACCTCTACTCAACCTCCACCAAAATAATTCAACTTGTGCTGTGAGTTTTGGTTTTTTAAGCCAGATAGCAAAACCCAAATCCTCCTCACACATTTGATTACTGCATTGAGCCTCAACCGCACGAGCTGTAATGGATTTACCTGATAAATAACACATTTCCTCCAAAAAATCCTCAGGATCCTCACTATCAATACTGATTTGTAAAATAACAGATATCATATTTTCATTTAAAATAGTACTACAATTCTTTTACATTCCAAGAGCCATTTGAATCAATAAAATGATTAAGCTCTAGTCCTTCCAATCCCGAACAATCAGTATTAATTGGCCAATTGTTTAAACTTTTGTCTAATAGCCAAATATCATTAAGTACATCATTTTTCCTTCCATTAGCCACTCTCCATCTCAAAAGAGGTTTCAAGTATCTAGCACCTTCATATAACACATTTCAAGCCACAGAAGTGTTAATTTTGCATTTAGTTTCCCATAATTTGTCTCCATATTTGGCTGTAACAACTCGAGAAAGCAAAGAGTCCTGATTTTGAATTACCCTCCAAGTCAATCTAGCTTTAAGTGGCCCTGCTCTATCAATAGCCGAATGGAAGCTCATTCCTCCCATCTGTTTGGATTTACACAGAGTTCTTCATGAAATACAGTGCATCCCCATCTTACCATTTCTCTTATTCCAAATAAAATTTATGCAGCATTTATCAAATTTCTGAAGAACTTTATTAGGCACCAAATTATGAGTTAAAACAAAATTTGGAAGATTTAATAATGACGTCTTCGTAAGTATAAATTTTCTGGCCAAGGAAAGACATTTACCTCCCCAAGTATTTAGCTTTTGCAAGATTTTATCAATGAGAAACTAAAAATTAGTTCTAACCAGTCTTCTAAGTAAAAGATGGACACCTAAGTAATGCAGCTCTTTAACCATTTTAAATTCAGAATCTTCCTAACCCGAACCATATCAGCTCTGTTCACGTGATTACTAAACAAAATCTATGATTTAGCATTATTAACTTTCATGAACAGAATTTTAACACAATGCTTTTTAATTTGGTGGCCAACTTTTTGGAAGCATGAGAGAAAATCAACATATCATCAGCATACAAGAGGTTGCTGATCTTTTGTGATCTTCGTGAAATTTGAATACCCAATTCCTAACCCTCTTGAGCCATAGCTAAAGAGAAAAATTGAGAGCAAAAATGAAAGAGATAAGGGGAAAGGGGGCAACCTTGACAAAACCCATTTTCAGCAGTGATCCACTTGGAAGCTTTTCCATTAATGATGAGTGAAAATCTGGCATTTTTTACACATTCCATAATCAGCACAATCATATTCACTGGAAAGCCAAACATCTGTAGCACCTACTCAAAAGCATCCCAACTCATGTTGGCATAGGCTTGTTCCATATCAATCTTAAATTCCATAAGACCTTTTTTATTTTTAGAAACATTGAGTTTATGGAAGATCTCTTGAGCAATAAGGCAATGATCATACATTTAGCGACCATTAAGAAAAGCAGCTTGTTGTTCAATGACACATTTAGAAATGCAACTCTTCATCCTATTTAGAATCATAGTAGCCACAATTTTGTAAGTAGTCTGGCATAAGCTTATAGGCCTGAAGTTGGATGGAACGGTAGGATTTTTGGTTTTAGGAATTAAAACAACTAATGTATCCTTCTAATCTTTATGCATACAACCGGTTTTAAAAAAGCAGTCAATAGCCTTCTACGTATCATCTTCCACAATTTTCCAAAAATATTTTAAAAAAGAAGTTGTAATGCCATCTAATCCCGTGGATTTGTTATTACCTTGAATGAAGACAACCTTGATCAACTCATCTTTGGTGAAATCAGCCTTTAATAAATAAGCCTCCTCAATAGAAAGCTGTAGATTTATGGGTATTGAAGGCCAACCCGACAATTGGCAATCCCTGGAAGCCAATTTTTTACAAAAAAAATCATTGAAGACTTCCTCAATTTGCACAAAATCTTCTACAAGTTGATCATGTCATTCTTAATTTTCCATATAAGATTACAATTTTTCTTTGCCAAATCAAACTGATGAAAATACATGGAATTACTATCACCTTCTTGATGCCATCTGATTTTTGCTCTTTGGTTCCACCATGTGGATAATCTACCCAAAGAAACTTTTAATTCATGCACCTTACTTCTCAAAAGCTTCAATTTTTCAGTTGTTAAACCATCACCGCTTGATTCTTCTAGCTGCAGTTGTAGAATATCTTTTCTTAGTTCCTCTTTCAACAGATTCAATTCCTTACATTTGTTCTTGTTCCAATAGTGAAGGGCTTTCAAAGTTCTCTTTAATTTCCTATGCAAAATTCAACACTGGATCAATAATCAGCTTTCTTCCATGCCTTAACAGCAATATTCCAAACCGTAGGGTATGATTTCCATGTGTCTTCAAATCTTAAAACTTTTGATTTCAGATTCTGAGGTTCCACCATATTAAAAACAACGGGAGCATGGTCTGAAGCAATCCATGGAAGATGCCTCACCTTGGCCATAGGAATTTTATGTAAAGTAATAGAATTTAAGAAGCATCTATCTAATCTCTCCCAAATTCTAGAGTTTCCATCTTTGTTATTACACTAAGTGAACCTTGGTCCCACATAACCAAGATCATGGAAATCATTATTTCTAAGGAACATCTTCATCTCCTTAGGTCCATGCGAGAAGTGGAACCTCTTCCCACCTTTCTTATCATCCTTAGAAAGGATGCAATTGAAATCACCACCAATGATAGCCGGAGTATTTCCTTGCAAACAAACTTTGAGTGAATGCCAAAGATTTCTATGTGAATGAACATCCTTACCACCATAAATTATGGCCACCTTCCATATGCCTAAAGTATTGATATTCAAATTTCCCATAATTAATTGGGATGAAAGTTTAGGGAACTCAAAAGAAGCCAAAACTCTTTTCCAAATCTCCACAATTCCCCTGGATAGACCAACTGCTGGTTGAAAACAGTAATCCCAATCAATTCCAATAATGGAATCAATGTCATGTCATTCTAAGAAAGAAAACTTTGTTACAGTAAGACCAACAAAAATACAATCATTATCCTTCACAATCTCTCTAAGATACAGGGAGGCCTCCCTCTTTCTAGCCCCCCTACAATTCCAAAAAATAACAGATGCCATTAGAAAATAGCAGGGGAATTATCCCCCATCATTTTAATGTTCTTTTTATCACCTTTCCTTTTTATTTGCTCAGCCTCCACCGGACCTAATGATCTCAACTCTTTAGAAAGCTTGAGTTTTCCTGAGCTGGACAAGGAAACCAACTGATCTGCATTATCCTGAACTTCAACAGAACCATTATTCCCATAACAATCATCACCTTCTGTAAGTTCTCTGGGCATGGTAGTATTTGCACAGACAGTGGCTTCCAATTCAAGAACTTCTCCTTCTTCTATATCTTCTTCAAATAACTGAAATTTATTCTTGTTATTGAAAATTTCTGGAATTCTCTGAGAATGTACAATTTTCGCACCCTTGGTCTCCACATGACTAGCAGTTATGCCTTGCAGCTTAGCTGTAGATGAAATGTACCATTCATGCATAACTTCCATAGGTTTTTCCACTTTTTCAATAGGTTTATACACCTGTTTACTTTGAACAGAAGTACCCTTGTTCCTCCAATTATTCCTAAATCTGTTGTTCTTAAATTTAACGTGTATCCACGGTCCATACTCTTCCCTATTTTGCTGTTTACAATCTTCTTAAACCATATAATTACCTAGCTTCATACTCTCACTAGAGTCATTAATAATAGCATTTTTAATTGGAATTTTTATTAGTTCAGGACAAACACCTTTATTATGTCCCACTATGCCACACTGATAGCAAAGTGATGTCAACTTCTCATATTCCACTTTTTGAAAAGATCTTCCATGAAGTCCTTCGATCCAAACTCCCAAAGGAAGTTTCTTTTCCAAATCAATCCGAACACAACATCTAGCATATTCCCGCTTTCCCCATTTAAACGAATTCCCATCCAGTAGTAGCAAAACTCCTATCATCGAAACAATCATAGAAATGTTTTCCTCATCCCAGCAGCTTAGAGGCAGCTCAGGGAATCAAATCCACACCGGAGAAGAGATACCCTTTAGCTTTACTGTCAAGAATGATGAAGTCCATTTATCCATTCCAATGATATGATTTCCATTATACCAAGGTCCTCCGTTTAAGATTTCCTCCATGGATTCAATGTTGGTAAACGAATAAAGAATCCAATTATTTCCAAAGGAAGTAAGGTGAAAGCTGCCAACCTTACTCCATTGTCTTCTAAGTTCCTGACTACACATAGAGAACGGTAAATTCTGTCTAAGCACTTTAATAACCAGAGATTTCTTTAAAATTTGAGCATTAGCCAATTCTTTAGCCGGATTAAGTTTCACAGCCATCCCATCTTCCGACATTTGAGTTGATATTGAATTAGGACTCAACTTAATATGTTGAGTCTTCCGCCAAGTCGGCACAAAGCTATTCAAAGGATTAGATTTAGTTTTCTAATCGTTGGTAGGAATAGAAATCCCGTTATATTTCTCAAAGGAAACCGCATGGTTTTTATTTATCTCCTCCATATTATCAGATATTTGTCTTCTAGTAAAACTATTGACCTTCAGCATCACATTTGAAACAGACGTTGAATCAATATTCTGATTCTTATCAGATTTAAGATTTATTTCAATCTCCTTAACCATATCAATTTGATCTTCAAGAACTCCTTTACCTTTACCTTTCGGTACAGGATCCAATTTCAACGGTGGTCGAAATCCTTCATTAATAACCAAATTTAAAAACTTTCTTCTTGAAACAAAATTGTCGTTTTGGCCCTTACTGAGAACTTGATCAGAGGATTTAATCTGACCAGAATGTGGGGATCAGATGGAAGATTATCGCCAACAATCTGCTACCGGCGGTCAGGAACCACCATCGATCATGCCGGAATACGCAAATTGGAAAGCCCGTGAAAGAAAAAGTTGAAACAAGAAAGGCTTTCTCTCTCTAGAATTTCCCAGAGCTTCTCTCTCTAGAATCCGGCTCCTTCACACTCCTTTCCTAGAAAAATTATTTTTCCCTTCTTAAACTTTAAATCAATTTATATATTAAATTTAGATAAGAAGATCATTTTAATGTTTTAATAGATCTGTATCTCATAGTTATAATTGTTATAAAATTAGTGACTTATTTTTTATTTTATTTTCTTATTCAACGTATTAATTTTATTCTTAAAAATAAGGTTTTGTTTTGTGGATTATTCTTCCTTATACGAGAAATGTTTTTCTTTTGTTTGGAAGATAATCACACAAGCTAAGATTTACTCAGTTAGATTGTGGAAAGAATGAAATGTAAAAATATACATAAATTGTGCAAAATTTGAAAAGAGGAAAAAAAGGAGCCCAATATGAAAGGATGCGCAATCTTCGTCAAATTTGATGAAGAGGCATAAAATGAGCCCATACTACATTTAGTTCTTTCAAATATATCTTTAATTTTTTAGAAAAATCCTTGTATTAAATGATAATTTCAACTATTGAATTTGAAATTATAAGATTTCTATTTAATAAATTTTATGAAAAATATTCTATTTGAAATTTCTTCTTTCTAGAGCGAACATTGAAACTGTTCAACTATTCTTATCTTATTTGTTTTTTTATTTAAAATATGAGTCATTTCATCAACAATTTAATATTGTTTTCACAAGATGTTAAAATTTTTTTCTCTTATCAACTTTTTGATTTGTCCATAACATCTTACATTTCTTAGAGGATTTCTCTGTTTTTTTTTCTATATTTTTGTTGATGCCAAAGGGGGATGAAGTTTGCATTTGTTTTATTTAAATTGATTGAAGTCTATGTTTGTTTTTTTTTTTAATTGTGTTTGTATTTTTTTAGTTTGAAGTTTTTCTATTCATTTAGTTTGAATTGTGTTTGTATTCTTGGTATGTTTGTCATGTTTTTTTCTTGCAAACATTTTTCTATTTCCCCATAATGTTTTTTAATTCATTGAGTGGGAGTTTAAGAGAAAATAACTTTTATTTGTAATTCAAACAATATTTATTTTTGCCAATATAAAAAAAGTGGGAGATTATTGCAACTCAAGAATAAAGATTGAGATTGTGATTCTTTATGGTAGAAAAATATTATTGTTACGTTAATTGTATTATTTCTCCTATGAAGTATTCGATATTTATGTTTGTTTTTGTCTGTACAAATATTTAAAGAAAATCTTACTCCAGATTGTTGAAGACTTCAAGACATAGTATAATAGGATTTATATAAATCTTTAATTTTTTTCTTGAGTCTGAGATGAGAGAGTGTGATTGTAATTGACTAATCATGCATACACATAGGAGGAGAGAGTTAAAAATAATAATTTTAAAATTAATTATACTGTATGATATCTATATCATATTATATAATTTGTAATAGTTTTTTCTCTAGAATGCAATTAATCAAATCAAGGCTTTTACTTTTGAGTTGTTCGTATTATATAATGTCAACTTATACAGATGACTAATAGAGCATGACATTGGGTTCATCCAAGATAGTACAAAATAAAGCCTGACTTGTTTAACTATTCATAATGTATAATGTCAAGTCATAATGATGAATAACAAAGTATCAACTTAGGTTCATACATTATCATACCAAATAAACACATTAATTTTTGAATTGTTTGTAAAATATGATATGTATTCATACAGACGACTGATATTTGAATTATAGTTTGTACCAGATCATACCAAATGAATACAATATTTTTAAATTATTTGTTTTGTACGAACTTAATTTTTCCAGATGACTAATAGTGTATAAAATTAGATTCATATAGATTTATACCAAGATTTTTTAATTGTTTGTACAGATGATCCAAGATCATATTGTACAATCTTAAGTCATTTTATATGTATTTTTAAGTTTTTGGATGGCTTTTCTTGTGTTTCCTATATATGAAGACCTAAAAATTGACATTATGAACTTTTGCTACGATTTTCCCTTAAGAGTGGCCATTGAGTGAGAGTGTTTGGGAGAGATTATGAGCATGAAGTGTGAGAGATCAAGTGAGGGGGAGTTGTGAGAGTTTCACAAAATTGCCCAAAGTGAGGATCTCTTTGTCTTTTTTAAATTTACACCCATTTCCTTTGGAGACTTTTAAGAGAAGATCTTCAACATTGTGATTAGGTTCTTTGCCTTAACCTTGAGGATAAAAAGGACGTCTAGGTTCTCTGTCTTCACTAAGAGGGTAAAAAAGGATAAAAGTTCTCTATCTTCACCATGAGGGTAAAAAGGATGATGTTTCTATTCCGCATGGGATTTGGTGCGAAAGAGTTTGTAAGGGCTTCTCCACCTTACTATGGGGGAAAGTACGAGTCACTTTGATTTAGTGCAATACTTGGAGAAGGTGTCTCCATGGAGTCAATGTAGTTCAAATTATGACCAAACCACTATAAAATTTTGTGTTCTTCTGTTCACTTTTTTTTTTCTATTTATTTTTCTACACTTTATAGTTTTATGGTCAAATTTTTTTTTATGATAATCATATCTAAATATCTACATATTTTTGGATCATTGATTAAATTTTATAGAAATGGTTTTTAAAAACTCTAAGAGATTTTTTAAATAACCATTTCACCCTCCTCTTTATTAGCCTTGGATTAGTTCTTAGAGGTTTAACTACCTACACGAACTTTCATTTATTTCAAGAATCAATTTACCCAATATATGTTAAGGGGCTAATTTGGATCTGCTCTAGATGTCGGCCCTGATTCCTCAAACTTAACTAAATAACGTGTTGCAATCAAGGATCCCTTGTTTATGATTTTGATGATGTAAATAATTTTTACTGAATTATTATTTTCTTCCTTAAATATTTTAGATGTTATTTTTATCAGTAAGCACTAACATTTCTGATAAAGTACACTACTCAAGACTACTGAAGACTCAAGACTATATAGAATAGGATGTGAAAGAGTTTATAATTTATAATTTTTCTTCATTTTCATTTCTTGAGTCTAGAAACGAAAGAGTGTAGGGAAATTGAGTGACCATGCACACACACATAGGGGGAGATGTTTTTTAAAATAATTTTTTTCTAGAAAAATCATATTGTATGATTTTTTTATACTATATGATCTGTTTTATAAGAGTAGGCTTAACGACTAATTAAAATTTTAGTTTCTATGAACTAATCATGCTGTACAATTTTGATCATACTGTATGATTTGTTTTAATCTAAAAATCCTAACCACTAGATTAATTTAAGTAAGATTTTTAATTTTGAGTTTTGAACAATTTGTGCTATACGATTACAATTGTACAATACGATCATTTGAAATTCTGGTAAAATTAACCCCCATAATTTAGCAATTAAATCATTGTTAATTAATGGTATTTTATTCATATTACATGATCCTTGTCATATTGTATGAATAATAGAGATAGAATTCGGTTGTCCTATAGATCATGCTGGATGGAACCATGATTTTTGTTCTAATCATATGGTATGATATTAATATTGTATTGGATGAATGGCTTGAAATTAACTAATTGTAGTGTATGAAATATATAATATGTGGTGATTAACAGAGATGTCTCTCGATCGTCCCAGGATTCATCCCATACAAATAGAGGAAACATAATAACTAGTACTGGATGATCTCTTGATCATATTATATGACGTGCTAAAAAATTTTGAACAGTTTATTCTCCTTCATACTGGACAAAATTGGTTTTGATCTGATTCTACTGTACAAAGAGTGATAGAAAACTTAAAATTTTAGGGTTTCATGAAGCCAATTATTAAACTAATTCTTTAACCTTTTTCTATATAGTAGTTAAGAGAGGAATGTGGCTAAGGGAGGAATTCTGAGAGGGAGCTTTCGAAGAAAATTAGGGTTTATGAGAGGAAGGAGAATGTGAGCTTAAACACAAGGGAGGAGTGCAAGGGGAATCACACAGTTGCTCGACGCTAGCTATATGCTTGCTCCTCCTATGGCTTTGGTGGTCTTGTTGGAGCTTTATTGGGATAGAGGCTTCTTAGTCATTCCTCGAGGTTCCCTACCTTCTTCAAGAGGGAGAAAAAAGATTCAAGGTTCTCTGTCTGTAGAAGGAGTTTTAGTTTTCTAGCACACTGGGTTGGTAAAAGTGAGATATGTAAGGGCTTCTCCGCCTTGCTGATGGAGTAAAAGTAGAGTCCCTTTGTGTTAGTGTAATACATGAAATGGAGGACTATGGGGAGTGGACGTAGGTCAAGGGTTGACCGAACAACTATAAAAACTAGTGTGCTCGTTCTTATTTTACTTTATGCATTTCACTTTTTACACTTCATCTTAGCTATAACTACTTGATAAAAATTTGAGATCTATGTTCTATTATGATAATTAGAATTTCATCATCATTATTTTCCAAGGAATATTTTAATCTGTTAGCTTCCACATATAAAAATTAAAATTCCTTATTTCTTAGTGTTTTGAAAATTCCAAAACATTAGTACTCTTGCTTAGGATTTTTGTAAAAACACCTATTCAACCCATCTTGGCGCATCTCATTCCTTCAAGTAGTATTAGAGCAGGTCTCAAAAATAGTGATTTAGAAAACCTTGAGATATACAATTAATGGCACATTTTAGTAATCATAACCCTGTAGAGTGTCAATAACCCGTCCACCTTTATTTGAAAATAGCTTATTTGATTTTTTGAAAAATTGCATGTCCACATTTCTAAAATCCATTAAGTACTGAATTTAGCATATGATTCAAACCTGTTACTCATTTCCTTCACTTATTATTAATGGTGTTAATAATAATATTCCCTTTAATGAATGGAGCAATGAGGATAGGAAACATGCTTAGTTGAATGCTAAGTGTTTGAATTATTTCTTGTGTGTTTTAAAATCTAAAGACTATATGCGAGTTTATACATGCACTATCGGAAAAGAGATTTAGGATTGGTTGTGTATCACCTATGAGGGAACCAATGAAGTAAAATAGTCTAGGCTAAACATTCTTTTGCATGACTATGAATTTTTTTACATGAAACCTAGTGAGTTTGTGTTTGAAATGTATACTAGGTTCACCCAGATAGTAATATCTTTGCATGTACTAGGTAGAGAATTTTATAATTCTGAAAAGGTCAATAAGATTTTGAATTATTTGCATTGCTCTTATGATTAAAAAATAACTATAATTACTGAATTAAAAGATTAAATGTTTACTCTATTGATAGTTTTAATGGATCACTCTTTGCCTAAGAGCAAGAGGTGAGTATAATGATGTAGGAGAAAAGAAAGAGAAGAGAATGGTGGCACAAAAAGCAATTGATTCTAATAGTAACAACTCTTCAACAGACGAGGATGACAAAATAGCCTTGATGATGTGCCAATTTAGGATCTTTCTTAAAGGAAAACAAAATTGTCATCAAAATAATTAGAACAAAGGTAAAGATCTCAAATATACTAAAGTTTTTTCTGATATAATTTGCATGTAATGCAGGAAGCCAGACACATTTGAGTTGACTGCCCCAATCTAAGGACTCACCTAATCAAAGAAAAGGGTGAAGAGAAACCAAAGTACAAAAGGGGAAAGTAAATACATAGAAAGTCTTTTAGGCCAACTCTACCTCAGAATCCTCAAAAAAAGAAGTAGAGGAAGAGATAACAAATTTGAGTCTAATGGCTAATAATAATTTTGATCAATTTGTTCAAGATGAGTTATTTCAACTCTCATATGATGAATTGCTTATTGTTTATGAAAATATTCATAATTCATATAGGAAGCTTAAAAAACTACATGATAGTCTTAATACTAGATTTTCTACTTTACAAAAAGAGCATTCTAGTTTAATTATCGAGCACTATACTTTATGGAACAATTATATGGCTTTATTAGATGAGTTTGTTAAATTAAATAAGAAGCATATTCATTTATCTAATGCATACAATTCCTTAATAACATCACATATTGAGCTAGAAAAAGCATTTAAGGATTTAGTTGAACATGCATGTAAATTAGATAGTAGTGAGCATGCATTAAAAGTGGAAGTGGCGAGCTATGAACATGCAAATAAATATTTAAAAGCAAAAAATTATTGCACTGGGAAACAATTAACCACCAACTTCAATATCTCAATGGTGCAACTCCTCAACATAACATGCATCTCATAAACCTAGAAAGAGGCACCATTACACACATATGTTAATGAACCTATTTGTTGGTGTTAAGTGTTACTCTTGTGGCATGTTAGGACAAATATCCTTCAATTGTACCATCAACTGCAATACACATTTAGTGTGGAGGCCTAAATTGTATTCATCACAGCATGATATGCATACATCTCATTCATTCAAGCATAGGGTGGAACTAAACTCACTTGGGTTCCTAAAATTAACTTTTGAATGAAATCATAGGGGTGCCCCCATAAAAGGCCTAGTGATATCATATGGTATCTGAATAGTGGTTGCTCGAGGTATATGATTCGTGATATGAAGAATTTCATCGCATTGGAGGCCAAGTTAGGAGGCAAGGTGACATTATGAGATAACACCACTAGGAAAGTGGTGGGATCAGGTAAAATTTGAAATTCTAAACACCTTATGATTTAAAATGTTCTATTAGTTTACAATTTAAAGCATAATTTGTTAAGAATTAGTTAACTGTGCGATAAAGGCTTTGATATAAAATTTATTTTTAACAAATTGCATGATTATCTGTGATGATAAACTTATGTTAGAAGGAAAATGAATGAATAATATTTACATGTTCAATTATACTGAATACTCAAATTCCTTATGTTTAAAAATAATAACAAATGGTTTTTGCCTATGACATTGGAGACTATGCAATGCGAGTATGAAAATACATAAGAATATCACTCAGAATGGCCTAGTTAGAGACATACCTAAGTTAAACTTAACTAAGGACCACCTATGTGATGCCTTCCAACTTGGTAAATACATAAAATCATCATTTCATTTAATCAAAGACAACAACACCTCAAGGCCACTACAAATTCTTCACATGGACCTATTGGACCAGTTAGTACAGCCAGCCTATGAGGGAAGACTTATTGATTTATTATAGTAGATGACTTCTTTATATTCACTTCGGTATGACTCTTAGCATATAACAGGGAGTTATTTGATGAATTTAGAACCTTCTTCACTTGGATTCAAAGAAAATTAGGTTGTGAAATCTCAATAATCCATAGTGATCATGGTGGAGAATTTGAAAATGATATGTTTGAATCCTTTTATCAAGAGATAGGAATAGAACGTAACTTCTTTGCCCCTAGTACCACTCAATAGAATGGAATAACTAAGAGAAAGAATAAATATTAGTTGAAACTAATATGGAAATGTTAGTTAAATACACTCTTCTAGATATTTTTGGTTAGAGGCAATGAATGTTGCTTGTTATATTTTAAATAGGGCGATCAAAACTTAGTAGGACACCCTATGAACTCCCTAAGGGTAGGACACCAAATATTTCTCATGTACAAGTTTTTAGTTGTAAATTCTTTATCTTATTCAATGGGATGTCACCCTTAGGAAAACTTGATCCTAAATCTGATCAAGGCATCTTCTTAGGTTATTTATTTATAGAAAAACCTATAGAATCTTCAATAAGAGGACCCTAATTATAGAGGAGTTTACCCATATTATATTTAATGAATCAAATATGACATATAAACCCAAACCTGAAGAAGAAGAAGAAGAAGAAGTTGAGGTCGTTCAGGGGGTAGAAACCATTGACATAAGAGATAGGGCAGAACCACAAAAGCAATTGCTTAGATATTGGAGATATTCTTCTAATCATCCTAGATATTGATCTTAGGTGACTCATCTGAAGGTGTAAGAACTAGGTATGGACTTAAAAATAAGGTTAGTCATTATATATTTATCTTGATGATAGAACCCACCAATATAGATCATGCCTTAGGAGATGAATTCTTGATCCTAGAAATGTAAGAAGAGTTGAACCAATTTATTAGGAATGATGTGTGGAAACTAGTTAAGAGACCTAAGGAGTAGAGTACAGATTGAATAAAGAGGGTCTTCAAAAATAAGATGAATGACATTGGAATAGTACTATGAAATACATATAGATTAATAGCTAAGGGTATAACCAAATAGAGAGAATAGGCTTTGAGGAAACCTTTACCCTGTAGCTAGACTAGAAGCCTTAAGAGTTTTGTTAGCCTTTGCTTACTTTAAAGGTGTTAAATTATATAAATTGGATATTAATCAAAGAGGATTTTTATGTTGAGTAACACCGTAGATTTGAGAATTCACAAATTCTAAACCATATTTTCAAATTAAAAAAGGCATTGTATGGGTTAAAGTAAACACCTAGAGCTTGGTATGAAAAGGTTAGCCCCCTTTTACTAGATAGAGCTTTTGTTAAGGGTAGCATAGACACCATTGAAAGTGCTCAGATGGCACTTAAAAGTGCTCTGATACCACTTGAAAGTTTGATGGGGTGTTAAGCCCTATGAACTTAGTCCCAAAGCTAATTAAAAGAGAAGTGAATCGGTAACAACGAAATCTAGATTCACCACAATGAAAAACAAGGTGCGGAAATTAAAATGCGGAAGCAATAATAAGAAAAGAACACACCGGATTTATAGTGGTTCGGTCAAACCTTGACCTACGTCCACTCCTTGGAGGCACCCTCCAAGTATTGCACTAACACAAGTGTCTCTCCTTTAGCCCCCACAGCTAGGCGGAGAAGCCCTTACAAAATCACTTCCACCTCCCCCGGTGCGGCGGAGTCGCCGGGTCCTTTGACACCAAAGAGATTTCTTCTTTGGTGAACTTACCTCGAGACAAGCCTTGAATCCGATGGTACTAAGGTGTAAGTTCCCCGGAGAAACCGTGTGGAACCCCCTCCACACTCCCTTGAGTCCCCCCTCACAGGATCTTCTCCCTCTCTCAAACTCCACCCTTTCCTCTCTCCCTTTCAAGCTCTCTCTTCAAGTTTCCCCCACAAGAACGAAGCTACAATGGCTGCCAAAGACACTTACAAAGTGTCATCTCAAAACTTAAATATAAGCTCTCAAAATGAGCTCATTAATGCAAGTTACCGACAATATCGTCCAAGACGATAGGCATATCGTCCTGGCCGAATAGTTCAAACTCAGCTCAACGACCTGGGATGATTTGGGATGATCAGAAGAAAATTAATTACATCGTCCTGGTCGATCTCACGATCGTCCAGTCCGATTAGTTTAAAACTGATTTCAATCGTCCTGATCATCGCCCTGAATACAAGCTATCCGATGTAGATCGTCTAGGTCATCGTCCTGGCCGATCATGTGATCGTCCCGGACGATGTGATCGTATCAATCAACCATTAATGCTTTCCAAAGATACCAGATCAATTTAGGCATGATTGAGTTAGATCGTCCTGGACGATAATAATATCGTCCTGGCCGATTTCCTAAAACAAAGAATTCCTAAAATGATTATGGCGGCTGATTCTTTCTGAATTGAGATTATCATCCTGGCCGATACAAGTATCGTCCAGGCCGATCTGTTGATGGCTGCCTTAATGAGGATGCCCTAATTAGGGTTTCTGATTTTGGACAGATTGTCCAGGCCGATATTAATATCGTCCTGGCCGATGTTAACAAAAAAAGAAATCATATAGGGAGCAAGAGAATTTCTACCAAGTTATAGCCACACCAAAATACAACATACTCAAGAAAGGAAAAAGATTACAAACTGACACAGACCTAGTCTACCCAATCTTGAGCTGGTTCCAGATTGCAGTCTGATCGTGTGGACCTGAAACATTAGCACATAAGGCAATCGTAGAGAAATAAGGAATGTTTGCTATCATCAAAAACATAAACCATAGATCCGCAACAACCATCCCTTAAAATTTTTAGGAGATGAGATATTCATTACCCAGATTTATGTAGCTGATATCTTATTTGGATATTCAGATAAAAACCTATGTGAAGAATTCTCAAAAATAATGAGCAAAGAGTTTGAAATGAGTATGATGGGAGAACATAATTATTTCATTTGATTTAGTATGAAATAGATGGATGATGGAACCTTCTTTAGCCAATCTAAGTACATTAAAGATATTTTGAAAAAATATCAAATGGATAATGCTAAGTCTATGAACACTCCCATGAGATTCACTATTAAATTAGATAAAGTTCCAATTAGGAAATTAGTAGATCACAAAAGAAATGGAGGAATAATTGAATCTATTCTCTATTTAATTGCCAATAGATCAGATACAATATTTAGTGTAGGTCTCTGTGCTAAATTTCAGGCAAATCTAGAATAATCTCAATTAACTCCTTTCAAGAGTATCTTTAGATACCTACTAAGAACTCCATACTTAGGAATATGGTATCCTAGACACAACACTTCTTTTGAAATCATATGATATTCAGATTCTAATTTTGTAGGTTGTGGGTAAATAGGAAAAGAAATTTTGGAACTTATCAATTCATAAGACAATACTTAGTTTCTAGGTCGAGTAGAAAATAAAATTCAGTAGCCCTTTCAACAGTTGAAGAATTATATATAATAGTAGGGTGTTATGTTTCTCACATTTTATGGTTAAAATAATAACTCTTAGATCTTGGACTACTTGTAGGAACCATCCCAATTCTATGTGGCACATTAACAAAATATGCATATCCAAAAATCTAATTCAACACTCCCACAAAAAGCATTTCGATATTAGTCATCACTTCATAAGAGATAATGTAGCCAAGGGTTATATAGAGTTGTATCATATAACTACAAGAGATCAATTGACAGTCATATGCACAAAACCACTAGTCTATGACACCTTTAACACCTTGAGAAGCCAAAATTGGGTGTTGTAGATATTATGCTTAATCTAAGAAAAATTAGATAAAAATTTCTATTTATAAACAATCCATCATATATGTTCTGAACATGCATATATTTATTCATGTACTCATTTTATTTGTTATTTTTTGTTAAATTAAACTAAAAATTTTATATTCTGTAAGTGCTTGTTTTTATGTATGTTATTTGTCCTTTATATTAATTTTTTTAAAAAAATCATTTTTTATGGTTTAAGATGCTTCCTGATCATCACACACACATCTCACTAAATCACTAAAATTCTTAACTTTTTCTTCATATCATATTATACGATACATAGTCGTACTATACGATCTTCACAAATATAGAGATAACAGCTTTCTATTTAATCAACAGTCCATATTAGCTCTATGATATACACATCATACTATAGAAACCACTACACATACTATACAATCCACGTGTCACTAACCATTGAGGAATTTAATCAGTTTGGTATGAAAATATTGACATTCATAATGTACGATACCTCCTTTCATACGGTATTATGCACATTCAAACTGGATTGGGATGAATTTAACTCAGCTTGTATGATAATAATTTCACTTCATACTATATGAATACCCATTCGTGTTGTACGATACTTTTTGTTAAAGGTCATACCGATGTCTCCTCGAGATGAATGAAATTCCTTAAGATCATCCCGTACGATATTGATCATACTATACGATTTGACTACTTTCTCCAAGAAGTCATCCAGAAAAAATTACTGCTCTAATCATACTATACAAACATCTTCATAATGTATGAATGGTTAAAATCTCTATAAATATGAGGGTTTGGTTGATTCAACGCACTCAACTTCCTTCCTTCAAACTCTAATCCTATCAATCTTTCTGTCCAATGACCAGTGGAAGCAAACACGGCAGACCGATCCATGGGAGCTCCTTCTCTCATCATTGTGATGCTTTATTTCTCTCTATCATAGTTGAAGATACTTACCATAAGTTCAAACAGGCAAAGATTTTCCCATCTCACCTGTTAAACCATCCAGCTTTAAATTTAATGGTTATGAACCTTTTTACCTCCACTACGCTTCAGTTTCTTCTTATCTCGGCCTTCCCATTTAACTCTGAGCTCCTATATGAATTCTTATCAAACCTTATGATAAATTTAGAATACACCACCTTGACTTCGTTTGTTTGCAAATGAAATGTAGAAATCACTTAGGAAGATCTAGTAGAACATAGGATACTATACCAAAGGACCTCATCCAAAATATATAATCTCAAATGAGTTTGATTGGAGTTTAGCTAATCTTCTGCTTAGGAATGTGGCCTAAAACCAACACCAACTCCTTGTTCAATCTCTAACTCAGAATACCCATATCATCCATAATGTCCTTCAAACATCCATTATACCCAAAGCTGGGCATTGAATTAATTTAACCCCACTTCTTTTTGTAGTCATTTATTTAATCATGTCAGGTACCAATTTGATGAAGCTCAAATGATTCTAGACTACATCCGTAATATGACCACTATTCACCATCCAAGTGCCTGGCATAAACAAAACATTTCCTTAGGATACATCATAGGGTACGTCATCAAAACTAATACCAACTCAATAATCCTATTCCACCTGGTAATCTTCCTATCTTTTATATAGATACCTCCTTCTGTATTCTTTTCCATCAGGGGAAAGAGCATGCTGAGCTAGATTTTGATGAAGAAGGAGAAGCTGCTTCTACAGGAGGACCACCACTACCAATGCCACCACCTGCACCTGTGTACCCTTCTTACCCTCTAGATGATATTTTTCTACAGATCGAGTAACTTGAAACTCAATTGGTCTATAACATTGAACACAAACAATGATAGCACGAGGAAGATATGTGATGGTTTAGCAAATAATTTTCCTTGATAGATCATCAACTTGTCTCGATCCATTCATTCTTTTAGCCACTACCACCCCCTAATAAGGATCTGCCTTTTGAGTAGTCTTTATTTGCTATTTTTTCTTTTACTTGTACAACTTTATTTCTTTAGTTGTGCGCAGTCCTCTTTTTGGTGATGTCAAAAGAGGGAGAATTTGTCTGTTTCATTGATTGTATGTGTTGTTATTTTCTTTAATATAATATTATGTATATATTTTTTGTATCCTTTTTGTTGTCTTTAAAAAATTAAAGATTTTGTTTATAACCTTAAAAAAAAATTAAAATCCATTATCTAGTGAGGGAAAGCCAGGAAGAAATAATACTTATCTTGCAAATCAACTAATACTTTTTCACATCATAAAAAAGGAAGACTGTTACAATCCAGGATCCATAGTTTGTGATTTTGATGATGACAAATAATTTTGACTAAATTATTACTTTCTTCCTTGGAATATTTTAGAAGTTATTTTTTATGAGAGCACTAACATTTCAGGTAAAACACACCTCTCAAAACTGCTGAAGACTCAAGACTGGGTAGAATAGGATGTGAAAGAGTCTGTAATTTGTTTTATTTTTTTATTTTACATTTCTTGAGTTTGACCACGAAAGAGTATATACAAATTGGGTGACCATGCACACACACATAGGAGGAGATTTTTTTAGATAATATTTTTAGACAAATCATTTTGTATGATTTTTATTCATACTATACGATTTATTATCTGAGAATAGACTTACGGGCTAATATAAAGATTAGTTTCTATGAACTAATCTTACTGTATGATATTGATCATACTATATAATTTATTTAGATCTAAAATCCCTAGCCGCCAAATTAATTTAAGTAAGATTTTGAATTTTGAGTTTTTAATTATTTGTAGTGTACGATTACAATCATACGATACGATCATTTAAAATCTTTCTAAAATTAACCCCCATAATAAGGTAATTAAATCATTATTAATAAGTGATTTCTAATTTGTACTGTATGATCCTTGTTGTACTATATGAAGAATAGAGATAGAATTCATTCTCCCCATAGATCGTACTGGACAGAACCATAATTTTTTCTCTAATTATATGGTATTATATTAATATCATACATGATGAATGGTTTGAAATAAACTAACCATACTATACAAAGTATATAGTATGGGATGATTAACATAGACAACTTATGGTCTTCCCAGATTCATCTTGTACTAACATAGGAAATATAATTGATTATACTAGATGATCTCTAGATTGTACTACATGATGTGTGAAAAAATTGTGAGCTGTTCATTCTCCATTGTACTAGATGAGGCTGGTTTTGAACTAAACATACTATATGAACTTGGATCGTACTGTACGAACAGTGATGACTAACTTAAAAATTTAGGGTTTCATGAAGCTTCTTATAAAGGAATTCTTTAACCTTTTTCTATATATAGTAGTGAAGAGAGGAACATGGCTAAGGGAAGAGCTCTAAGAGGGAGTTTAAAAAAAAATAAGGGTTTATGAAAGGAAGGAGAAGGTGGAATTGAGCATGAGGGAGAAGGAATATGAGGGGAACCACACGATTGCCCTGGGCTATCTACACGCAAGCTACTCCTATTACCTAAGTGAGTCTTGTGGGAACTCTCTAAGAAGAGAGGATTCTTAGTCGGTCGTCGAGGTTCTCTACCTTACCTAGGAGGGAGAAAAAAGAGTCAAGGTTCTCTTCCTATAAAATGAATTTTGTTTCTCTGGTGCACTAGGTTGGTGAAAGAGAGATATGTAAGGGCTTCTTAGCCTTATAGAGGGAGCAAAAGGAGAGTAACTTTCTGTTAGTGCAATACTTGGAGTGGAGGACTCCACGGAGTGGATGAAGGTCAAGGCTTGATCAAACCACTATAAAATTTGGTGTGTTCATTCTGATTTTAGTTCTATATTTTACTTTTTGCACTTCATCTTAGCTATATCAGCTTGATAAATTTTTTAGATCTATGTTCTGCTGTGATAACTAGAATTGCGTCATCACTATTTTTTGAGGTGTATTTTAATTTATTAGCTTCCACATACAATAATTAAAATAGTTTGTTTCTAAGTGTTTTAAAAAATCCAAAAAATTCGTACTCTTACTTAGGATTATTTTTAAAGTACTAATTCACCCCTCTCTAGGTGAATCTCATACTTTCATAATGTCCCTACCACTTTTTCATAAAATATTGGATACATGATTTTTAAGCACCTAAGTGGTTAGCTAGCTCCCCAAGACAAGTTGAAGTTAGTCCAGATTTGTATTTCCTTAGCTAGGTTCGGATTACAAAATTTTAGTACCTAATTTAGACTTAAGTTCAGAGGCAAGTTTATATTATAAGACCTCATCCTTTGGTAATCTAATCCTAACCTTCTAATAAAATTGGCAATTCAAATTCAATCTCTTTCAATCAAAATTTAAACCCAACACTTAGGATAGGCTAGGGTGCTTCTAAAAAATTTTCGAATCCCAAAACACCTCCTACCTTTTCTCCTTTGATCTTAAAAATTAAATGTTCCATTTTGATCGTTTACCTATTGAAAATTATAATCCACTTCTCCCTTGATATCAATATTTGAGAATCCTAAATAAAATTTCTACCCTTTTTTTAATTGAGAGTAGTTGTAGGAAACTTCTATTTCCTACAATGCAATTAACTATGAGGGCTTGCACTCATAGGATATTTAGAAACCTATATCAAATTTTTAAAATTAAATTTTTTTCAAAACCTCAATTAATTATCTTTAGAAAAATCAAAGTCAATGATCATTATCATCATTTTTAAATAATTAATAGTAAATAATATCTTCTTTCTCCAGGAAGATATATCATTCTATTATCATGATTTATATTTTGAAATTAATGATTCTGTAATAAGATTATTATAGTCAAATACTCGATTAAACTTTATTTAGACCATCCGGGGTTACATGTGGTTCTTCCTTGAGTTTGACAACAATAATTAAGATGAACTTGCTGTTGCATCTTATATTTCAAAACTATATTTTTATATCATATGTGCTTTTGATGATACCAAAATATAATTATGTTGATTATTGTTTCTCTTGACATATATTAGATATATTTTATTTTTGTTGTTTTTGTGTACTGACATTTCAGGGAAATCATGTTCCATACTATCGAAGAATTAAAGATAATTTAGATAAAGATTTCTTATAATTTAAGTCTATACTTTGTCTATTTTTCTTGTGCCTGAGAGAGTGTGATTATAATTGGATTACCGAGCACTCATACACTAGGGGAGTGAGTCAAAAATTATTTTTTTTAAAACTAATCATATTGTACGATTCTTGAATCATACTAGACTATTTTACATGAAAGTTCCTCCAGAACAAAGTTAATTGAATCATGCCTTAGAAATTCGCGTTTGAACTATTCGTACTATAAAAAGCTTGATTCATATAAACCTCTAGAGTACAAAATGGTTATGTACAAGATCATCCTAAATGAACTCACCATTTTTTTAACTGATCATACTATACAAAGTAGAGTTTGTACAGATGACATCTAGAGTATAAAATTGGTGCATACCAGTTTGTCCCATACAAACAAATAAATTTTTTGAACTGTTCATACTGTACAAAGTTAGATTTATGCAGACAACATCCATAGTACAAAATGGGTTCAACCATATTCATACCATACAAAGAATGATTTGATTTAGCAAGTTCATACTTTAAGATGCAAGGTTCTTACAATGATGACTAGAGTATAAAATGGGTTTGTACATAATCGTACCAAATGAACCTATTCCATTTTGAACTATTCATGCAGTATGATGTTATTTCTAACATATGACTGATAGAATACAAAATCAGTTTGTACATGATCATATTTGGATTTTTGAATTATTCGTATGTACAAAGTATGATCATACTATACGATCCAAGTACGTTCAACATGAAATTTTTAGTTTTTTGGATGATTTTTCTGGTCTTTCATATCTAAGAGTCCTAAAAATTGAATATCTATCTTATTCTATGAACTTTCTCTTGGGAGTGATAGAGAGAGTGTTTTGGGAGAGTGTTTTGGAGTAAGGGTTTAGAGATCTTGCAAGTGGAAATTATGAAGGGCTCACAAGGTTGCCCAAAGGTGAGGATCTCTCTGTATGATATTTAATTCTCTTTCCTACTTCTTTGAAGACTCTTGAGAGAAGTTCTTTGGAAGAGATATGGTACTCTACCATCACTAGGAGAGTGAGAAAGGATGATGGTACTCTGCCATCTCTATAAGAGTGAGAAAGGATATAGTACTTTGCCATCACCAATTGGGTGAGAAAGGAGATTGGTACTCTGCCATCACCAGGAGGGTGAGAAAGGATGTTGGTACTATTCCATCACCAAGAGGGTGAGAAAAGATGTTGGTACTCTTCCTTCACCAGAATGGTGGGAAATGACATTGGTACTCTACCATCACCAAGAGGTTGAGGAAGGATGTTGGTACTCTACCGCAATAGGGTTTGGTAGAAGAGAGGTTGTTGTAAGGGCTTCTCTACTTTACTATGGACGTAAAAGGAGAGATACTTTGATATAGTGTAATACCTGAAGAAGGAGTTTTCAGGAAGTGGACGTAGGTTTAGTTGGATTGAACCACTATAAAATTTAGTGTTCTTATATCCTTATTTTGACTACATTTTTTTTTCTTCACATTTACTTTTAGTGGTTGAAAATTTACTTTGAAAAAACTTATTATTGTGCTAAAAATCTTAAATCAATTTTCTAAATTACCAAGATTTTTTTTAAATTACTAATTCACCCCCTCTTGGTTAGCCTTGGAATGAATCTATTAGGTCTAACAACTTATTCAAACTTTCAAGTGGTATCAATGACTATTTTTAAAAATTAAGATTTAGATAACTTTTTGAAAATGATTATGGCTACTTTTGGAAATTGTAACACTCTTGAAGGATATTCGATCACTAGACCACTACTGCTTGATAACATTCCTTTCCACTTTTAAATAACTTATATATATATATTTCTTCAATTGCTTGACTATCACATGTAGATTTTAGCACAGGAAGGTTACATTGGACCAAAATGACTTATTGATGGAATTAGGACCGAAACACCATTTATTAATTGGATAATTGCAGAAAAAGACTATGCTAAATTAAACGTGAAATATTTGAACAGTTTCTTTTATGCCCTAAAATCTGAGGATTATAAACATGCTTGAACCTGTAAAACTAGAAAAGAACTTGAGGAGGAAGTCACAAACTTGTGCTTAATGGCAGACAAACTTGATTATTTTGATCAAGAGGAGGTATGTGATTTATCCTACGATGAGTTATTTTAAATTTTCTGGGAAAATCCATATCGCATATAAGAAACTCAAAAAGCTGTATGCTAAATTGAACAGATAATTTTTAAATTTACAAAAAGAGAATGAAATTCTTAGGAATGATCATGCATCAATTGGTAGCAACCACAAGATATTATTTGATGAGTTTGGTGATTTGAACAAAAAGCATGAACTATTGAAATCATCTCATATTGAACATGAAAATGATTTGAACAAAGAGCATGAACTTTATTTATTTCGAACCAGTCAAAATCAGAATTATAGGTCAATGTGTGTACTCTAATTCCTTGAGTTCTTAATAAAGAAATGTTCCCAAATCTTCCTTAATGATTTCTACCTTTTTTTTAGGACATAAGATCTTATCCTACTCTCATCAGAACTAAAAGACAATTTCCAAAAAATAGGGAAAGGTTTCTTTGTTGTAGGTATGAATCAAAGTCAGGATGAAGGTAAATTGAGTAGTGGAGAAAAGAGGCATTACTTGAAAGTGAATGTCTTCTTGGAGTAAGAGTCTAGAAGGAGTAATTTTAGCAGAGAAAACCCTAAGGAAAGAATCCTCATTCGCTGTAGATAGAAAGGTTTTGTCTCTACTCATGGAAGATGATCCATTAGTGATTCTACCACTCTTATTAGAACTGGCCATTACTAAGAAGTGAAGGATTGAAAGGTGCTATTGAAGTGAATAAAAATGAATTATAAAGCTTTCCTATTTAAAGAAAAAAAAAACCATTCGTACGTATGAAAAAATATTTCGTACAGTATAATAGTTGGTTCATAAATATGAAATAAATCTTTGTTTGTACGATCGAATAAGTTCAAAAAGAAATGACTTTTCGTAATCACACGTTATGAAGCATTCTTTCGTATAAGCTTTTTGACCAGATGATCGTACAGATGAACATGTGTTCATTCAAGATGAATGGTTATTTAAGATCATTTTAGAGACGATTGGGTTCATCCCCCACATCGAATGACACATAGTTCATACATACAAAGTAACATTTCGTATGTAGGATCAGTTATAATAATTGATTATGCCCATATAACCATCTATGTGCATATAGATAAAGTAATAAAAATCGTCCGGGATGA
Source organism: Dendrobium huoshanense (assembly GCA_016618105.1). Classification (NCBI taxonomy): domain Eukaryota; kingdom Viridiplantae; phylum Streptophyta; class Magnoliopsida; order Asparagales; family Orchidaceae; genus Dendrobium; species Dendrobium huoshanense. The sequence continues at coordinate 58,528,334 of CM028351.1, forward strand.
TATAAATATCATACAGTATGATATGTCTTTAAAAATAAAACTTTAAGCATTCAATCCAAAATAATGATTGACATGCTACAGAATTTATACGGGACAAAAATAATTTGGTACAGTACAAAAAGAACACTTGAAAAATTTGCACGATTGTTTAGAAATAGGAATTTTGATGTGTAAAAACATGTGCAAAACACACAAAAATCATAAAAACCAAAAATAGAGACATACTCATAAAAATAAAACACAAATAATCGAAGACACGAATTGAAACACATAAAAAATTAAGTTTGCAAAAGATTTCTTTTAAGAATTAAGATCGATCACACCTAGCCTTGTTCTTAATGTGCTAAAAGTATCAAAAGCTAGTGGTTTTATAAAAATATCAACAAGTTAATTTTCAGTAGAAATATGGTTCAATTTAATTTCTCCCTTGTATACATGATCCCTAATGAAATGATGCCTTATGTCAATTTATTTAGTTCTAGAATGTTGAATATGATTTTTTTGAAATTTAAATAACACTAGTGTTTTATAATAAATTAGAATTATGCCTATTGTAAATCCTAAATTAATCAACTATTATTTCAACCAAAGAACTTGTGTCACATAACTTCCTAATGCAATGTATTCAGCTTTAATAGTAGATAGGGCTACGAAACTCTATTTTCTACTTGGCCAAGAAACTAAAGAATTTCCTATGAATTGAAAAGTTCCAGATGTACTCTTTCGATTAACCCTATAATTCACTACAAGAAAATGGGTCAATAGTGACCAACAAAATTGGTCGCTAAAAATATTAATTTGGACGCTAAAGCAAATAGCGGCCAAAAAAATTTGGGTCACTAACTTGTCGCAGTAGCCTCGTCGCTGAGGCTTTTAGCGACCAAAAAAAATTTTTTGTCGCTAAATTAGCGATCACTAATTAGTATTGGCCGCTAAAATTAGACATATTAGTGACCATTTTTTTTACGCTAATGAATATTTATTTGGTTGCTATTTGGTTATTTTGATAATTAATTTTATTTAATACATTTTTCTTGTAGCGACCAAAATAAAAAATTGGTCGCAAAATGATCAACCAAATAAGTTACATGCCCCTTTCATTTTCCTTTAATTTCATTAGGTTTTGACACACACACACACACACACACACACACACACACACACACACACACATATATATATATATATATATATATATATATATATATATATATATATATATATATATATATATATATATATATATATATATATATATATATATATATATATATATATATATATATATATATATATATATATGTATTTATGTATAAAAAAATAATGATATTTAGTAAAAAATTATTATACAATTATTATGCCTTAGCAATAAGAAATAAGGTTAATTCATCACTCCTTTTTATTCCAATTAGTTAGATAAATTTAATAATAGAGAAATAACACATTTTTTTAACTTGAGGTAACAATAATAAAAAACATAGAATCCAAAAAATTATATTCATCCGGAAATATCATTGACAAGAATTTGCTAGGAGAAAATGAAAATTATATTCATTCATATTTTACAAATACATTCATTAATTAACATAAAAATTGTGATCTCAAAATTCATTAATCATAAAATCTTAATGTTTACAAATGATAACATCTAGTTAACATAAAAATATTTCATTAACTTTTATGTAAATAAATATAAAATTACAAAATCGACTCTATCAAAGGTAAATGACAACATCAATTTGTAGTCATACTAATACCAATCAATATCTTGTACTGCTACAGTGTGAGATCTAGCTCCATATCCATCAATACACATTTCGGATGCAAAGAACTTCAACTTGGAGTACAAGTAGGCAACCCCTACATAAAAATTTTATAAACAAGATTACTAGAATATTTCAGCAATTCCAATATAATTCAAGGTAAAATTGTAGGGAGCTTGCATACTACTTGGCATCATATCTTCAAAGCAAAGTTCATAAAAATATGATAGATGTTCTACTGATTGATCGCCTCCCTAAAAATTTTTAGTAAATTATTAAAAAAAATATATTATCCGCTATCATTCTATGAATATGAAGAGTAAAAACTCAAGGAAACAAAAGAAATAATAATAATACTTTAAGCCACACCAAAGCTTCTGCAGTCGGAAGAGAAAATCACTCCATCCAATCTTCAGTTGTAAACTTTGCTAGCTGAAATAAATTTTAGATTCAGACGTAATAATGGATCAAAACAAATTTTAATTATCACTTTTTCTCTTAATAAACAGCATACCACAGCAATGGTGATTCATCAAGAATCAGTTTAGATTTTGAGATGCAATCTGCAAGCTTTGATAAAGGAACACAAACATCCTGCAAGAAGAGAATGGATAAGAAGGATGCTGTATGGAAGGGATGTTTACAAAATATCATTAAGAATTATGAATACTATGCGGAAAAATAGACGAGCTTTAGAATAAAAAAATATTTTATGGTGCTAGATAACATGCAGGGTATGCAACGGGGAAAATTTTCCACAGGAAACATGTTTTTCTTTTCAAAAATTCTTTTAACTTGTGCAGTGATGTTGTATCACCAATAATTTAATAAAAATCTAAATAATGAGACTATATCATAATTTAATATCATAACTAGATACTACCAAGCTTGAACATGGTAAAAGTTTTGATAAGATTTGCTAGCAAAGGCTTCCAGGATCTAAAATCATCGTTAGACAATATGCCATCCATGTTGAGATTCGTGGCATAAGAGATTGGATTTGATGCTTAAATTTCCTGTCAAATAAACAACAAATCTTCGAAATGGTGCATAAATTTCAGCTTCAAGTATAAAACCAACAAGCAAGAATGCATCTTTTGACGCATTTCTTAGTTTTATGCTTTTCAATGCTTGCAGCATGATAAATCGTTCATTAGAACAGAATTGTTCATATGTGGACGCTAAACTAGATGCAATTTTAATTTAATTTTCATAACACAATGGCTCCAATGCCAAAATAGCCAAATTGATTAAAAACTGCTTCATTTTCTAGGCCTCTTCATACAAGTGGTTCTGAGGATCCATCACAAGTCAAATCAAGTTATTCTACGCTCCATTTTCAAAGCTTCTCAAACAAAGATGTTCTCAGATATATGCTCTAGCTAAAATGAGTGGGAAAAAAGCCATATATTACATGAACAAAAGACTATCTAGGCATACCTTCTAATAGTTGTTCAAGGTGATCCTTTGTGATGTGCTTAGACAAATAGAGCATATCAGTCAGTAATAATACAAGGTGATTTCCATGCATACCACAGCATGAACTTAAATCCCTTCTCCTCCAACAGCATTCCCAGCTCCTTGATTGGACATAATAATGGAGCATATCAAAGGTACAACATCTTATTAAATCTCCTTACTAGGTGAGGTTCCTGACGGATTCATCAAAACATGTGCAGACGCAAGTCGCAGTCTGCAGCACAGCAACAAGTGAGCTACTAATTGGTATGAGAAATTGCCGAACACATGCTTTCAAGTTGCATCATCATATAAATAACTGAGAAAATAGCAAAATAACTCAAAAGAACCTAAATTACCAAGCTAAGAAAGAGCCTTAAATCAACGAAGGCATGCAATTCTATCCACAGAGATTAATCTCTCAGCATTCTCTTAAGCAAAATTAATGGAAGATGAATATATTTATCCAATTCTATAACAATATAGATGCTTTAGAATATTAAATTGACTTAAAACACATGAAAATTGAGAAAGAAAAAAAAAGTGTAGTATAGAGTATTAAGCAGAAAAGTAAGTCAAAACTTGAACTCCAACTTGTCAGCATAATCTAGCTTGCTAAAACCTTGTTGAGATCAAGGCGTGGCAGAATTTGAGCACTAGGTGTGGTGTGCAGGTGATGGGGAGGAGTAGAACAGGGAAGAGAATGTTGGATACAAAAGCCAAACCGAAAAGTGTGCCTGATGTACTCTAACTCTAAATAGAAAACAGCACAGCAAAAAACGATAGCATTTAAGCTGTAAGCCCCTATAATTAGTCATATAATCATGATTAATCATTTCATTGATGCTTAAAGAAAATGCATTGGCTCTATCCCATAGATAAATTAAAAGAGTTATATGCTCGATACTAAAAACTATAGCATTTAAGACTTCCAAAAAACCTGCAGAACATTTAAGTAGATAATTGCTTGCATGAAAACTAGTAAAGTTCCATAGACAGCAAACATAAAAGATATAGAATTAGAATTTATAATAAAAAAAAGTGAAGACGATCAATACCATCATAATCACGAATTGTTGCATAACGACTATTTGTAAGAGGGCATGAACTCCGATTGCAGAGTTGTCTTTTCAATTCTGGGAACTATCAATGGATGGTGCCTTTTCAATTCGAACACCAACAAGAGCAGATCTTGATTCAACAACTCTATTACTAGAAGGGAAATTCTCTCCATCAACATCCATAGACACGGTTGGCTTGTGAGTAGGAAGAACTGCTCCATCTAATGAACTGTTCTCTTTATGTACTGATGTACTAGCATCAAATTCATGGGATTGATCTGACAAAGGGACAATTTAATAAATAAGCAGAAAAGTAGTCAACACAAGAACTCAAGCTATGTCAAAGAGATATTCAGTGGAAGTGATTTGAAATCAGACCTTCATTAGGAATCTGTTGACAGAGCCAATCAGATGGGTAAATGGATTTGGATGCCTCTATGACAAAAGCTCTGCATTTGGCAGAAATAATTCATGCTTTCTGTACAAAAAGGTCCATCTCTCGTTGGCTTCAACCAAAGATCTTTGGGCTTTTCGGTAAGCTTTTAGTGCAAGCCTTTCCTCAATCTCACACTCGCATCTATACTCCTGGGCCTCTTCCAACTCTTTATCAAGTAGCTCCTCCAACCTCAACAAAGAATGGAAGGACATATTTCTTTCTTCTGTGGTGTTTGCCTGACTTGAATAGATCAGTGTGTATCAAAATATTCGAAAGATAGATCTGAGAAAATACATTTCATCCATTCCTCATAATAATATAAAAAAGTTACCAAATCTATAATTCCACTATAAATTTAAGAACCAATATAAAATTCTGCAATGATCTAAATTCACAGTATGAATATAAAAATCAATGTTGTAATGAATATGATAAATCCTCTATTACATAAACAAAACAATCACAAATTAGTTTAGATGATGGAACAAAGATAGAGATCACCAAATAAGAAATTCACAACTCATACTAGGAATAGAACAATTATACTTACAAAGTTGGCATCAAAACTTGGAAGCAGTCAAAGAATTCACATCTTCAAACACACAAGAGCAAAGAGAAAACATATATTGTTGTAAAATAAGGTAGTTCAAGAGCTAAATTGAAAGCAAATTCTTAACATTATAGTTTCAAAAATAGACATAAATCAGATCTCTACTCATCATTTTCTTCATTTGAGAATTCTGCATATTCTAAATACTTACCATCATCATTAGGGGGTTGCATGCCCATTTTTTCTGCTATCATTTTTAACCAATCTATAGTTTTTTGTTGAGATTTAATGATCTTACTCTGTTCCTCATATTTCTCTCGTATAACTTTTAAACTGGTTTCAAGCTCAGTCTCTCTCTCGGACGATGCATTTGATCTGACAATTTTAGTTTTCTTTATCGGCTTTGGCCCATAACCAAGGCCACGAATATATGACGATGTTTCACCTAAAACTTCAGCACAAATGATTGTCTCATAAACTATTCCTCCATCTTCAATAGTTTTCTCACGAATTTCCATCATCTTGTCCTGTATATTTTAAGCAAAATCAAAAAAAAAAAAAATATTACTAATAAATCTATTCTAAAAAATTAAATTTATACTAACATATTTTGCCTGACAATCTTCAGAAACCCATTTCTTTTCATTGTCTGTAAACTCCTCCTTGTATAACTCAATCCTGCTTAATTTCTACATCATAACAAAATATATCTCACAAAGAAATAGTTTTCAAAATTAAACAACTAAAAAATTATAGATACCTGGTCATACAAATGAGCTACGAGGGATTTTGTACCCATCCGGTGAATGACCTTCAACATCGAACGATTTCGACAGTTTGCTTCCGATTTTTTATGTATTTAAAAATATTTGATTCAACATAATATAACAAACAAAAAAATAATTACCGGCAAAATTTAATCTTTCTCTGCTTGAAATTAGAAGATTTTTACATTAATCTTTTCTGTGTATATGTTCATCTCTTTTTGCTAATAGTATATAAAACTCTTTTTTTTCGCACATATTCATTACATGATAAGATGTTTCATGTCTCTAATGGGAATATAAGTAAATTAGCGAACCTATACTTTCTTTTACATTAAAGCCATACCTTAAATATTTCTGAGTAAAAAAAATTGCACAGCCAAATCCAATCATCTGGTCTCTCAATAAGCTCTTTGTATGGTTTCTTTCTTGCTAACACTCCACCTCCAAGTTTTTTGTAATGCATATAGGCCTTTGAGCGAAAATTAGAAAATCTCTTGCTCATCGTGTGCATCACACAGTCCTTTACATGTGATTCTTCAATGGATATAATTATCTTTACCTACAAAAATTTTTGCATGCAATCATATTACAAAAAAAAAAAAATGAACGAGCATTTCTTCTGTATAATTTAGACAAACTATAAAGTGAAATATTGAACGACAAGAGGCATTGATGGTTGATTTAAACTACAAAAATATTTGTCCGCAGGGAACATTATAAAGCTTGGTGGAGATCCATGATGTCCATCATAAAAAAAATCTAACAACATAGTTGTGATTCTTCAATAGACAAATTAATATTTACCTACAAATTTTTTTGAAAGCATTCATATTACAAAAATAAAAACTGAATGAGCAATTTCTTCCATATATTTTGTTCAAACTAAATTTCACCCCTTCTAGATGCTCACAAATTTAATAGGCAGATATGTAGACTTGTATAAAACCATTTATTGAAACCAATTCTTAGAAAACATTATATCTAGCAAGAATCAACAATTAACTGGCAAAATTGTAGAAAAACCGGGTAGAATAAACTAAAGTAAAAATATAAAAAATACAAACACTTGCTGGTATGATAGAATTATGAAAGTATTGTTGAATTCAGCGTCAGGATTTATGATTCTATTATCTCATTGAAAAGATGATAGGAGGAATAGAATGGTAGTAAGACGACAAGGAATGCAAATGTTGTTCATTGTTTATTGTTTGTGTTCGAAGTCTAATGCAGACTTTGCCAATGATAACCCTGCACTTGTATCAAACTCTAAGTTTCTATTCTCCCTATGTGTGTGTCTACAAACTAGCTGCACTGCAACGTAGAACTTTAAAAATATTAACTGCTTCCTTACTGCAACACAGGTATAGATGAGTTGATTGTCAATTCCTTAAAATTTAAAAATGCCAAACAATAAATGAAGAAACTTCTGCAGTTTTACCTTGAATTTCACTATAAACAAGTTGTTGTGTTACGTTAAACTTAAAAAATACTTTTGCTTCAAGACTACAAAAAAGCCTTAGGAGAATTAATAGTTGGTTCCTTAAAAAAGACAAAGATTAGTGAACAATTTTCTGTGAGTTTATTATTTTGACATCTAGTGGTTCTGACCTTGAATACTTGCAAGTTTCAGATTGCATTACTTATTTTGATTTTTTATGTTTTGCACTGATTATAATTTTAGATACTTATAGCTGCAGCCCCTAAACTATGTATAACATCTTTCTCTGTTTTGGTATTTCTTGCGAGCATGTACTTCATATGGTATATTATTTAACAAGTGATTTAGTTGTATATGACTCTCCTGGCTACTTATGGAAGTCTAAGGTCACCAAACTTACATATAAACTCCTGGTAATCAATTCCAACATCACCATAGTTATAACACTAGTCCTAGGAAATTCAAGTGCTGCAAATGGTCTATTGCTTAACCACATTAACAAGCCTAGTTACACCTATAGCTACTGAACAAGTTCTCTCTAATAAGAAGCTAACTAAAGTGTCAACACAAGGATGGGTTGTCAAGTTCCTAAAAGAAGAAAACCTAAAGAATCTTAGAGAAGTATAAACGAGGAAAAAATATGTGATCAGAAGGGACCAATGTAAGTGTGATGCCATATAAAGTGTGGAATATAATAGATGGGATGTGATAAACACCAACTTTATAAAAGTGCCAACAACTTTGATAATTGATTGATATAAGTTCAATTATTATGTTCTCATCCACAAGTGTTGTAAAAAGTGCAAAGAAACGATGAGGCTGTGCATCACCATGCAAAGAAGCAGACATACAGCATAAAATGCAGAAGCGGCTAAGCGCATGCTTCATTGTTTCTTTGTAGAGCAAGCTTTCCACTCCTTCCTAGTTGAAAATGATATTCATAAACGGAATTGAATTTAAGATAAAAAAATAACTAAAAGAATATTTAAAGTTCTTACCATCAATTTCTTTAAAAGTATTTCTTTATCAGCATCACTAACTTGATCCCATCTTTCAACTTGCATGGGTGCAAAGTTTCTAATTATAATACCTGCTTCTCTAGACAACTTTGAGTGATGCTCTCCAACTGGCCTATTCAAACCCTCTGGAATGATTATTGATATTTTACCTTTTGTTCTGTAATGCTCCTCTAATGCTACACCTCTATTAGGACCCCTTTTTTTATTAGAACTTGAAGCTGAAAAAAAAAAGAAGTAAATAACAAAGTCATTTATATTTATAATAATTATTAAATTTGAAGAAGCCATAAGTAATAATACCAACGATAGTTGTCTCAGTCTATGGTGCTGGCGGATGAGATAAACTTGGCCTATCAGCTATTGGAGGTTCTTCTCCTATAGGCAAACCTCCTTCAATTGATACATGCAAACAGTTAAGAGTAAGAGCTATTAATGTACAAAAGTAATTATATTTATCAAAGGATAGTATTTAAGCCTGCAAGAGAAAAGAACATAAAAAAGAATTTAACCTAATGAGATAAAAAAATACCAACTTACCATTATTAAGAGTAGATACGACATGTGAAGCATCATTTTTTAAGGAAGATTGCACATTATTACTTGTTGATTGTGCAAATAAATGCGAGTAATTTGCAATTATTCGAGAGCTTATCCGTTTTCCTGGAGCCATGACTTAATAAACTGCAAAATGAAACAAAAAAATATTATTAAAAAGCAAATATATCAGGTTATTATAACATATGAAACAAATAATTCACAAAGAACAACCTAGTCTTTATCCCTGTCAATGTTGATATGTACATCAACATCATCTTCACTAAAATATTTAGCTAATGTTGCATCATATTCCTCTTCTTCATCTTCATCTTCATCACATATAAAATAAGTAGTCTGAGTTGATTGTAAATGCACATTTTGTACAGATTCCAAAATTTGTGCCTCTACATCTTCTCTATGTAAGGGACCAATCTCACCAAAATCATCTTGGAAGTTTATATCATTTTGCTCATCTTCTTGATATGTTATATTTTCAGTTAGCTGATCAGTGTTAAGTTGATTTTCATTCAAGTAATTCAAGAGGGTGGGATCAAAAAAATGCCTATGCTACACTTTCTGTACAACATGACAATCACCTCTTAACTTTGTATCTTGAACATAAAATACTTGAGTAACTTGACCTGTTAATACATAAGGATCATTATCATACCAAGTTTTACTCATATTTATAGATGTGAAATCATCATCAATTACAATGGGCTTTTTATGCTCAAGATCAAACCATTTACACTTGAACAATACTACATGATTTCCATCAATATAGCTCAAATCAACAACATCAGTTAAAACCCCATAGAAATTAATACTTTCATCTTTATGAGAACCCTGAACTGAAACACCACTATTCTGGGTTACCCTTCGAATGTCACGTTGGTTGACTAGAAACTTAACTCCATTAACAATGCACCCTGAATATACATTAACACGAATATCTGGACCCATTGCTAAAGAATAAAGATCTTCGTTAACTTCCAATGATTTATGAAGATTCAAGCTCTTCATCTAAAAGCCAGAAAAAAATCAAATTTTTTGAAATTGTTAACATTAGATAAAATTTAGAAATATAAATAGCAAACAAAATTAAGAATTGAGTATCTCACTCTTTCTTCAAACTATAATGGAAACTGATCTTTTTGCTTTGTTGCCACATCTTGAATAAATGAATCTTCTTTTATTAACTCATTCTCATGTTCACTGATACATAATTTATATAAGATTTAATTGCAGAGTAATATATTTTTGGTAAATAAGTTTAATATCATCAGCATTTTAGTTAATTACGTACCTGAGGTATGGCTTTAATTCTTCACAATTGTTAAGAACATACCATCGAACTAAATTGTACTCACTCCAAGATAATGTAGTGAAATGTGGTTGACCAAAAGGATGAATTCTTCTAGAGAAAATTGAAAGTTGATTTTCATGCAAATGAGCATCATCATTATATTCTTCATCTTGATTATTTTTACTCTTCATGCCATGGAGGTATCTAGAACAAAATGTTAATGCCTCATTAACAACATAAGCTTCTGCAATTGATCCTTCAGAACGAGCCTTGTTCCTAACATTCCCTTTATGAATACTTAGATTTCTAGCATATAAACAAATTTTAATCAAAATTTATGCAAATAAACAAATTTTAATCAAAATTTATGCAAATAATCAATAAAATAATAAAAAGTAAATGTTACTGGCATAAAAAGTTACCTTTCAATTGGATACATCCACCTATACTGAACAGGTCCAGCAAGCCTAGCCTCACGCGGCAAATGAACAACCAAGTGAACCATTATGTCAAAGAAAGCAGGTGGAAATATCATTTCAAACCAACAAATTGTATTGATGATCATATCTTCTAATTTCTCCAACACATCCAATCTCAATATCTTAGCACATAATATTCTAAAAAATCTTGACAAATCACTTAAAGCATTATGCACATCCTTATTTAAAAATCCACGCAATCCTAAAGGAAGGATTCGTTGTAACAACACATGACAATCATGGCTTTTTAATCCCATAAGCTTACCATTTCGAATATGTACTGATCTAGATATATTTGTTGCGTAACCATCTGGAAACTTTACTGATCTAACAAAGTTGAGAAACCCTTCTATCTCTTTTGAAGAAAGCGTGCAAGAGGCTGGAGGTTTAAGATACTTCTCACCTTATTTTTGCAAATGTAGCTCATGCCTTATGCCCATATCTTGTAGATCCAAACGAGCTTTCTCTGTATCTTTTGTCTTTCCTTCTATATTTAATAAGGTCCCCAGAATGTTGTCACAAATATTCTTTTCAATGTGCATTACATCAAGATTATGATGTAATGTGAGACTTCTCTAATATGGTAACTCAAAAAATACACTTTTTTTTGTCCAAGTTGATTCATGGAGGTTACGTTTTCTTTTTTTACAGCTAGGATGCTTTCCAAACTTCAAATCCTTTAATGATTCCATTTCTGATAATATTTCATCTCCTGATAAAACTTGAGGTCTCACTCTAACTTCATGCTTGCCATTAAACTTTCTACTCTTTCTCCATTTGTGCTCTTTAGGCAAGAAACATCTGTGACCCATGTAACAAATTTTGTTTCACAAATATTGTGAAGAAGTTTCACTATCACATATTGGGAAAGCTTTGTAACCATGTACTTTATGACCCGACAATATACCATATGCTGGAAAATCATTTATAGTCCATAAAAGAGCAGCATGCATTTGAAAGGTATTCTTACTTATAGAATCATAAGTTTTGATACCATTCACCCATAAGTCATTTAATTCTTCTATAAGGGGCTTTAAATATACATCTATTTCTTTCCCAGGAGCAACTGGACCAGGAATTAATAGTGTCATAAATATAAACTCAGAAGACATACAGTTCCAAGGAGGTAAATTATATGGTATAAGAATGACGGGCCACATGCTATAAGAAGTGCTCATATTTCCAAAAGGATTGAATCCATCTGAAGATAATGCAAGGCGTACATTACGAGAATCTTCTGCAAACCAAGGAAAGCTAATATCAAAATCCTTCCAAACTTTAGAATCAACAGGATGCCTTAATAAATTTTCATCCACAAACTGATTTTCCTTATGCCACCTCATTTCATGAGCAGTTTTTCTTGACATAAAAAGCCGTTGTAATCGAGATGTAATAGGAAAATAGCGTAGAATTTTGTGAGGAATTTTCTTTCATTTTCCATCATTAACTTTCCATCTTGATTCCATACACTCAGGACATTCTTCTTTATCCTCATAATCTTTCCAAAATAAAGCACAATCATTTTTACAAGCATGAATATTTTCACAGCCTAATCCAAGGTCTGATAAAATCTTCCTTGATTCATAATATGAAGACAGAAGTGTTTCACCCTTTGGCAAGATAGATTTTATGAATTCAAGGATCATGTTGAATGATTTATTTGTCCAACGATTAAGAACTTTAATGTGTAGTAACTTTACAAGAGCAGACAACATTGATAAATCTGAACCAGGGTATAAATTACGTTGTGCATCCTTTAGTAATCTATCAAATATAATTGTTTCATCTTTGTCAATAATATTATCACATTCCTCATCTGGTGAATTGTTGGGAGTAGAGTTCATGAAAGTTCCCCTGTGTATATCCTCTAAGATTTCTTGAATCTCATCAACCTCTTCATTTGTATTATTAAGTTCATTCACATCTCTTCTACCTAAATCTGCATCACTGAAAGCTTGAGATGTTTCCCCATGACATGTCCACTCAATGTATGATGTTTGCATTCCATTAACTAGTAAATGATTCTCTACGACACTATAAGTCTGAAAAAAGACATTTGCACAGTATCGACATGGGCACCGAATCTTTTCCTTTTGAGGATTATTTTCATGGGCAAATTTAATAAATGCAGTGATTCCATCTTTATATTGTCGCAAACGTCTGTCGTTGAGATTAATCCAACTTTTATCCACTGCTTTTGCTTGACCAAATTATGAAGAAAAAATAATTATTGCATGACTAATCTTATACCCATTTTCAAAAATTATTTAAATTTAGGTAAATATTCATAAATATTATGCTTCAAACTATTTCTCATTTGAAATTTTTTTTGTGAAAACAATACAAAATTCAATGTTAATGGAAAGATGTGAAGTTTGAAGAAAATATTAAAAGTTTAATGCCATGAATGTTGATAATCTATGTATTGCATATAAAATTTTGATGATATAATAATATTTTGGGAATCAATGTCAATTATCAAAAGGAAAAAGTCTATAAAAACAAACATCAAAATTTTAAATATTTTTATAATTAAAATCATTAACACTCATTTCTCATCTAATGAAACAACTCTTAAGTTAAAGAATATAAAATAAAATGTCATATTCTCTTTTTAGTTTCTTGCTTATCCCTTTGTTGTTTTTTTTTATATCCATATTAACAAATAATATTATCAAGATTTTAATTGTGATAATTTCTTTTGATGATTGATTGATTACTTTATAGAAAGCACATTAGTTATGGCAATATTTGCATAACAAATATCAATTATGTCATACCACTAGGCTATGCTAAAGCCTCTGTGATTGGTTATTCTATAATTTATTTGATGTATACTGTTTTTATTTTCATTTTTAATTTTAGTTTAATTTTTATTTTTTCCTATTTGGGTATGTTATAATGCATAACAGATTCAACTCGAATAGAATTTATCTGAGCCTTAATTGAAGGAGCCTTATTAATTTACAGGGTTGCAATAGAAGTAGTTAACGCTTCCATCTCCTTTATCATCCAATCTATTTATTTATCTTTATGACTTAACTAATCTAAAAGGCCACAAGTCAAATTAGAAACATACTCTTCATTATCACCATTTTCTTTTTCGTCATTCTCACTCTTTCTCATATTTGTTTTCATTTTCTTCTTATATTTTTATATAGATGATCATGTATCCACCATAAATACACTCTCAGGGATTTCGTTATCTTACAAACTTTTTTCACATTCTTTATAGCCTCTTATTCTTTATTTATCTAATACTCTCCTTTAAGTGATCCATCATCTCTTTCATGGATTTCCATACTACATTGTGATGATCTGTAGGAGTGTATTCACTAATAATTGATGATTCCTCAATAGATTTTTTCATCCTTAATTTATTGTTTATTAAATGATTTTTATTAAAGACTAGTGCAGTTGATGTGGTAACCATTTTTAGATTCCGAACATTTTGTCCATAAGTTAAAAAAATTGATTGGCTTTTTTATTTCGACCTCCTTCTATCAAGACGAGGAGATGAATCTTGACAATGCAGTTGATGTGGATTATCTCTGAATGGATGTCAATCCAAAGAACGACCAAAGGTTCTAACTAGAATATTTCTAGATTTGACTGAAGATGGAGGAGAAACGGGATTATACCCCAGATGGGATAACACTCCATATCAAAGTGAGTTAGACTTTCCATAATGGACTTATACAGATCATCACATTCTTTAACTAACATTGCATCTTACTTTAACCTAATTTCTTTAGCTATTGTATTCATCTGGTTATTCTCTTTAACCATTTTAGCTTTCTCAACCCTTTGCCGCTGAAAAATTTCTTGTTTCTTCATTGAGATTTATTCATTTCTAAAATAGTAAAGAATAACCTCATCTCAAACTAGCATGGAAAAGGGAATCTTGGAATGATGGTTGATTTTCCCTTCTAGATAGAAGCTATCCTTGAGAAAGTCAGACAAAAATATTGAGGGTTTACAGCTATCGAGGTAACTATAGACCCACCCACAAGTAAATTCTTAACTATTGCAGGTGGTGTATACTCCGCCATGATCACATCAGATAGTGGTTCAGAGAAAAGGAACTAAACATAATATATTAATCTGGACTGTATCACTATTGCATCAATAGATGGACCTTGATTGATAGTCATGTTCACATCCTTGTAGAAAGGGAAGAACAACTTTCTAGACATTTTTTTTCTGTAATAGACATTTTTTTCTAGACATTTTTTATCTGTAAGTGACTATTTCTCATTTTCAAGAGGGAATTTATTTAAACTTTACACAGAGCATCAATAGAGCATTAATATTAAATCCAATAAAGAAATAGCCATTGGATTTTTTCAACTCAGTCATTCAAAATCAAACCTAACCTCTTAAAGCAACAATAACAATCAATAATGTTGAATGATACAATAAAAAATAAGAGGCAAGCATAGTATAAAGAAGATAATAGAAATTTTGAAATTAATATAGGAAGAATGGTATTAGAGAAAACCTGAGAAGGAGGAACCGGCGGAGGTGAGTTTGCGGTATTTTCCGATGCACTGTGAGTGAAGAAACTCATATCAATGCGAGAATATGAGAGGTCGTGGCCGAAAAACCGTCGATTTGCAGTTGTCGATTGCTGTTGGCGCAGTTTGAGGTCGTCGTCACTAAGGAGGTATTAGGGCAAATAGCGAAAAAGAGAAGTTGCGGGCGTGAGACTGAGATCGATCGCGAGAGTAGTTTTGGTATAATGTATAATTTTATTTAAATAAGTAATTGATAAAATTTAAATAATATATATTGTAATTTATTTCATCAATAAACTATTAGATTTATCATCATAAAAATATAAATAATAAATTAAATTAATTATTTTATTTATTAATTTTAATTTTAAAAATATTCTTGCAATCAAAAAAATTTCCGTGGGCACTGCCCCCGAAAACCCCTGCAGGGGCGGTGCCCCTTGACCCCGTGACCTAACCGGGCAGATCGAACCCCGTTAGGAGGTGCTATCCCCTTGAACCCCTCACATATCTACGAAGCATATGATTATTTACACAATTAAAAAGAATAATTAGTCACTACAATAACATGTATACATATGAGAAAAAGATTCTCTAGATTTTTAGCGACAAAATTAGCGGCCATTTTTCTTTTTTGTGGCTATATCAAACTTCTTATTATTTAGAGGCCTTACTAATTTTTTGTCGCTTAAAGATATCTTTAGCAACCAATTTATTTTTGTCTCTATTCTTTTGGTCGCTATTGACCCATTTTCTTGTAGTGATATATAACCTGTAAAGTCTGAATCTAAATATCCAGTTATTTCAAATGAAGAGCTAAACTTAGGATACCAAATCCCTAAGTTCTGAGTTCCCAAGAGATATCTCAAAATCTTTTTTACTGCTGTCAAATGTAATTCTTTTGAATCTGATTGAAATATAGCACACAAACATATACTAAATATTATATCAGGCCTACTAGTAGTCAAGTAAAGCAAAGATCCAATAATTCCTCTAAAATTCTTTTGATCAACAGATTTTCCCTTCGGGTCCTTATCCAACTGAACTGAGGAAATCATAGATATACTAACAGGTTTAGCATTATCCATTTCATACTTTTTGAGTTTGTCCTTAACATACTTCGACTCACAAAGAAATATTCCTTCCTCAATTTCCTTAATGCTAAAACCTAGAAAATAACTAAGATCTCCCATTAGAATCATCTCAAATTTACTAATTATTTTAGAAAAATCATCACAAAGTTTTTTATTTGTAGATCCAAAGATGATATCATCAACATAAATTTATACAATGAGTATATCATCTCCCAATTTCTTTAAAAAGAGAGTGGTGTCCACACTTCCTTTTTCAGAAGATCTCTTAAGTAGGAAAGTGCTCAACCTCTTATACCAAGCCCTAAGTGTCTATATCAATCCATATAATGCCTTTTTCATTTTAAAATATGATTTGGGTATTTTGAATTTTCAAAACTTAGAGGATATTTGGTTGTTCAACATAAACATGCTATTGTATAACCCCATTCAAAAAGGCACTTTTAACATCCATTAGATATAAATTAAATCTTTAAAAATAAGCAAAGGCTAATCAAAATGTTATTACTTCAAGTCTCGCTACAGGGGAAAAAGACTCCTCAAAATCAATTATATTAATTTGATTATACCCCTTAGCGACCAATCTAGCCTTATTTCTAACAACAACTCCTATGTCATTCATTTTATTTTTAAATACCCACTTAGTTCCAACTATACTTTGTTCCTTTGGCCTTATAATTAATTCACAAATATCATTCCTTACAAATTAATTTATTTCTTCTTACATTGCCAAAATTTAAAATTAATTCAAAAGTGTTTTATTTGCATTTGTGGGTTCTATTATTGAAATAAAAGCTGGATGATTGACTTCTTTTCTAAGTCCACAACTAGTCCTAACACCTTCACTAGGTTCACCTAAAATTAATTCTGTATGATAGTTTTTAGAAAATTTCAAATCTCTAAACAAAGGGTTCTCTATCTCCAATTTTTCTTCTAAATCAATCTTCTCAATCTTTTGAGAGTTATTTTCTATTTTATCCTCTTCCAAATTTGGCTCTTCCATACTTTCAGATTCATCAAATATAATATATATCATCTCCTCAACTACCAAAGTTCTTTTATTAAATACTCTATAAGATTTTCTAATACTAGAGTATCCAAGGAAAATTCATTCAACTAATTTTGGATCAAATTTTTCTAAGGTAGATTTTCCATTATTATGTATGAACACCTTACATCCAAAAATATATAAATATGAAAAATTAGGTGCTCTCGCTTTAAGAACCTCATAGGATGTTTTGTTCAATTTCGACCTAATGTTTACCCTATTCAGAACGTAACATGCAATACTGACCGCTTCAGCCGAAAAATATTTAGGAAGTGAATATTTTACCAACATGGCTATAGTGGCGTCAATTAATATTCTGTTCTTTCTTTCAACTACCCCATTATGCTGAGGGATTTTAGGTGATGAAAACTTAAGATCATTCCCTTTTTCATTAAAAAAATTCTCAAAATTTTCATTTTCAAATTCCTCGCCATGATCACTTTGAATGGTTAAAATCTCACTCCCTAATTTCCTTTGTATCCCTTGTAAAAAAAATCTCTAATTTTTTCAAAAGAATCACTTTTATGAATTAAAAATTTAACCCACACGGATTTTGAGAAATCATTTACAATCATAAATTCGTATACCTTCCCTCCTAGACTAACAGTGCTAATCGATCTAAAAAGATCCATAAGAATAATCTCCAAAGGTTTACTAGTTCTAAGTTCCTTATTGGATTGAAAAGAGGACTTTACATGTTTTTCTAATTGACATGCATCACAAAAGTGATCCATAGTAATGTCTAATTTAGGTATACCTCTAACCAAATCCTTTTAGGTAATTTTCCTAAGATTTTTCTTGCTAGTATGACAAAATCTCCTATGTCATAATCAAGAATAATTAGAAACAGTTTTAAAATAAAAAACATTAGGAGTTTTATTAGAATTCAAATCTTGCATATACACATTGTTTACCCTAATTTCATACAAAACATCATTTCCATTTAGGCTTAATATGCAGCTAGTGGAAATTTTTTTTTCACAATACCCTTTATCACATAGCTGACTTATACTTAAAAATTATGCTTTAAGCCTTCGGCAAGTAGTATATTTTCTTTAAAAAAATTTTTGCAAGTTTCCAATCATACCAATTCCAATCACTTTTGTAGTGGTGTTATCTCTAAGTATAACCTTGCTTCCACTTCTAGCTTCCAACGATATAAATTGCTTAGTGTCTCTAGTCATATGTTTTGAGCAACTGTTGTCCAGGTACTAAATGCTATCACAAGGCTTTATGTGAGAGCGTGCCTCTTCTTGATCATATTAATCAAGATTATCGGTCATTAAGCACAAGTTGGTGACTTCGACCTCCTTTTCTATTTCTGATGAATCTGAAGCTGAGTCCACATAAAAAGCCCTTTGAAATCTCTTCTTTCCCCTCTTTATATTTGCTTTCTCTTCTACCTTCTCCTTTATAGGAGTGACTTTTAGATTTGGGCAATCCAATTTTATATGTCTAGGTTTCGTGCATTCGTAGCAAATCACATCATTTGAAATCTTAACATTTTTATTGAACTTACCTATGTTCCACTGCTGGTGTGTCCTCTACTTTCTTTTGAGAAAACTTTTAAATTGCCTAGTCATTAGGGCAATATAAACCTTATCCTCAGGTTGTGGCTGATCTCTCTATGAATCCAATTTTAGTGCAATGTTTTTTTTTTCTTTTATTGCTCACATGCATCAATCTCCTTTTGACTCACTCCTTGCTCATAAGAAATTAATGAACCAAGAAGATTATCAATGTAGTAAACATTTACATCTTTAGACTTTGTAGTAGCAATTATTTTTGCATCATAAGTAGTAGGTGAACAATGAAGAATTTTATTAACCATTCCAGCATTCGTTAATTCCCTAATTAATATGTGCAAAGAAGTGACTATCTGAGTGAATCTTGTGTACATATCAGAAATAGATTCATTAGATTTCATACAAAATAATTCATAGTCATGTAATAAGATATTTAATCTAGATTATTTTACTTCATTAGTCCCTTCATAAATAATACAAAGTCTATCCCATAATTTCATCAACTAATCTAGTTGGCCAAGTATACACTTCTTAAACTAGGATCCATATGCAATAATCTAGAGACTGTAAAAATATAGACATGCATGTTTTAAAAAAATTGAAAGGAACATTGTCAAATAACGGAAGTCTAGTGATCAAATATCCTTTGGCTGTGTTTCAATTTTCAAAGGTAGCCATACTAGTTAATCAAAAATTATTCTAAACTTATGATTTTGAAATAAAGCTCTGATACCCCTTGTTAAAACTTGATTAGGTTATTAAGCCCAATCAATTTCCCCAAGGCTAACCAAGAGGGGGGGGGGGGGGGGGTGAATTGGTAATTTTAAAACTTTCTCTTAGATTTAAAATTTGAAAATCTTTGATTCAATTAGCAAGTTAATTAAGATTTTAAAATCAAAATTTTCAACCATATAATATAACTTACTGTAAATAAAATACAGAAATTTAAAAGACAGAAAGATTTAAAGTGGTTTGGTCAAATATAACCTACATCCACTCCTTGAAGACTCCTTCTTCAGGTATTGCACTATTACCAAAGTGTCTCTACTTTTGCCCCCATAGCAATGTGGAGAAGCCTTTACAAAAGCACTCTTCAACCAATCCCAAGTGCAATAGAGAACCATCATCCTTTCACACTTTCCATGTGTCGATAGAGAACTATTATCCTTTCACACTCTCCAAGTGTCGGCAGAGAATCGTCAGCTATTTACACCTTCTAAGTGTCAGGTGAGAACCATCATCTATTCACACTCTCTAAGTGTCGACAAAGAACTGGATCTTCTTTAAAGATCTTCTTACAAGAAATCTAGAAAGATAAGAGAAAGACTAATAACAAAAATTACAAAGAGATCCTTACCTTTGAGTAACCTAGTGAACCCTTCACACTCAACCTGCAAGAAATCGCTCTCAAACACTCTCTCACAATCTCTCTTTTAAATGCCCTTGAAAAATCACAAAGACAAGACCTTTTCACGTCAATTTTAGTGTACCTTTTATAGTAAAGACATGAAAAACTATCCAGAAATTTGAAATTTTTAATTTTGAACATACGCGATCATATAGAATAATCATAGTTCGTACATATGAACAATTGAAAAACTGTTACGTATAAAACTGTGGAGAATCAGTATGAATCAGTTTTTACACGATCATCATCCGGTATGAAACCAGTTTGTCCGATACAAATAGTTAGAAAATTTTCACATTCGTCAGGACAAAACATAGGGATGAGAAGAGATCTCATAATTTTGTACTGTAGAAGGCATGCATGAATGGTGATAGTACAGGATGATCCATACTCAGAAAAAATATTTTTGAGCGAATGGGGGCTCATCCATTTTGTACTCTGGAAGGCATGTACGAACTAGGTTCATACAATATAATCTATACTTGAAAAAAAAAATTTTTTTGAGAGAAAGAGGATCCATCCATTGCATACTCTAGAAAGCATGTACAAACTAGGTTCATACAGTATGATCCATACTTAAAAGAAATTTTCATTTCAGTTTGTTTAACTTCTCATTGAGAAAATAATTGAATAAATCATCCCATACGAAGTTCATTCATTCAATATGATTAATTTAAAAATTATGAATTTTAAACTCTCCCTTGGTGTGTGTATTCCTAGTTACTCAATTACAATCACACTCTTTTAAACTCAAGAAAATGAAAAATATAGACTTCAATTATAATAAACTCTAAACTAATCTTGATTTGAAGTCTTCAATAATCCGAAGGATGATTTCCCTGAAATATTAGTACACATAAGAGCAATATAATTTACCAAAATATGTTAGGAGAAATAATAATTTAAGCAATAATATTTGGAATCATCAAAAATATACCAAGTTGCAAGAATATGAACAAATAAGAATTAAATAGAAATTATCTCAACATAAAGAATTGGAGTCACCATCATAGAAAGTTACATTAGTGTGTCTTAAATATTTATTAATAGTTCTCTAGTTGAAATCAAGATCTAAAGCTAAGATATGAAGTTTGTCGCTAGTTGTGGAAAGTTGAAGAAGTTCATGACAGTCCTGATAAGTGATTTCTACATGTCACTTATTGACATAAGATTGAAGTGCAGTGTAGGTAGAGTTAAGTAAGCCTGATAAAGAATTCATATAGAAGTTCATAGTGGAAAGGGAATGCGAGCGTCAAAATGAATGTAGGGATAGAATAGACAAACATATATAACATCGGGTAAGTTAGTGTACAGGGATTAATAATCTTAGAGGATGTAATACCTACCATTTTATACTAGAGATAAGCAACCTGATCTATTGTCTCAATGAAATGAGGATCTACAGTTCTCCTCGAGGAGCTTCTAGTAAGTATCCTAGAATATTTGCCACCCTCCATTTTGAGAGCTTGATAGAAAGACATGAGTTGAAGGATTTTGAAGGAAGAATTGGAGTAAAAAAATAGTTCAAATCAGTTGTTTATAAAGAGTTAGTCAAATCATCTAGGATGTTCGTGGAATTATCTAGGATGATTAGGAGCAATAATGGTGTCCAGAACGATTAGCCAAAAATGCGGTCCTATTGTCAAGGATGATTAAACATTGTCCAGGATGATTAGAAATACACAATCATCCCGAGGAGTAAACCAGTACAATCTTTGACTTGAAAGATCATCCAGTATGAATAGGTATATCATCCAGGATGATTTGGATCATCTCGGATGATCTCAAATAATATCGTCAAATCAACCGTCAGATGGATGATGAACACTGATATTAATATTGCCAAGGATGATCGTAAATCATCTAGGATGATGTGAATAAAAAAATCAAATATTTTGATGATGGATAAAGATGATCAGAAGAGGACAAAAAAATAAAAAATAAAAAGTTACACATAATAAAAAATAAGAAAAAAAACATAATGAAAAGATGATAAAAAAATAAAAAGAGCATAAACAAGTTTTTTTATCAATACTAGAAAATAATAAATTTTCCATGCGATTGAGCTAAAAATTAGTAAAAAATGATTTAAAATTATCAAAATCCAAAAAATTGGTAGAACAACAGATCCTGTTAGCTCCAGCATAGACTCCTTATAGGGTAAAAATATTTTGAAAACAAAAATTTAAATCAAAAAAGAAATCAGATAAGAAAAGTGATATGTTCAAAATATCATTTCAAAAAAATATCTTATAAAATAATATATCAAAGTAACTAGTCACGATCATGAATTTCAAAAATAAAGTCTTTAAAAATATCAGGTGACACATGAATTCTTCTAAGATTTAATAGTTTGAAAGATAAGAAAGCTTTATTTTTTATGGGCTCATTTTATGCCTCTTGTCAATTGTTTGGCACACTTTACATATCTTTTGATTTTTGATACACTTTATGTATCTTTCAATTATTTGACAATCATTGTGCATCTTTTTAATTTTTTTATCTTATTTTATGCCTCTTGTCATTTTTGTGAGCTAGCTCCCTTTCAAAACCTTTAAAGACTCTCAATTGTGAGAGTATCTTTTAGATAATTAAGAAGAAAAACTCATTCTATAATATATGGAGGAGTACACCACAAAGTAAAATCATATTCATCTGATAAATGCAACAACTTGATTAAGAAAGCTTGAAAGTGATTTAATGAATTTGGATTAGATTCATATGAGATAGATTACTATAAGAAGTTAAAAAACATCTCAATTTAAAAGTTTAATTATTAATTTAAAATAGATTTTTACTTCAAAAAAAATTACACCACTAAAGGAGTTAGAGGAAGAGAAACAATCAACGGTGTTTCTTCCTTTAAATGATTTAGGGATGTCAATCATTATTTACAAATTTTTAAAATAAAAATAAGGAAAAAATATCATTCCAGTAGGGACCAATAAAAAACTTAAGGGAAGAATAACACAAAACTAAAACATGGAAAACTATAACACATAAACAAAAATAAAAAAGAAAACAAAAATAGAAGAAATATCAAAAAATAGAAAATTCAGAGTTCAGTAATCATTAAGTTCATGTATTTATGTATATGACACTAAATCTAGTCCTTAAGATACTGAAAGTTTCAAAGACTAGTGGTTTTATAAAGATGTCAGCCATTTGGTTTTCATTTGCTACATGATGTAGCCCAATATCACCTTTAGTAACATGGTCCCGAATAAAGTGATGCCTTATCATTGTGTTTGGTTCTAGAATGTTGGATAGGAATTTTAGAAATGTAGATGACACTAGTGTTTTCACATAGAATTGACATTATGCCTCAAGGTAATCCTAAATCTAGAATCTATTGTTTTAAGCAAAAGACTTGGGCCACATAACTTTCTAAGGATATATATTCAGATTTATTAGTGGAAAGAGAAACTAAGTTTTGTTTTCTATTGGGCTAGGGGACTAAAAATTTTCCTATGAATTGACACATTCCAAAGGTACTCTTTTTTTCCACCCTATACCCATTAAAGCCTGAATCAAAATATCTTATAATCTCAAAAGAAGTGTTATGCCATAGATACCAATTTCCTAAGTTTTAGGTTTCTAAGAGATATATTAGGATTCTCTTAACTGCAGTCATGTAGGACTCCTTTTGATCAGCTAAAAGTCTAGCACAAAGACACACACTAAACATTATATCAGGTCTGCTAGCTGTCAAGTAAAGGAGCAATCCAATTATTCCCATATATTATTTTTAATTAATTAATTTTCCATTTGAGTCTTTATTTAATTGAACATTGGAGCTCATGAGAGTGTTTATTGGTTTGGCTTTATCCATTTCATATTTCTTTAAGATATCCTTAATATATTACGCTATATTAAGAGAAGTTCCATCATCAATTTGTATTATACTAAACCCTAAAAATAGGATAATTCTCCCATCATACTCATCTCAAATTTCATACTCATTGTTTTAGAAAAATCATCACATAAATTTTTATCAGAAGATCTAAAAAGTATATCATCAATATAGATCTAGATAATAAGTAATTTATCTCCTACTCTCCTTAAAAAAAGGATGATGTCTATGCTCCCCTTAATAAACTCTATTGAATCTTGAAAAGGTTGTGAAACCTAAACTAATATTCCAATGCTAACTAAGAGGGGGAGTGAATTGGTAATTTAAAAATTTCTCCTGAATTTTAAATTTGAAAACCATTGATTCTCATAGCAAGTTATTTAATGTTTTAAAATAACTTTTGAACCATAGAAAAATAACTTATTGTAAATAAATTCAAAAATTAAAGATACAATGATTTATAGTGGTTCGGTCAAACACGACCTACATCCAATCCTTGAAGACTCCCTCTTTAGGTATTGAACTATTGCCAAAGTATCTCTCCTTTTCCCCCCATAACAAGGTGGAGAAGTCTTTACAAAAATCTCTCTTCCACCAATCCCTTGTGAAGCAGAACCGTCATCCTTCCACACCCTCCAAGTGTCTATAGAGAACTGTAGTCTGTTCATACTCTCCAAGTGTCGGCAAAGAACTGTTGTTTATTCACACCCTTCAAGTATTGGCAGAGAACCATTATATGTTCACACCCTCCAAGTGTCTATAGAGTATTGGATCTTCTTTAAAGATATTCTCACGAGCAACTAAAAAGAAGAAAGAAGATTAATCCCCAAAATCAAAAAGTGAACCTTACTTTTAGTAACCTTATGAACCCTTCAGACTCCACTTGCAAGAAATCTCTCTCAAATACTCTCCTACACTCTCTCTTGCAATTGCTCTTGAAAAATCATAAAGATAAGACTATTTTACGTTAATTTTAGTGGACCTTTTATACCAAAGACTAGAAAAACTATCTAGAAAATTAAAAAATTTCAATTTTGAGCATACACAATCATATAGTATAATCATATGTTTATATGTACGAATAGTTCAAATATTATTATCTATGAACCTACTATGAATCGGTATAAAATCATTTTGTAAATGATGATTGTCCGGTACAAAACAAGTTTGTCAGGTACGAACAGTTAGAAAATCTTTCACCTTCGTTGGTATGAAGAGGGACCCCATAATTTTGTATCCTAGATGGCGTACGTACGTTGATGAAATCATACAGTATGATCAGTTATAAAAATTTTCAAGTTCATCGGGATGAAAAGGGACTCATTTAAATATTCATACCCTGGATGGCATACATACGATGAAGACATTATACGGTACGAACCATTCAGAAAATTTTCAAGTTTATTTGGATGAAAAGTAGGGACGAAAAGGGACCCATCCAATTCATACTCTGGATGGTATATATGAATGGTATATCATACAGTATGATCCATACTTAGAAAAAATTTTCTCCTATCGGTTCATTTGATTGCCCGAAAGGGAAAATAACTAATCTGATCGTCTTATATGAAAATACATTATACAATACGATCAGTTTAAAAATTATAGATTTTAAACTCTCCTCCAGTGTGTGTGCACAATTACTCAATTACAATCACACTTTCTCAGACTATATAAAATGAAAAATACAAACTTTATTTCAGATAAATCCTAAACTGATCTTATTTAAAGTCTTCAACAATCCAGATTATAATTTTCTTTAAAATGTTAGTGTATACAAATAGTAAAACAATTCTTCAAAAATATATTAGGAGAAATTATAATCAAAGAAATAATATTTGGAATCATCAAAAACATACAAGTTGTAAGAATATCAACAAACAACAACTAAACAACAACTATCTCAACAAACTCCCTTTATAGTAAAATGTGTTAAGCCTCTCATACTATATTCTGGGTCCCTGTTCTAATTCATATAAAGCCTTTTAAATTTAAAAATATATTTTGGAAATTAAGAATTCCCAAAGCGTAGGGGTTTCTCTATAATCACATCTTCTTTTTACCCCATTTAAAAAGGCACTCTTGGCATCCATTTGGAAAAGCTTAAATCCCTTATAACAAATAAGTGCTAGTAGTATTCTAATCACTTTTAATCTAGCTATAGGGGCAAAAGTCACCTCGAAATTAATCCCTTCTATTTGATTATACCCTTAGCCATAAATCTTTTAATATTCCTAACCACCATAATAGAATCTTCATTTTATTCATAAAGACTCATTTGGTTCCTACTACACCTCTATCCTTAGGTCTTACTAATAGCTCCCATACATCATTCCTGATAAATTAGTTTAGTTCCTCTTGCATAGCTAGGTTCCATAATTCATCAGAAAGTGATTGATTGATATTGGAAGGTACAGTTATTGAGATCAAGGTAGAATGGTTAACTTCTTTTCTAAGGTCATGCCTAGTTCTAACACCTTTAGAAGGGTCTTCAATGATCAGTTTTTTAGGATGACTCAAAGAATATCTCCAATCTCTAAGAAAACTATTTTGAGGTTCTACCCTTCCTCCTGACTTGTAGTATTTACTCATTAGGTAATCTCACCTACTTCATCTTCTTCCTAAACTCTATACTTCTCATAATTAGATTCATCTAACACTATATGAGTAATCTCCTCCACCACCAATGTTCTCTTATTATACATTCTAAAGGATTTCCCTAGACTTAAATAGCCTAAGAACATTCCTTCATCAGATTTTGGGTCAAGTTTTTCTAAGAGTGATTTCCCATTATTTAAAATGAAAACCTTATAACCAAAGACATCAAGGAGAGAAAGGTTAGGTGTCCTACCCTTAATGATTTCATAGGATATCCTATACAGTTTGGATCTAACATTTATCCTATTCAATACATAATAAGCTGTGTTTACCTCTTCTACCCCAAAAGTATTTTAGAAGTGAATACTTAATATGCATGGCCCTAGCGGCTTCCACTAAGGTCCTATTCTTTCTTTAAGTTAGCCTATTCTACTGAGGGGTCTAAAGAGCTGAGAAGTTATGATTAATCCATTACTCCTCAAATTAAGTTTCAAAATCTCATTTTCAAACACACCACCATGGTTATTATGGATTTTTTAAGATATCACAACCTAGTTTTTTTCTGAATCCAAGTGGAGAATGATTTAAATTCATCGAGTGACTTACTTTTATGTGACAAAAATCTAATCCAAGTAGCCTAGAGTAGTCATAGACTATTACAAACTCAAAGACCTTTTCACCTAACCTTGTAGTGCTAGTGGTTCCAAATAAATCCATATGAAAAAATTTTAAAGGTTTTGAGGTGCAAATGCCCTTAATAGAATGGAAAGAGGATTTGACTTATTTCCCTAATTTACTGAAGTCACATAGGTGATCATTAGTGAATTCAAGCTTGGGGATTCCACTTACTAAGTCTTTTTGGGTTACGTTTCTAAGTTTTTTCATGCTAGCATGACATAACCTTTTATACCACAACTAAGACTTGCAAGCAAAAAAATTAAACAAAATGAAGCAACGTATTCAATATCATTTAAATAAAAAATGTAGACACTATTGATCATTTTTCCCTCCAAAATAATGCTACTTTTTAAGCTTATAATTCAACTATTTGAATAGAGTTTATGTGGAAGCCTTTATCATGGAGCTCACTGATGCTGAGCAAATTATATTTCAAGCCATCATTAAGTAAAACATTTTCAATCAAAATGATATTGGAGTTTTTTATTATACATAGGCCCACTACTTTTCTATTGGTGTTGTCTCCAAGAGTGATCTTGCCTCAAGCCCTGGCCTCCATCAAAATTAATTTATTAGCATATCTAGTCATTTGGCATGAGCATCCACTTTCTAAGTATCATATACTCTCATGAGGTCTTGTGTGAGATCAGACCTATAAAATTATCAAAATTTAGATTTATGAATCCAAATAAGTTTGGGTCCCTTCTTATGGAAAGAAGAATTCAAAGAATATATGTTATGCTGTAAATCATGTAATTTGGTTCTCCACACAAAATATGTTCTATGGTGAATGGTGCATTTATAAGAGATATGTCTTAGCATGTCACATGAAAAACATCTAACACCAGGAATAGGGTTTACTAATCTACTTGGGTTATAGTGACTCTTCTTAGGTTTGAATGATACATGCTGATTTGGTGGATTAAAAAATTCAAGCATTATAGATGGTTTTTTTATTTTCTTTGAAAGTATTAAATTGAACTTTTAAAAACTTATTTTTATTTTCAAGAATTGAAATTTCTATTTTCAAAGCATGCTTCTTACTATCTAATTATTTGCAAGAGTATCTAAGTCCTTATATGCAGTTTCTAACTCATCATGAAAACTTTTTAGAGAATCATGCTCATCAGTCAATTCAGAAAACTTTTTATTTAAAAATCAAATTCATCTATAATATCATATGATTACTAAAAAGTGTAGAATGATTTTTAATCAAAACTTTATGCTCTTTTTATAAGTTAAAAAATTTTAGTTTAAGGCTTACATGACATTTTTTAAGCATTCTATAAGTTGAATGAATTTTCTCAAAAACATTAATCAATTGATCATATATTAATTCACATACTTGTTCTTGCTCAGAGTATCCAAGATGATTATGCACCATCAAATAGAAGTTTGTTGTCTCTTCTTCAGCTTCCGTTTCAGAGGAGTCAAATACAAAATTCACCTAAAAACCCTTTTTGATCCATTTCTTGTCCTTCCTTAACTTAGGCTTTTCTTCACTTTTCTCCTTGCTTGGGTGAGCTTTCATAGTTGGCCAATAAGACTTTAGATGTCCTGGAATCATGTATTTAAAATAGATAATGTTAGAAGAAGCTTTAAAATTCTTATGGTTCTTACCTTTGTTCCATTTCTGATGATGCTTTTGCTTTTTTACTTAAGAAGATCTTGAATTTCCTTGTTATTAAAGAAATGTCATCACTTTTATAAAAAAAAGAATTAGTGTCCAAATCATTAGCCTTTAAGGCTGCAATTTTCTCCTTCTTTTTCTTCCCTACATCAAGTTATCTTTGCTTCACTTCTTACTCATAAGTAATAAGTGAACCATGTAAGTTATCTATAGAATAAATATGTAAATCCTTGGATTCAATTATAAAAGTAATTTTAGCAATAAATAAAGAAGGGAAACATCTCAAAATTTTGTTCACTTTCTAATAATTTTTATAGCTCTCTTCATAAGGCATGTAGAGAGCTAACTATTTGTGAAAACCTGGTATACATTTCAGATATTGTGTCACTATGTTTCATGTAAAAAGATTTGTAGTATTGAAATAAAATATTTAACCTAAAGTGCTTAACTTCACGTGACTTCATATGTATCACATAATCAATCCCAGATTTCTTTACCAGTTGCACATGTTGAAATACACATATAATCTTTAGATTTTAATGCACAAAAAAAAAATAATTTAAATATTTTGCATTAAGTTGTGTTAGATCAATATCATAATAAGTTCTTTCAAAAAATAGAATTTCAATTTTGATGCCATTTATTTTACGTGTTGGTGCAGAATAACCTTCTTTTATAAGCATCCACATGCAATAGTCTATAAATTGCAAAAAGGGTTCCATGCAAGTTTTATAGAAATCAAACATTATATTATCAAATAAGGGTGGTCGAGTAATGGAATACCCTTCCATTGTGTTTTTGTTATCAAAGTTATAAAAATTTAAAAATTTTCTAAAACTTGATTTTATGAATCCTACTTTGATACCACTTGTAAGTTCATTAGTGTTCTTAAGCCCTTATGAACTAGCCCGAGGCTAAGGAAGAGAGGGGTGAATTGGTGGTTTTAAAAATTCTTAAACAAAAGAAAAGATTTTTTGAAAACCTTCTTGAATATTTTAAAATAAACACGATCAACCTTAGATGTAGAAGTGATTAACAAAATAAATCAATGATTTTAACCATACAATCAATGAAAAAAACAATTGAGGTACATAAATTAAAATATGAAAAAATAATAAAAAGAATACACCAGATTTTGTAGTGATACAGTTAACCTGACCTTGATCCACTCCTTAGAGGCACCATCTGAGTATTGCACTAATAACTACAGTGTCTCACCTTTAGCTCCCACAGCAAAGCCAATAAGTCCTTACAAAATCTTTTTCACTGACTCCAGAGAGGCAAAGAATCCAAACTCCTTTTACTTCCTCCTAAAGCATGTAAAGAACCTTAACTCCTTTTGCGCCTTTCTGAAGTAGGCAGAGAACCTTAATCTAGTGCTGATGAAGACCTTCCAAGAGCCACCAAGGAGCTAAAGATGATGAATGGAGAAGATAACTAGAATCCTTACTTAGAGCAACCTTTGTGAACACCTCACAAACTCCCCCTCAAAAGATTCTCTCTCCCTCTCTCCTAAGTCATTTTTCTCCTTCTCTAAGCTCTCTTAGGTCAAGATAACAACAAAATATATTTCCATCAATAACTAAGAGAGCTTAAATAAAAGCCCTTGAAAAATGCCATTTTTTTAAACTTGCTGTCAAAGATCATCCAGATCATCTTGTATGATTAGTTTGAATCAACCCTTCCAACCTGAATAATCTAGGTTTGTTATACGATTGGAACACAATATTTGTTTTGATCATCCAGGATGATTTGGACATCATCCCATATGATTAGTTCAAAATAATATATTATCAGCTAGCAAAAGGTTCTGGACATCTAAGAGATAAATCAGGACAATATATAAAGATAACTGATAATCCTTGTCGATGTGGATATTATCCCATAAAATTAGTTCAAAATAATACAATATCATCAAGAAGATAGTTTGGGACATTTAGGAGATTTAGGAGAGAACTAAAGTTTTTCATACAGATCGTCTAGGATGATTCTGCAATCATCCAGGACGATATGATCAACGAATCTAACATTAATTCCTTTCCTTGAACACCTGATTAATTAAAGTATTATTGATATAATCTATCAAAGATGATCATGATCATTTTGTATGATTAGTATAATTTTGAGAGATTAAAATATTGCCTAAATGAGTTTGGCGACTGGTTTTTGAGATTTGAGCAAATAATCCAGGATAATGGGAATAGAATCTAAGATGATTTGCTTAAGCAAGTTTACATTACCCATATTCTATAGTTAGGGTTTTTATTTCTTGTTTGATCATCCAGGATTATATAAAATCATCCTGAATGATATAATCAAAAATAGGAAAAAAAAATCTAGGTCGCTAAATTTCTTGTCCTTAGTGTGTAAGGTTACTTAGCTTCAAGATCCACCAAAATTCATTTGAATTAAGAAAAGGTAAAAGATACATTCAAATAGAAATTATTGTCTAACTCAATCCTAGTCTACCTAATCTTGAGTTGATTGACATTCCAAGTGAACTTGTGGACTTGAAAGGTTAGTGAATTGGGCACATAAAATAAATATGCAAGAATGGAAGTAATCAAAGAACAATACTATTTGTTATCATCAAAATCTTAAAACATGGGTCCAAATCTATAATAGTTTTGATGTGTATTGAAAATACTCTTCTTGAAATATTTTTATTTTTTTTCTTGAGACAAATCATTTGTTGTTGATCTCTAGAATAGAATTTTGAACTACTTGCTCTACAAATTAATTTACATGCAAAATTTATTCTCTGAAAATTTTAAATAAATTATAAATAGATGTAGATTAGAAAATAAATTTCAGGTCCTTATAGATAAATATTATTTAGCTATAATTGTCACAACATAGATGTCTTAATTTTATTTTATCTGTTTTTTAATGTGTTTATTTTTATGAATTATAGGAATATACTTTTAGATTAATTGATATTAAAAATACTAGAAATATAAAAAGATGCACAAAGCATGCCAAACTTGAAAAGATGCACAATATTCACAAACATGAAAAGAGGCATAAAATTAGCCTAACTAAAAGATGCAAAAAGTGTGCCAAGAATTATTGAAAAGATACGTAATATCACCAATTGAAACATTCATACTATTCTCTCCATTATCATTTTATCTCGTATACAAATCCATATAATCGTAAATAATCTTCACTATTGAATTAGAGACAAATTAATCTTTATTTTCTCATTTTTACAATAATTATTTTTATTTGATATGTCTAGAACAAACAATGAACTTGGTGGACTTTTCTTATCTTAGTTATTCTTTGATTTAAAATTTAAGTTTTTCTTTTTATCATTAGGATGTTAATGTCGTATTTACAATTAATTTAAATTCTTCTTCTTCATCATCTATTTTGATTTATTCATAGGAACTCAACTTTTCAAGTGGTACTTCCCTTTTTGTTGTTCTCAAAAGTGTGAGTCATTAGATATTGTTTGATGTTTTTTTGTTTGATGCATTTGTTGTTTGATGTGTTGTTTGATGTATGTATGTATGATTATTTGTTGTGTAATTTTTGTGATATGTGTTTTGTGTTATTGTTTGTATGTATGTTTGTGTTGTTTTTGTTTAAGTTGTGTGTTTGCTTGTGTATATTTTTTATTGTATGTTTGTTTGTGTTGTTGTTTTTTTTTTTAAGTTGTATGTATGATTGTGTTTTATGAGTATGTTTATTTGTGTTATTTTTTTAAGTTGTGTGTATGTTTGTGTGTCTTTATGTTTGTGTGTATATTTGTTGTGTTATTTTTGTTTAAGCTTTTTATTATTTTTATTTTTGTTGGGGGGCTTTGGAGAAAAATTGCCTTAAGTATTAACTCAAATAATGCTTACTTTTCCATCATTAAAAAAGAGGAGATTGTCACTTCTTAGATATCAAAACTATATTTTTATATCACGTGAGTTTTTGATGATACCAAAATATTGTTATATTGATTACTATTTCTTCTAACATATATTAGATATATTTTATTTTTATTGTTTGTGTGTACTAACATTTTAGAGAAATCATACTCTAGACTGTCGAAGACTTTAAGTCATATTAGATTACAATTTATTATAATTGAAGTATATAATTTTCTATTTTTCTTGAATTTGAGAGAGTGTGATTGTAATTGAGTGACCATGCTCACACACACTAGGGGAGTGAGTCAAAACTTTTATTTTTAAAACTAATTGTACTACATAATTCTTGAATCGTACTTGACAATTTGACCTAAAAGTTTCTTCATAATGAAGTTAATCAAATTTTGCCTTAGAAATTTTCTTTTGAATTATTTGTACTATATGAAGTTGGATTCATACAGATGATGTCCAGAGTATAAAGAATATGTACGAGCTCATCCCAAATGAACTCACTATTTTTGGAATTGATCATACTATAAGAAGTGGAGTTCGTACAGATGATGTCAAGAGTATGAAGTTGGTGCATACCAATACGTGCTGTACGAAGTTAGATTCATATAGACAGTTTGGAGCATCCAGGAGATTCAGGAGAGAACTAAAGTTTTTCATACAGATCATCCAAGATGATTCTACGATCATCCAGGATGATATGATCGATCAATCTAACCATAATTTTTTTCCTTAAACACTTGATTAATTTAGGCTTGATTGATAAAAAATAATCCAAGATGATCATGATCATCCTGTTTTATTATTATAATTTCAGGAGATTAAAATCTTGCCTAAATGAGTTTGGCAGCTGGATTTTGTGATTTGAGTGAATCATTATGGATGATGGGAGTATCATTCAAGATGATTTGCTTAAGCAAGTTTACGTGACCCATATGCTATAATTAGGATTTCTATTTTTAGCTGATCATCCAGGATGATATAAAATCATCCTAAATGATATGATCAAAAATAGAGAAAAAGTCTAACTCAATAAATTTCTTCCCCTGAGTGTGTGTGTGCAAGGTTACTTTGTTTTAAGAACCACCAAAATACATTTGACTCAAGAAAAGGTAAAAGATATATTCAAATTGAAATTAATGATTGACTCAATCCTAGTCTACTTAATCTTTAGTTAATTGACATTCCAAGTGAACTTGTGGACTTGAAAGGTTAGTGAGGGGGCACATAAAACAAAAATGCAAGAATGAAAGTAATCAAAGAACAATAATATTTGTTATTATGAAATTTAAGTACTTGGGTCCATATTTATAATAGTTTTAATGTTTATTGAAAATACTCTTCTTGAAATGTTTAAGTTTTTTCTTGAGACAGATCATTTGTAGTTTATCTCTAGAATGGAATTTTGAATTACATTACTCTACAAAGTAATTTACGTGCAAAATTTATTCTCTCAAAATTTAAAATTAAATTATGACTTGATGTAGAATAGAAAATTAATTTCATGTTCTTATAGACAAATATTACTTAGCTATAATTATTACTAAATTGATATCTTAATTTTATTTTATTTCTTTTTCAATGTATTTATTGGAATTTATTTTTGGATTAATTGATATTAGAAAGATAAAAAATGTAAAAAGATACACAAAGCGTGCCAAACTTGAAAAGATGAGCAATGTTTGCAAACATGAAAAGAGGTACAAAATTAGCTGAATTGAAAAGATGCACAAAGTGTGACACAAACAATTAAAAAGATGTGGAATATCACCAATTGAAATAATCATATTGTTCTCTCCTTTATCATTTTATCTCTTAAACAAATCCATGTAATCGGCAATAATCTTCATAATTGAATTAGAAACTAATGAATCTTTATTTTCTCATTTTCACAAAAATTATTTTTATTTGATATATCTAGAACAAACAATAAACTCTGTGGACTTTTCTTATCTTAGTTGTTCATTGATTTAAAATTTGAGTTTTTCTTTTTAGCATTAGAATGTTAATGTTGTATTTGTAATTAATTTAAAATCTTCTTCTTCATCATCTATTTTTATTTATTTATAGAAACTTAACTATTGAAGTGGTACTTCCCTTTTTTGTTGTCAAAAGGGTGAGTCATTAGATATTGTTTAATTTTTTTTGTATGATGCATTCGTTGTTTGATGTATGTATGTATGATTATTTATTGTGTGGTTTTTTTTATATGTGTATTGTGTTATTGTGTGTTAGTTTGTTTGTTGTGTGTATGTTTGTGTATATGTTTGTTTGTATTATTTTTGTTTACGTTGTGTGTATGTTTGTGTGTTGTGTGTATGTTTATTTATGTTGTTTTTGTTTAAGTCGTGTGTATGTTTGGGTGTATATTTGTTGTATTATTTTTGTTTTTTATTTTATTATTTTTTTGTGGTTTTGATTTTCAATGGAATCCCTTTTTTTAATTTGATTACTCATTGGGTGTGTGTGTGTATGGGGGGGGGGGGGGGGAGGCTTATTGAGAAAAATTGCCTTAAGTGTTAACACAAATAATAATTGTTTTGTCATTATCAAAAAGGGCGAGATTATTGAATCTTAGATATCAAAACTATGTTTCTTTTTCATGTAAGTTTTTAATGATACCTAAATATTATTGTATTGATTATTGTTTCCCCTAACATATATAGGATATATATATATTTTGTGTACTAACGTTTTAGGGAAATCATACTCCAGACTATCAAAGACTTCATGATAGATTAAATTACAATTTCTTATAATTAAACTACATACTTTTTCTATTTTTCTTGAGTTTGAGAGAATGTGAGTATAATTGGGTGACCATGCTCACACACACTGGGAGAGTGAGTCAAAATTTTTATTTTTAAAACTAATCATACTGTACAATTCTTAAATCATACTGGATTATTTGACCTGAAAGTTTCTCTAGAAAACAATTAATCGAATCATGTCTAAGAAATTTTATTTTTTTTGGGGGGGGGGGGGGGGGGGGGGGGGGGTGGCTTATTGAGAAAAATTGCCTTAAGTGTTAACACAAATAATAACTATTTTTTCATCATAAAAAAGGGGAAGATTGTTGAATCTTAGATATCAAAACTATGTTTCTTTATCATGTAAGTTTTTTATGATACCAAAATATTATTGTATTGATTACTGTTTCCCCAAACATATATAGGATATATTTTATTTTTTTATTTGTGTGTACTAGCATTTTAGAGAAATCATACTCCAGACTATCAAAGACTTCATGATAGATTAAATTACAGTTTTCTACAATTAAACTACATATTTTTCTATTTTTCTTGAGTTTGAGAGAATGTGATTATAATTCGGTGACCGTGCTCACACACACTAGGAGAGTGAGTCAAAATTTTTATTTTTAAAACTAATCATACTGCACAATTCTTAAATCATACTGGATGATTTGACCTGAAGGTTTCCCTAGAATGAAGTTGAACATATCATGCCTTACAAATTTTCTTTTGAACTACTCATATTTTATGAAGTTGGATTCATACAGATGATGTCCAGAGTATGAAATGGATATGTACAAGCTCATCCAGTAAAAATGTATAAATTTTTTAATTGATCGTACTGTATGAAGTGGAGTTCGTATATATGATATCTAGAGTATAAAAATCATGTTTACTAGTACATATTATATGAAGTTAGATTCATACAGATGATGTTTAGAGTATGAAATAGGTTTGTCAATGTTTGTACCATATGAAGCATGATTTGCATAAACAAGTCCATACTATGTGATATAGGGTTCATCTCGACGATGGCCAGAGTAAGAAATGGGTTCTTACATAATTTTATAGAATGAACCTATTCAATTTTGAACTGTTAATATTATACGATATTAGTTCATACGTATAATTAATAGAGTATGAAATCAATTCATACATGATCATATATGGATTTTTGAACTATTCATACATATGAAGTACGATCATACTGTATGATCCATGTACATTTAGCTTGAAATTTTTAGTTTTTTGGATGGTTTTCTAGTCTATCATATATAAGAGTCCGAAAAACTGACTATCTACCTTCTTCTCTGATTTTTATCATTGGATTGATAGAGAAAGTGTTTTGGGAGAGTGTTTGGGAGTGAGGGTTGAGAGATCTTGCAACTAAAAATTTTGAAGGGTTCACAAGTTTGCCCAAAGGTGAGGATCTCTTTATATGTTCTTCAAATCTCTACCCTACTTCTTTGAAGACTCTTGAAAGAATATCTTTGGAGGACATATGGTACTCTTCCATCACTAGGAGGATGAGAAAGGATGTTGGTACTCTGCCATCACCAGGAGGGTGAGAAAAGATGTTGGTACTCTACCATCACCATGAGAATGAGAAAGGATGTTGGTACTTTGCCATTACTTTGAAGGTAAGAAAGGTTGTTGGCACTCTGCCATCACTAGGAGGGTAAGAAAGGACATTGGTACTCTAACATCACCAGGAGGGTAAGAAAGAACATTGGTACTCTATCATCACCATGAGGGTGAGAAAGGATGTCGGCCCTCTACCGTACCAAGGTTTAGTGGAAGAGTGGTTGTTGTAAGGGCTTCTCCAACTTGTTGTGGGAGCAGAAGGAGAGTCTTCAGGGAGTGGATTTAGGTCTAGTTGGATAAAACAACAATAAATTTTGGTGTTCTTCTATCTTTATTTTTACTGCATTTATAATTTCTGCACATTTACTTTTAGTGGTTAAAAAATTACTTTGAGAAAACATATTGTTGTGCTAAAAATCTTAAATTAGTTTTCTAAATTACCAAGAGTTTTTTTTTTTAATTACAAATTCACCACTCTTCTTAGTTAGCCTTGGGACAAATCTATTAGGTTTTAAACTTATTAAAACTTTCACTTGTAGTTTTGTAATCTGGCTCATTAGGGAATGGTATGTTTGCCTCACGAGGTGATATATCATTTATAGTAATATGTTTAACTTCAAAACTAAAATTCTTGATATTAAATTCTCCTAATCATAATTAAGCTTTTCAAACCAAACACTTCTTAACATAAACAGTCACTAAACATTCAATCTAATACTCATTTGTCTTCCTAAAAGGATCAGATAAGGTGTATAAAAGCTTCAAAGGCCTAAGTTTTTTATTATTAAATTTTCAATGGTTATTTTAGTTCAAAAATAATTGCCTTTGTTAAATTAGGACAATGAGATTTATTTTAATCTCTTTGGGGTTATGCTAATTACTTTATAAGCTTATGTTTTATAGTAATTATATATTAATTTAATTTTCATTACTGGTTTATAATTTATAATTAAGTTAATTAATTAGTTATTAATTGTAAGATTTTTAATTTAACACATACATTATGTCAATTCATTCATGGCATTATCGCATTAGACATAATGATGAAAGCCTTCTTAAGATACATAGCCTCATAGCTCAAGGTATTCAAGCATAAAAAGTTTATTAATATGGTGTGTAGTGTGATTAGTAATCATGTGATTTAGTTATTTAAGTTAGTATTTCGCTGAATTTTTTATGATTTATTAAATTTTCATATATTTTTAATTGTTTAATTAAATGTTATTTGACCAAAAATTGGCTTTTTTTATTTACATTGAGTTCTAAAAATTTATTATTTTTTCTTAAATATTGCATCCACTTATAAGTATAATTCCTTTGATTTTTTGTCATTTAAATTTTTCTATACTTAGTTATGACTTTTACACATTCAATCGAGTTTAATGAATTAAATAATTCAAGTTATTAGGGAATTTTTTTTTTAATGTCTAAATAAATTTCAAAAAACTTGAAGTCTCCCCCAAAAGTTAGTAATGCTTCTTAGGGATGATTATAAGTGTTTGGAATAATTTAGGATATTTAACAATTTTTTAGATTTTTTAATTTAATTAATTGAATATTTTTATTAATTAATTACTTTTTATTTTGAAGATTTATGATGGGATTTTTAATTTACCAATATTATGCATTTAAATTTTATTAGTATGACA
Organism: Dendrobium huoshanense; assembly: GCA_016618105.1. Classification (NCBI taxonomy): domain Eukaryota; kingdom Viridiplantae; phylum Streptophyta; class Magnoliopsida; order Asparagales; family Orchidaceae; genus Dendrobium; species Dendrobium huoshanense. The sequence continues at coordinate 58,567,355 of CM028351.1, forward strand.
TTTAATTTATATTTTTTAGATTTAATTTGAGATAATTATGATATAATCATGATTCTAGGTCATTTTTGTGAGTGTATTTTGGGTCCACTAATTAACAAACCAAAAAAGCTCCAAATCTACTGAAATTTGATACATATATTCACCTAAAAATATGCTTCACATCCACTGAAATCTAAGGAATGAAATCCTTCCTATACTTTTGGGACTCTAATTCAAGCAATCTAATCACTTGATTATAATCATGGTCATCTAATCCTTACAGTAATATGAACACACCATAGGAAAAAGAAGGCATAATTTTATGTGCATTTAAAGCAATGAATTTTCAAAATTTTGGATCAAATTATGACACTCATCCTTAAAAATTTAATCAACATAAATCCATTAATCATCATGGCCTAGAAATATTAGGTTATGAACACACATACCCTAGTTTACTATGTCCAAATTTAAGTTCAATTCACTATAGGAAAATATGTCATTACCGTTAGAGTTTCTGGTGGATAAAAATACGTCAGAAAAAGCAATGGCAGAATTGGTAAAATATAAGTTAATAAATTTTTGGCATAATTTTTTCCATATGAATACAGGCGTATATTTTGTCGGATTTTTGACAAAAATATAAATTTTTTGATGAAAATTCCATCAATTTTTTCTGGTGGGATTACCAAAGAAAATTGCACTGGCTTAATTAAACTTGACAAATTTGTATCAATGAATTTTTCACCGATGACCTAGCCGATGGATAATCCGCTAGAAAATGTGACGTAACAGGCCCTATTTTGACCCCTCTGCCATGTTTCTTCTCATTCTTCTTATTTCTTCACACCTGCATTACTTAGATGCCCTGAATGTGATAAGAATCTTTCCGACTCTGCCAAACCTCAAACATGACCGAACCTCACTGAGTCTGCCAAACCCCAAATGTGACCGGACCCTCATCAACTCTACCAAAATTGCACCGTTCTTCGCTTAGCTTGGCTCGCATCCGAGAGCTACCCTAAATGCTACCACCCTCACCAACTTTTTATTCCTTCAGGTGATCTTCACTTTAGAAAGGGACTCTCTTGTTAACTTGAATAAGCAATAACATTATAATAAGACATTATCATGAATTACTTACTTTGATTCTTCATAAAATAGTAAGCACTTCAGCCATAGAAAATAGAATTTTTGACAAGTTCCACATAAAATGAAAATTTTGAAAAGAGGGAAAGTTAACTTAATGCCAAAATAAGCAAAATTAAGATATTAGGTATCAAAGACCTTGGTTCTAGTAGTAAATTCCTTGATTTTCAAGATATAGTTCAAGACCTAATGACTATGGCATGAAGGATATGATGCCCCTTTTATAGAATTAAAATTATGTTTGATCATATTCCTAAAAAATAGAAAAATATAAGAGATAGGTTTTCTCCTTAAAAATTTGAGGAGATCTTCACGAGATTTCGGGTTTCGTCTCCTAGTTGACTGGTTTTGCTCTCCTAGTTTGGCTTTTCGATGATTTTCAATTTTTTTCTCTCAATTTTTCTCTTTCGTGCTTTTTCCTTCACTGGTTTTGAGGTTTTTCAAGTTTTTTTGGTGTTGGGAGATGATGACTCCCTCATCATCCAACCCATCGATAGCTTCTTTCCTTGAGGGTAAAACTCAGTCTTTTAAAGATGTTTCAATCGGTTCTTCAGCATTCTCCTAAATTGAAGTTCATTCATTCCTCTTTTAAGGGCTATCCAACCTTACTATTTGAGGATTATGTGGTTGAATAGTTGGCGGCTCCTTCTTCCTTAACATTGGTATGTAAATTTTTCCTTAAGCGGTCGAATCTTAATGTTGTTCGTAATTATTTTTTTGAAACAATGCAAAAGCAATGAATTAACGGGAAAAGGAAAGCCTAGATACAAGATAAAACGGTAACATCTCAACCTTGATTAAATCAATCAAGAAATTAGGAATGCTACCAAAGGAAAAGCTATCAAAAGTGAAACTACCATCTAAAGCTAAAGTAACACAAAAATCTTTATTACAATCTCTATTAACATGAAGAAAAATTACCTTATTGAAGTCACTTAAGAAGTGAAGCTCTTTAGCTGGACAACTATCCAAATGCCAAACAACCTTCTTCAAAGAATCTTGTAAGAATGTAATTACATTGACATTATCACTTTAAATGATAATGCCACTACTTTCAAACATCCAACTTTGTAACAAATCTCTAATATCCATAATAGCCTCCATCTCTAGTTGAGCCACATCCCAATGGAATTTCATCTTACCAAATGCCAAAAGAAGTCTCCCTTTGTGATCTCTGAAAATACCTCCAATACCACCTCTATTAGAGCTCAATAAAGCAGCATCCACATTTATCTTGATCCAATCTAGTGGTGGAGGGTGCCAAGAAAAAGCAGACTCCCTATGGAGATTAGCACCCCAACTAACTAGAATCGGACAAGACTTTAACACAACAAGAGAAAGAACATTTGTAGCAGTCACAGAACATAGTAAAGCATTCTTACCATGCTTTACAAGATTTTGGTTTTTCTAATTTAAGAAAACAGCTACATCAAAAATTCTAGTAAGCCCAGAATTCTGTCGGGAACACCTTCTCAACTGCAGCAGGCAGTCCTCTAAAGAGTGAAAAACCGGTAAACAAAAGCCCCAAGCATGAATACAGTCCAGCACTTCCTGTATGAATTTACAATGTACAACAATATGCTCATTATTTTCCACATTCTGACTTTCTCTAGTGCATAGATCTTCAACAGCTAGCCTTCGAAACTTACGGAAGTGGTTAGTGGGAAAAACAAACTTATACAACCTCCACCAAAAAATTTCAACATTATAAACCATAAGCCAAGCAAAGAAACCAAGTTTTAAACTCATAAGCCAGGCAAATAAACCATCATTATCACAAATGCCTTTTCTTCTCAGGACTTCATCATATGCCAACGTAAAAATAGACTTACCAGAAAGTTTAAAGACAATTTACAGCTGATTAGCCCGTTGAGCATGCACCTGCACTTCTCTAATAATGCAAACCAGGTCTTGATTGAAACACGTAGCTAATTTAGCTACATCCCACTCTCTTGAATATGTAATAAACTGATGAACATACATATTCTACAAACTGCCACAATCCAGGAAAGTTTGCCACTCATTGAGACACCGGCCCAAAAGCTAGATATCATTCAAAACCAAAATTCTGTCTCCTTTCCCCGCCTTCCACCTCAAAATAAGCTTCAAAAATTTACCACCCTCCTTTAGAATTTTCCAAACATTTGAAGAACTTTTCATTCCAATGTCATTGAACACATTGCCTCCATATTTAGCCATCATAGCTCGGTGAAACAGAGCATCTGGTTTCTGGATAAAATTCCAAGCAAGTCTAGTTCACAGAGAACCTGTTTTTTCAGAGAAAGAGTGTACACCCAAACCTCCTACACTCCGTGGATAACAAATATCTGTTAGAATAGTTGCTATTTGAATGCTTTACATTTTTGCAACTTATGTAGTTTTGATGATTCCAAACATTATTGTTCAAATGTGTAGTTATCTCCTAACAATTTTAGAAGATTTGTATTTGCTCTTGTGTGTACTAACATTTCAGGAAAATCAGACTCCAGACTACGATAACTTCAAATCAAACTCAACATGAGATACTTTGTTAATTTGAAGTTTGCATTTTTTCTTTAAATTAATTTTGAAAGGGAGTGATTGTAATTGAGTGAATAAAAAATATACACACACACACATAAGGAGATCATAAAATTGTATACTGATCGTACTGGATGATATTTTATCGTACTGGATGATCCGTCAGTTATCTCCTATAGGGCACATAGAACGAATAGGAACTTGCTCGAAAAAAAAATTTTCTAAGTCCTATTCGTCCAGGACGAAATTAATTATCGTACCAAACGATTGGTTCTCTGTAAAATTTTCGTCTAGACAAATTTTATTATCATCCCAGGCGACCGGTCCTCTGGAAAATTTTGGTCCAGACAAAATTAAATATCGTACCGGACGATCAGGTCTCTGGAAAATTTTGTCCAGACGAAAATAAATTATCGTCCGTGGCGATTGGTCCTCTGAAATATTTTCGTCCAGACGAAGTAAATTATCGTCCAGGATGATCGGGTCTCTGGAAAATTTTCGTCCAGACGAACATATTTTCGTCCAAACGATTAATCGACTTAGAACAATTTTCAGCAGTTTCTAGAACCGACCTTGTAATAATCGTTCGTACTGGACGAACCTAGTTCGTATAGGACGATCATCTGTACGAAGACATTTCATACACATATTCAAATAGGGTCATTTTAGATCGTTTAAGTAAAATCGTCCAGGATGATCCAGGATCGTACAAGACGATCCACTGCGTACAGAATTGAAAACTTGCAGTTTTTGGACGGTTTTTCTTGTCTTTTATATAAATAGTCCAAATTAGACTGCCATCCAATCTTTTTGCCATTTGATCTTCGTGCCTCTTGAGAGAATAGCCAAGGAGAGAGTGGAAGAGGGCATTCAAAGGAGGATTCCTACCACTGGAGCGAGAAGGCTTCACTTGGATTTCAAAGGTAAGAGTCTCTACTTGTGAATTTGGATTATTTCACTCTTTTCCTTCTTCCTTCTAGATTCTTGTGAGAAGATCAGTCAAGGAGATCCGGTTCTCTGCCGACACTTGGAGAGTGTGAATAGCCGATAGGTTCTCTGCCTATACTTGGAGAGTGTGAACAGCCGGAGGTTTCTCTGCCCACACTAGGAGAGTACAAAAGGACGACGGTTCTCTGCCAACACTGGAGATTGTGTAAAAGGACGACAGTTCTCTGTCAGCACTGGTGATTGTGTAAAAGGATGATGGTTCTCTCCGCACCGGGTAGTGGTGAAAAGAGTGTGTTGTAAAGGCTTCTCCGCCTTGCTGTGGGTGCTAAAGGAGAGTCACTATTGGTTTTAGTGCAATACTCAGAGGGTGCCTCTGAGGAGTGGATGTAGGTCTGGTTATAGACCGAACCACTATAAATCTGGTGTCATTTACTTTATTGTTTTTACGTTTCCGCACTTTAAATTTCAGTTTTAACAACTCTGTGGTTGAAAAATATTTTTCTACAAACTTTAAAAGAAAATTTTATTTCGGTTCAACTTAATCTTCTAAGAGGGTTTAATTTTTTTTTTAAACTACCAATTCACCCCCCTCTTGGTAGCCGTGGGACATTTACTTAGGCTTAACAACCTAATAACTGGACTCAATAATATCCACCCAAGAAACATAGTGTAGACCTTGTTTCCCACTTTGCTTGTGCCAAATAAAATTTATGTAGGATTTTTCAACCTCCAACATCACCTTCTTAGGAACCAAGGAATGAGTAATAGCATAATTGGGAAGTGAGAGCAATGACGATCTAATAGGTGTGTTTTTACCTCCCAAAGAGAGAGACTTTCTCCCCCAAACATTTAATCTATCAGTAATACTGCATAGAAGATCTTGAAAATAACCAATTCTCAACTTATTTAAGGATATCATAACCCCCAAATAATGCAAATTCTTCACCACCTTGAAACCCAAAATACTAGCCACCTTCTTCTTGCAATCTCTCTTTACAAACTTACCAAAGATTATTTGAGACTTATCCACATTAACTCTTTGTCCCATCCAATTGCAAAAAGACTTCACAATGCACTTCATTAGACGAGCCAAGGGAGCAGAAACCTTGGAAAAAAGGAGAACATCATCTGCGTACAGAAGATGAGAAATCCTTGGACCTCTAGGAGACACCTGGATACCCAAAGATTGACCCCTTTGCTCAATACTACTAGTCAACAACTAAGAGCACAAAATAAACAAGTATGGTGATAACGGACAACCTTGCCTAAAATAACAATGGGCATCAATCCTTTTAGAGTACTTTCCGTTCATGCTAATTGAAAATCTAGCATTCACCACACATTCCATAATCAACCTGATAAATAAAGCTGGAAAACCATACTAGTGATGAATCTGATTCAGCGTTGGCCAACCCATACTGTCGTAAGCCTACTCCATATCCAGTTTAACAGCCATCAAGCCTTGCTTATTCTAAGATACTTTGAATTTATTAAAAATCTCTTATGCCAACAAACAATGCTCAGCAATTGATCTACCCGGAATGAAAGCGACCTGCTCCTCCGAAATCAACCTTGGCAAACACATCTTAAGTCTATTGACAAGCATTGTAGCTATTATCTTATAAGTGCATTGACAAAGACTGATAGGCCTAGAGTTAGAAGGTAATACCGGGTTCAAAATTTTAAGAATTATGACAATAATCGTGTCTTTCCATTCCTTATGCATCATTCAATATTTAAGAAACTTATTCATAGCATTCCAGGTAGTAACACCTACCAGGTTCCAGTAGTATTTGAAGAAAGAGGCAATCACCCCATCAAGGCCTGGCGACTTATTATTTCCCTGCTGAAAAACAACATTTTTGCATTCATCGAAGCTAAATTCAGTATTCAAAACAGCAGAACCCAAATCATCCAGCTTCAAGTTATCAACTGGATTCAGCCAACCAGATAAATCTCAGTTCCTGAATTTCCACTTTTCCTCAAAGAAATGCAAAAAGACTTGTTCAATATGATCCTCCTGCACCACCAGTTTATTATTAACATCCTTAACTTGTCCAATCCAATTTGCAATCCTACGGCCTGATGCAAAGTTATGAAAAAAGTTTGAGTTCGAATCCCCTTCCTCAAACGATCTCATTTTAGCTCTCTGATTCCACCATACAGAAAGCCTCCTCATGGTCATATTCAGCTCATGGACCTTTTGTCGAAGTATGAATAGATCATAGCATGAGAATTCTGCAGCCGAAGCCTCCCTAGTTTGCAATTCTAGTATCTCTTTCTTTAGCTGCTCTTTCAGCTTTCCCAAATCACGACACTTACTTCTGCTCCAGAAAAAGAGGGCTCTCAAAGTCCTCTTAAGCTTCCTATGAAGCACTTTCTCTGCCTCACCAAAGTCTTCCTTTTGCCATGAACTCTGGACAATACTCCAAGCCGCCGGGTAGGATCTCCAAGTGTCTTCAAATCTGATTGCCTTACTCCTGAGAATCTTCTTACCATCCATATTAAAAACAACTGGACAGTGGTCAGAAGCCACCCGAGAAAGATGCTGTACTTTCACAAATGGAACCAAATGTAAGGCAGCAGAATTAATTAGACAACGATCAAGCCTCTCCCAAATTCTGGAAGTGCCCACCTTATTGTTGCACCAAGTAAAACTTGGCCCAACAAAACCTGCAACATGAAAATAAGCATTAGTCAAAAAATTCTTCATCTCCTTTGGTCCTTCAGAGAATAAAAACCGCTTTTCCCCCTTCTTCTCTTCCTCGTTTAAAATACAATTGAAGTCCCCCCCCCCCCCCCCCCCCCCCCCCCCCCCCCCCCCCACCCCCACAATGGCAGGATCCGAATCCACTAAACAAGACTCCAATAGGTTCCATAGACAACCCCTTTCATTATGACATCTGCTACCATAAACCGTAGCCACCTTCCATATTCCCATAAAAGGTGTGGATAGAAAACCAACCACCACCTGAGAGGAACTCTTCTCTACCACAAAGGACACATTCTTCCTGTTCCACAAAACCATTATACCACCAGCCGTGCCAACTGCTGGAAAATAGAAGTTATCCCAATCCTTCCCAATAAAAAAATCTACATCACTTCTACTAAAACTTGACAATTTGGTTTCCATTAAACCAACAAAGCAAACCTCATGATCTCTAATAATTTCCTTGAGATACAAGGAAGCCTCCTTTTTCTTGCCCCCCCCTGCAATTCCAAAAAACCAAAGAATTCATTAATTAACCAATGGGGAGCCACCCCCACTAAAAAGACTTCCTTTAACCTCCTTCCTCTTCTTCCTATGATCTGGATCTAAAGGACCCAATGACTTCAGTTCCTTAACCAAATTCGTCTTCACCAAGCTATTACACTGAGAAGCTACAACTTCAATTTTCTCAGGCAAATCAACAACAATAGAATCTTGTTGTTGGTCCACACAAGGAAATTCTGTTACCTCCCCCTCCTCAACATCTTCCATCAGAGCATCAAACTTGTTAGTAACTGAAATCCCCAATTCACATTCCTTGCCAATTACTTTATTACTAACATTTTCTACAATATTTTCCTTCACCTGATCATACTGTTATTCTAAAATTTTTGCCTTGTTCAGGATTTGTCCTGTTTCAGGCTGAGAGATCTGGGACAACTTTGAAACAGTAGCATTTCTACCATTTCTTCCATCCATGGTCACATTACCATTCCTGACTCTTATATTTTTAAATTTCATGTGAATCCAGGGCCCATAATCTCCTTCTGCACCTTACAATTCTGTCACATCCTCCACATTTTTTATAACCTCTGCCTTGTTTCCCACCAGCTCACCATCCTTCTTTATCACAATATCAGGACAAACCTTACTATCAAGCCCAACCTGCCCACACTGATAGCAGATAAAGTCAATCTTCTCATATTCTATCTTCTGAAGAAAACATCCAGCTATTCCGTCCACCCAAATTCCAAGAGGTAAGCTATTCTCCAAATTCAAACGAACACATACCCGAGCAAATTTGCGCTTTCCCCATTTGAAGGAATTGCCATCTAGCAGCATAGGGGTGCCAATTCTTGAAGCAATCTTAATAATGTTCTCCTCATCCCAGCAGTACAGTGGTAAACAGGGCAAACAAATCCAGACTAGAGCCAAAATTCCTTTAAAAGATTTGGGATTAAAGTGAGGAGACCACTTATCCATTCCCACAATGTAACCACCAACGAACTAGGGGCCACCGCTAAGGACTTCCTCCATCGCTTCCAAAGATTTTAAAGAGCAAAGAATCAAATTTAGCCCAATCGATGTCATATGAAAGTTTCCAAACTTGTTCCACTGCTTCCTCAATTCCTAGCTACACAGCGGAAATGAGACTCTGTCCCCCAACACCTTAACCACAAGCGAGTGTCTCAAAATTTCTGTGTTCAACACTTCTTTCTCAGCATTAAGCTTGACCGCTATCCCATCATCTGATAATTCCATGATCAACTTATCAGTAGAGATCTTAATATGTTTCATTTTCTTCCAGGCTTTCTAAAAATTATTATTCTTCAAACTGTTCAAATCCGAGGTTAACAAAGCAAAGGACTCTTGATTTTCATCCACACTAGGGCTCTTCAGAGGAATATCATCATCCATCTCCTTATCAACATTATCAATATTAGATGCCAACGATCGTCCCACAATTCCTTCATGATTAAAAACAAACTTGTTCACTTTCAAAATCGCACCAGAAGAAGCAGGCGCAACAGGGATTTGATCAAAAATTCTCACTGTACTTCCAGCTTCGGGAATATTATTAGAACACCGATCAACAACAACCTTCTTTCCTTTTCCTTCAACAACTTCTTGACTAACTGGAGATTTAAAACCCTCCCTGATAACAGTTCCACCGCTAACCTTTCCATTTTCATGAAGAACACCAGAAGAACGGGGGTTCTTCATGATCCAGCCAGCCAAGACCGCCGATCATTTGACCAACGATCGGTGAAATGAGAGATCGTCAGCCCGCGCAGAGCCTGTGAATAGAAAAATTCATAAATTTTTTTCTTAACCGAAAGCTTTCCAATTCATTTCATATAGGCTTATTGGATCAAAGGCATGTTACTATTCAACCTGCTAATGATCTGGATTATAGCCATATATTTTCTAGGAGATCGTATTATATACAAGCTTGCCAAATGCGATTCTCAAATGGATTATGGAATTTGTTGTTAGCGAAGACTCTCCAATTGCACCGGGTTTGATTTCTTTCCATAATTTGAGACTTCATTTTTTTAATCATCAAATCCTATTTGGTTTGGCTTCAATTTTTTGAAAGTCATTACAAATGTACCAAGCCACTACTTCTATTTCTTGACCTTCTATGTCTAAGGTTTTGGTGGAATTGGATTTTTCTAAGAAACATCCTAATGAGATTTGGATTGGCTATGAGGTGAAGGGTTATTTCCAAAAAGGGGATTTTAAAAATTTACCTATCTTTTGTTCTTATTGTAATTGTATGGTTATGGCATTACTGAATGTTTTCGAAAACACCCCCATCTTTATTAAGAGAAGGATTTATTCAAACAAATGCAAGGGGATAAATCCAATATGATTTACCATGTTGTTACTACTCCTAACCTTGTGATTTTAGAGCTTAATACCTCTAATCCATCTCAAATTATTGAGGAGCCGTTGGTTGTAACTGGAGATGCTCTTGAACCAATTGTTTCTAATGATGTTATTTTGAATCATGATGAGAGAGTTAATGCTAAAACTACTTCTAATATTCTTGTAGTCTGTAAGAATAATGTGGAGAAATCTTTGCCTAATATTCATACCCATAATGATGTTATTGTTGATCCCATTCGTTCTTGCATGATTAATAAAAATTTATTAGATTTGAATGGTAATATGCTTTCTTACAACCTCTATAATCCCTTGAATGAACAGGAGAATGAGATTGAAGCTATTGAAATTCTATTGGAGGAAGGTCAACTTGTTTCTATGGAGAATATATCTCCTCACAAAAGGTTTTTAATGCATTGCTGTGAGGGAAAAGTTTAATATGGAGGATGACAGAATTTTTATGGAGGATGAATGCCCTCAACAGATTAGTCAAGGGTTCCAACAAAATGATAGTAAGACTCCCTCAACTTCCCATTATAATAGTGATGCCTTTAGTTATACTGAGGATATGTGAATTGTTGATAAATGTTTTTCTAAAGATGATAACGATATTAGTTCCATTAAGGTTCATAGTAAAAGAGGTATGATGAAACAATATGTTATATTGCAATCTCCTTGAATCACTCACTCGCATACGAATCATTAATTGTGCTTTTATGTTTTAGTCTACTATTTGGAATGTGAGGGGTATTAAATGTCCCTCTTCTAGAATTTGTGTTAAGAATCTTTATCGTGTTCATATTATTTCTATTCTTGTGCTACTTGAACCCCTTATTTATTCTTCTAGGTTGATTAGCACCTCTCGATTTTTGGGTTTTAATTATGCTATTTCGAATGTGGCTAACAAGATTTGGGTTTTTTGGAAAGACCCGATTAAAATTATTGTTCTTTGTGATTTTACTCAAGTGTTGAATTTTCAAGTTGAAGTTTTCATTTTTTATTATTGTGCTTCCTTTATGTATATTGCTTCCTCTCGTTACATCAGGAAATTGCTTTGTGAACAAATCATTAATTTTCATAATATTTGTAATTTTCCTTGGTTCGTTGGTAGAGATTTCAATGTTATTACTAACTCCTCTGAGAGGATAGCAGGTTCTTCTGCTTCTTTTTGATCTATGGTGGATTTTAGTAATATGATTTTTTATTATAATTTAGTTGATGTTGGTTTTTCTGGTAACAATTTCACTTAGAACAGGGGTAATTTGTGGCAACGGTTGGACCATGTGTTTTTTAATGACTATTGGCTTAATTCTTTTAACTTCATTAATGTGCAACATCTTAGCAGAACTCTATCTAATCACCCTCCTTTGCTTATTAGCCTGAATTTTAGACAATTCAATGGTTCCTCTCATTTTAGATTTCAAAACATGTGGTTACTTCATGATTCTTATTTAGATGTTGTTCAAAATAATTGGCAAGCCCCTTTACATCCGAATAACTCTTGTTTTGGTATGAGGAGACTTTGGTTTAAGCTGAAAAGGCTTAAGAAGGTTTTGAATTGGTGGAACAATAATGTTTTTAGAATACATTTTTCTAATATTTTGAAAGCTGAGCAACTTGTTGATAATATTGAGCTTTTTTATCAAATTGATCCTACTGATGCTAACTTCTCTGTTTTAAAAAATGCTAAAGAGGAGCTTTTTAAATTCCAAGCTCAGGAAGATGTTTTTTTGAAAGTAAAAGGATACTACTAAGCACTTGGTCAAAGGTTATAACAATACTAAGTATTTTCATGCATTGGTTAAAAGGAAAAGGCATAAAAATAGTATCAATAAAATTCAATGGGAGGATGGTTTTGTTATTAAGAACAATGAGGAGATTGCTAATTTAGTTGTTCAACATTTTTAAACTCATCTTAATAAGAATTTTAATATGGGATAGATTATTAATCATTCTTTTATTCCTAGCCTTATATCCTAAGAAGAGAATGTGAATCTTATAATGCCTCCTTCTTTTGATGATGTTAGAGATACTCTATTTGATATGAATAGTAATTATGTGGCTGGGTCGGATGGGTTTACTACTCTATTTTTTCAAAAAGCATGGCACATTATTAATAATGATATTTTTTTCTTTTATGTTGGATTTGTTTGCTGGCAATTCTATCCCTAAGTTTTTTACTTCTACATCTATTTATTCCAAAAAATAACTATGTTAACACTTGGAATGATTTTAGACCTATCAGTCTATGTACCTTATTTAACAAATTGATTTTCTAAAATCTCATGAATCATCTTACCTCCCTTTTACCTAAAATTTTCTCTCCTTCTTAGATGGATTTTGTGAAAGTTAGGGTCATTATGGATAATATTTTATTGGCTCAAGAATTCTATCATGATTTGGATATTAATGTGTGAGGGGGGAATTTAATTCTTAAGCTTGATATTGCCTAGACTTATGACAATATTGATTGGAATTTACTTTATCATATTATGGAATTTTTTGTTTCAATTCAGTTTTTATTAAGCTTATTAGGAACGGTATTAAAGATGTTTATTTCTCTATTATTTTCAATGGCTCCAATAATGGGTTTTTTTAAATATTCTCATGGTTTAAGGCAAGTTGATCCTATTTCTCCCGCTCTTTTTATTATTGTTGCTGAATATTTATCTTGGGGTCTTACCAATCTTTTTGAAAATAATCCTAGTCTCCCATATCTCACTTAGGTTTTGTGGATGACTTTATTAAATTTACCAATGATTCTATCAATAGAATTCATAAACTTACGGATTTTTTTAATCAATTTGAGATGGTTAGTGGCTTATCTCTTAGCAAGAATAAAAGTTGTTTTATTGCTTCTAAGAGAATTTCTAATGATCAGATTTTAGCCATTAAAGAATTAACTAGTTTTATGCATGCTCATTTACCCATTAAGTACCTTGGTGTGCCCCTTTTTAAAGGTAGAAGGAAAACTTTTATGTTTGATGATCTTGTTGCTTTTATTCATAACAAGCTTGGGTCTTGGGACTCTAATTTTTGTAGCTTTGGTGGTAGAGTTACTCTTATCAAAAGTGTTCTCTGCTATTTACCAATTTATAGTTTCAAACTATTCTTCTGACTCAAGCTGTTTGTAATAGAATTCCTAAGCTTGTCAATGAATAGTTTTGGAAAGGTACTTCTACTAATTCCAAAATAACTTGGGCTGCTCGGTATAAATGTTGTGGTGTTTTAGCTGAAGGTAGTTTAGGTCGCAAGAATATGAATAATTTAGCTATGGCTTTTTCTTTTAAAATTTTGTATAATTTTTGTGATAAAGTTAGCTTTTGGGCTAATTTTATGGTTTTCAAATATTGTGTTGCCAAGTACGCTACTAATTGTTTCTTTAAGCAAGGTGACTCTAGAGTGTGGCAACGGCTTTACAAGGTTAAATGGGATGTTAATCCCTTCATTTCTTGAGGGCTTGGTGAAGGTAATACTTTATTTTGGCTAGATTGTTGGTTAGGTAATCAATCTATTGATTCTATTTTGAATTCTTACTCTATAGCATCGATTAAGGTTAAATCTTTTTTTAAAGACAATTGTTGGAGCTATGAGAAACTTTCTAATGTTATTCCTGATTGCATTATTCATATGATTTTAAACTTGCTTATTAATACTGCTAGTAAGGATATTATCTTATGTGATTTTTCCAAAGATGATGCTTTTCACTAAAAGAGTGCTTGACATGTTTTTAGATCTAGGAGAAATATTGATAATAATTTTTCCTTGATTTGGCATCTATGCATTCCTACTACTATGGTCATCTTTGTTTGGAAAATTTTACATAAATTTATTCTCATAGATGACAATCTTACCAAAAATAGTTTTATGTTTCCTTTCGAGTGTCAATGTGGTTACCATTTGGAGAATATGCATCATATTTTTATTTCTGACCCTGTTGCTGTAAAAACATGGGTTTATTTTGATGATTTATTTAAGTTAAATTATTTTAATGCTCATTTACCCTCAAATCTATGCTTAATGCGTGGTTCTTGAATTCTAAAGGGTACTTTCATAATATTGTTCCTTCTCTCATTTTATGGTTCTTATGGTTGGAGAGGAATAATTATCTCTTTAATGATATTTGGATGAATCATACTAAGATTGAGAGTTTGTTAGGGATGTTCAGCCCTTAAGAACTAGTCCGAGGCTAACCAAGAGGGGGAGGTGAATTTGTATTTAAAAAAAATTTCTTAAGCAAAGCCCAAATAAAAATCAAACCAATATCACAACAAAGAAATCAACATGCAGAAAAATAAATGCGGAACGTAGTAAGAAAGAACACAGAGAATTTATAGTGGTTCGGTCAACTCGACCTATGTCCACTCCCCGGAGGCGCCCTCCAGGTATTGTACAACAAATGTGACTCTCCTTTTTCTCCCACAGCTAGGCAAAGAATCACATAAAAAAACTTCTTTCCGCCAACCCCAACGAGACAGAGAACCCAAATCCTTTTGCTTCCTACTGAAGCAGGCAGAGAACCTCAACCAATTGCTGAAGAAGACCTCCCTGGAACCACCAAGGATGAAGGATGAAGTCTAGAGAAGACACCTTGGAACCTTGCTTCGAGTAACCTTTGTGAATCCCTCTCACAAACTCCCCCTCACAAGTTTCTCCCTCTCTCTCCCTCTCCTCTTGGCTCTCTTAGGTCAAGACAGCAGCAAAAGCTCTTACAAAGTGAATACCAAGAGCTCTTAAATAGAAGAGCTTCAGAATAACTCATTAATTGCAACTTGCCGACTTTATCATTCAGGATGATATAAATATCGTATAGTACTATCAGTAAAATTTAAGTCTAATCAGTCGAGACGATCTGGGACAAACAAAAGAAATTTGTTCATATCATATTGTACGATTAGTTCAAATCACATATTATTGGCCCGACAATCGCTATGAAAGGAGGTCTGGATGATCCAAAATTAGCTTGATTGTTCAGGCTGATCGCACGATCGTCTCGGATGATTAGTTCAAAACTGGGGAAAATCATCCAGAACATCGCTCTGAATAAGAGCTGGCAGATGTTGATCGTCTAGGAGCAACCAAGGATTTTTGAACAGATCATCCCGGACGATCATTTGATCGTCTAGGATGATGTGATCATATCAATCAAGCCTTAATTGCTTTCCTTAATTAGCAGATTAATTTAGGCATAACTGTGTTAAATCATCCTGGCCGTTGTAATGGATCGGCCTAGCTGATGTCCAAAAATAAATCTTACCTAAATAGATATGGAGGCTGATTCTTTCTGATTTGAGCCTATTGTCATGGTCGATATAAGGAACGTCCAGAATAATGTGCTTTATGATGTCAGCCTTAACTAGGATGTCATAATTAGGGTTTCTATTCTTAGTCGGATTGTCCTGGCCAATATGGACATCATCCAGGCCTATGTACTCAAAATAGAAAAAAAAAACCTCAAGTGTGTGTATGCAAGGTTACTTAGCATCATGAACCACTTTTATAATGGACTGCAGAAAGAAAAAAATATAGACTGACTCAAACTTAATCTATCCAATCTTGAGCTGGCTTGAGTTATACTCGATCTTGTAGACCTAAAAATTTAGTAGGCAGGGTAGTCGCATATAATTATGACTGTTTGCTATCATCAAAAGTCTAATCCACAAACTCAGATTTGTAATAATCTCTCCCTTTTTTATGATGGAGAACACAACCAGAAAAATCTAAGCAGTTATGGCAGTCTAATGAAAACAATGTAATAAAAAGCATTTAACTAAATTCTAGAATCAAAGTATAAGTTATAGCAGACTACTCCCCCTTTTGACATCACAAAAAGGAGGAGGAAACTAAAAAATAGAATAGAAACTAAAATAACCATAAGAAAAATAAACTACAGGAAAACAACATAATAAAAAACTTGTAAAACGAGGGGTCTTGATCATCAAACGGAGGAGGTGTTGGTGGTGGTGGATGAAAGTAACTGGTCAATATGGTAAACTGAGCTCCAAACCAATCCACGTCCTAGTCGTGCTGGTACTTTATCCGGATGATGTCCTCAACATGTTGTTGCTCCTGTGCAGCAACGTAGGCCTCGAAGTGGGTCTCCCACTAATCAAATCTCTCCACCAACTAATCTAGCTAAGAGTGCTGGCAGAGAGGAATAGCTGCAGAATTAGGAGTAGGTGCAGGAGCCTCCTCCTCCTCGGCCCCCTGAGCTTCCCCATCCCATGGGTGGAGACGAGTAATGTGAAAGACATTGAAGTAACTATTTGAGTAGAAGGGTGGATGAAAGTTGGGAAGAGCAGTATAATGAAGATTGTATTTGGATTCTAGAACATATGTAATGATGTGTCCTAGAGAAAGATTGGGCTTCCTTCTATGACAAGGATCTCGAATTATAGTTAAATGGTCGACGTAGAGAAAGATCAACTTGGTTGCATTGAATTTACGATTTTCTATTATGTAAAAAGTGGTGAGTGAAAGAATGGGAGTGATAAGGATTTGGTCACCGGTTTTGGGAAACACAGAGGTGCGAAGGACGTGCTAAATCGTCCTAGCATCTTTAAGTAAAGAGCTTATCTCTCCAACATGAAAGTTGGCATTGATGTGGCGAAGATAGTGATTGGACATATACCAGTTAAAATCAGGATCAGAAACCAGGGTATGCAGCTTATCCCCAGTGGTAGAAAGCTGTAGCAATTCTACACAATCCTGGTATGTGATCCGACAGGGCGTCGATTCATATACGAGGTGAGAGCAGTGTAGGAAGAATTGATTCGAAGGTTTGCATAAAATTCAAAGAGAAATTCAAAATTAGAAGGGATTGTGAGAGTAAGAATAAAATATAGAGAGGATTGAGTGAATATATCGAGTACCGGATAGGAGAGATGGTTTGAATTGATTGATCAGGATAGAGTAATGTTTTAGGTCTTGTATAGGTGGTAGGTAGCTTGATCTTCTGCATCTTGAAATCGGGATCCAGCATGGCCCTCAAGAAGCTTCCAGATGGGTGACTAGAACACTTTCCACCTTCCATTAGTAGAAAAACCAAGGAACAGGAGGAAGGAAGCAAAGGGAAGGAGAGGTGTGAAGAAAAATGGCTGAGTTTGTCTTCAATTTAAAGAATCGGCTGGATCATCTAGGACGATCACATGATCGTCCAAGCCAATCCGGTGCAATTATTACAGCTGGACAATTGGTCAAAAAAAGAGGTCTGGTCATCCGGGATGATCAGATATTGTCTGGGATGATTACACGTAGGAGATCGTCCCAAAGAGTCAGGCCGGATGACTGTTGAAAAAGTAGATCATCTAGGATGATTATGTGGATCATCCAGGATGGTGCTCAATAATGGATCGTACCAGCCAAATTTAAAATGTTTTAAATCATATGCCACGTGTAGGATGAACAGTGGATCATCTAGGATGACTGTCCAAAAATGGATCGTCCCGGGCGAATTTATAGATTTTAAACGTGCTGACACATATATCATCCAAGACAAACAGGTGTATCATACGGGATGATTACCAATAAATGCATCATCAAGGATGAAAATGTATCGGCCAGGATGATCAAGATGATTGTAGCAGAGGACGATCATATCATCCTGGATGATAATGGATCGTCAAGAACGATGAAGAACAAAAAAGTCAAAATATTCAACAGATGGATTTTTTGAAGAAAGATGAGCAGATCATCCAGGATGATATAAATATAATCCAAGACGTTGTGAAAAAAATTTGAAATCAGAGGATGGATGGAGATGATCAGAGAAGTCCCAAAAATAATAAAATCAACAAAAAACAGCAATGATAAAACATGAAAAAGGTAAAATAATGTTTATTTTTTTAAATCAAGGCATGAACATGATATAGTCTTCATGTGATTGATTTTTAAAAATTTGTAAGATAATGAGTTAATAACATCAAAAATCCAAAAAAAAGGTAAAATATCTGATCATGTTAACCATAAGCTAGAACTTCTTTTAGGGCAAATCATCTTTTGAAATCAAAAGGCCTAACTCAGAAAAATTAATTGGATAAGAAAAAGAGATCTAATCAAGAATTAGTTTCAAAAAAATATCCTATAGAATAATATATCAAAGTATTTTGTTATAATCGTGAAATTCGAAATCAAGTCCTTGAAAATCTCATGTGATACATGAAAGCTTCTAAGTTTTACGAGTTGGAAGAAAGGAAGATAGCTTGCTTTTTGATGTGCTCATTTTATGCCTCTTGTCATTAAATGGCACACTTTGCAAATCTTTTGATTTTTGATACACTTTATGTGTGTGTGTGTATATATATATATTCAATTTGGCATCATTGCGTATCTTTTGCTTTTGACATCATTGGCCACTTTTTTTATTATTTTTTGCAAGCTAGATTCTTTTCTGAAAACTCTTAAACATTCTTAGTTATGAGAATATCTTCTAGATATTAGAAAAGAAAAATATCACTCTCTAATATAGGGAAGAACAAGCCATAAAACAGAATAAAAAATCATATGAGAGATCCATTGATAGGATAACAAAAAATCTTGTAGTAAAAAACTTTGATTATTATAAATATAAGCTAGACTACTGTAGCAAGGTAGAAAAGATCTCAATTACAAAATCTAGTTGTTAATTTGAGAAAGACTTTTGTTTAGAAAAAAAAAATTTTTACCACCAAAATAGGTTAGAGAAAGAGACACAATCAACGGTGTTTTTACCCTTTAGCAGATTAAGAGATGTAACACATTGACTACAAATTTTCAAAAAGATAAAAATAAGGCATAAGTTATCAATTCAGCAATAATTTGAAAAATAAAACAAATTAAGGCATACAAAAAATAAAGTAAAAATAAAGAAAAACAACAAAACAAAAAAATTAAACAACCAAAAAGCTATAAAAAATAAAGCAAAGTAATCAGTAGATAACAAATAAAAAATCAGTAGAAATCAAGTTCATGCATTAATGTCAATCACACCCAATATGGTCCTTAAAGTGCTGAAAGTGTCGAAGGCTAGTGGTTTAGTAAATATGTCAGCCAGTTGCTTCTCAGTCACCACATAGTGTAACATAATGTTTCCCTTAGTCTCAGGGTCTCTAATAAAGTGATGACTAATGTCAATGTGCTTAGTCCTTGAATGTTGGATAGAATTCTTAGAAATACAGATGGCACTAGTGTTGTCACAAAGTATTGATATGGTGCCTATAAGTAATCCTAAATCCTGTACCTGCTGTTTTAATCAAAAGACTTGGGCCACACAACTTCCTAAAGTAATGTACTCACCTTCAGCAGTGTAAAGTGCAATAGAGTTTTACTTTCTACTAGACCAGGAGACTAAAGGTTATCCTATAAATTGGCAAGTTCCATAAGTGCTTTTTCTATCCACCTTACATCCTATAAAATCAGATTTAGAATATCCAATAATCTCAAAGTAAGTGCTATGCCTAGGGTACCAGAATCTTAAGTTTTGGGTCCCTAAAAGGTATCTAAGAATTCTCTTAACTGCAGTTAGGTGGGATTCCTTATGGTTACTCG
The DNA here is from genome assembly GCA_016618105.1 of Dendrobium huoshanense. Classification (NCBI taxonomy): domain Eukaryota; kingdom Viridiplantae; phylum Streptophyta; class Magnoliopsida; order Asparagales; family Orchidaceae; genus Dendrobium; species Dendrobium huoshanense. Next base: position 58,587,075 of record CM028351.1, read on the forward strand.
AAATCTAGCACAAAGATAAACGTTAAACATTATATTAGGTCGGCTAGCAGTAAGGTAAAGTAAAGATCTATTCATCCCTTTGAATTTTTTCTGATCAATAGACTTTCCACTTGGGTCCTTATCTAACTGAACACTGGAGGTCAAGAGATTATTAATTGGCTTGGCTTTTTCCGTCTCATACTTCTTTAAAATGTCATTTATGTATTTTGATTAATTTAGAAGGGTTCCATCATCTAATTGTCTTATGCTAAACCCTAAAAAGTAGGACAACTATCCCATCATACACATCTCAAATTCTCTACTCATTATTTTAGAAAACTCTTATAAAAAGATCCAAAAAGTATATCATCAATATAAATCTAAATAATGAGTAAAACATTTCCTACTTTACTCAGAAAAAGGGTGGTGTCTACACTCCCCATAAGAAACCCCCTGTCTAGTTAAAATGTGCTAAGCCTCTCATATCAAACTTTGGGTGCCTGCTTTAATCCATGTAAGGCCTTTTTTAATTTAAAAATATGATTTGGAATTTGGGAACTATCAAAACTGGGGGCTTGTTCTACAAACACATCCTCTTTTATTACCCCAATTAAAGAGGCACTCTTAACAACAATTTGAAAAAGATTAAATCCCTTATAACATGCAAAGGCTAATAGCACTCTAATAGCTTCCAATCTAACTTCAGGGGCAAAGGTCTCCTCAAAATCTATCCCTTCTATTAGGTTGTACCCCTTAGCCACCAATCTTACTTTATTCCTAACCACCACTCTAGAATAATTCACCTTATTCTTAAAGACCCACTGGGTTCTAACTACACTTTGTCTCTTAATTCTTTCTATAAGCTCCCAAACATCATTCCTAAAAAATTAGTTCAATTCCTCCTACATGGCTAAGATCCAAACCTCATCAGAAAGGGCTTGGTTTATGTTGGTGGGTTCAGTTATTGAGATAAAGGCAGAGTGGTTCACTTCTTTCATAAGTCCATGTCTAATCCTAACTCTATCAGAAGGGTCTCCTAAGATCATATCTTTAGGGTGACTCAAAGAGTATCTCCAATATCAAGGCAAAGTGTGTGAAGGTTAAACCCTTTCTTCCAAAAATACATTTTCTACTCCTTAGGTAACATCTCCTACTCATTCAGTGTTCTGGTGCTCTACCCTCTTCTCTAAATTTTCTACTCCAATAGTAATCTCTCCAACATCATCATCATCCTCAACTCTAGGCTTTTTAAGATCATACTCATCAAACACTACATGAGTAATTTCCTCCACCACCAAAGTCCTCTTATTAAACACTCTAAAAGACTTCCTAACACTAGAATATCCTAAGAACACTCCATCAGATTTTGGGTCAAATTTTCCTAAGTGAGACTTCCCATTGTTGTGAATGAAAAACTTACAATCAAATACATGAAGGTGGGAAAGATTGGGTTTCCTTCCCTTAAGGATCTCATAGAGTGTCTTATATAATTTGGCTCTAACATTCACCCTATTTAACAAATAACAAGCTGTGTTAACTACTTCAACCCAAAAATATTTTGGAAGTAATTACTCAGCAAGCATGGCTCTTGTGGCTTCCACTAAGGTCCAGTTCTTTTTTTCAGTTACCCCATTCTGTTGAGGGGTCTTAGGAGCTAAGAAGTTGTGGCTAATCCCCTTGCCCTCATAAAAATCTTTAAATCTCTCATTTTCAAACTCTCTCCCATGGTCACTATGGATGGTCAAGATGTCACAACCTAGCTTTTTCTGAATCCAAGTGAAGAAGGCTCTAAACTCATGAAAAGACTCATTTTTGTGTGACAAAAATCTAATTCAAGTGAACCTTGAGTAGTCATCGACAATCACAAAACCAAAGACTTTCTTCCCAAGCTGACAGTGCTAATGGGTCCAAACAAATCCATGTGAAGGACTTATAAAGGTCTAGAGGTGTTAATGTCCTTAATGGGGTGAAAGTGGAGTGGACTTGCTTTCCTAATTGGGAGGCATCACAAAGGTGGTCTTTTAAAAACTTAAGCTGGGGGACTCCTCTAACTAGGTCTTTTTGGGTCACTTTCCTAAGGGTTTTCATATTGACGTGACATGATCTACTATTCCACAACCATGAATCCTCAATAGGAGTTTTTAAGCAAAATAAAGCAGCACATTCAAAGTTATTCAAATCAAGCATATAAATATTATTGATCTACTTTCCCTACAAAACATGGTTATTATTTAAGCTGATAATGCATGAATTTGCTAAAAAATTTATGATAAAGCCCTTATCGTAAAGCTGACTGATGCTGAGCAAGTTATGTTTAAATCCATCTACAAGCAAAACATTTTCAATCAAAAAGTTATTGGAATTACTAATTACACCTGAGCCTACCTCCTTCCTGGTGGTGTTGTCTCCAAGAGTAACCTTACCTACTATCCTAGTCTCCAGTAAAATGAATTGATTGGCATCGCCAGTCTTATGTCGAAAGCATTCACTGTCCAGGTACCACATACTCTCATGAGGCCTTTTGTGAGAGCTTGCCTATAAAATCATCAAATATCAGATTTAGGAACCCAAACAGGTTTGGGACCCTTCTTATGGAAAGTGTAATCCAATACATGTGTATTATGCTATGAATCATACAATTTGAGTTTCCAAACCCAATGTGGACTATGGTAAATAGTGCAAGTGTGTGCAATGTGTCCTAACATGCCACGTGAAAAACTTCTAATTCCAGGAAAATGATGCACTAATCTATGGTGATGCTTCTTATGTGATGCATGAAATGAAGGTTTTTTATTTTCAAAAGCTTTTAGATTTTCTAATTTTTTAAATCAGCATGGGATGATTTTAAACAATTATGAGCATCGGATAAATCAGCATGTTTTTTGTTTAATGCATCAAACTCATCAAGTAAAGCCATGTGATTAGTATCAATTGTAGAATGATCTTTAAGAAAAAATTCATTCCCTTTTTATAAATTTAAAAATTCTAATTTCAAACTAGCATGAGTTTTTTTAAGCTTCCTACATGATGCATGAATTTTTTCAAAAACTTTAAGGAGTTGCTCATAGGTTAGTTCTCATACCTCTTCTTGGTCACCTTAATCAAGATGATCATATTCCATTAAGCACAAGTTTGCTGCCTCCTCTTTAGGTTCAGTCTCAGATGAATCCGATGCATAATTTGCCCAGAATGCCTTTTGGAATTTGTTATTTTCCTTCCTGAACTTGGGTTTCTCCTCACCCTTCTCCTTTCTTGAGTGAGACTAAAGTGTAGGTCAATCAGCTTTAACATATCCTCGCTTCCTGCATTCAAATCAAATCATATCATTAGAACTCTTAAAATTTTTATTTCCTTTACCTTTATTCTACTTTTGATGGTTCTTCTGCTTCGTCCTTAGAAAGCTTTTGAATTGTCTTGTGATTAATGCAACATCATTGCTTTCAGACCCGAAAGAATCAGAGTATGTGTCGTTGGCCTTCAATGCCACAATTTTCTTCTTTTTCTCACCCGCATCAAGATTTCTTTGATTCTCCCCTTGCTCATAAGTAATGAGTGAGCCAAGTAAGTTATCAATCGAATAAATATTCAAATCTTTAGATTTAGTAATTGCAGTGATTTTAACATCAAAAGAGAAAGGCAAGCATCTCAAAATTTTATTAACTTTTTCATAGTTAGTTAGTTCTCTTCCTAAGGCATGCAAAGAAGTAACAATCTGAGTAAAAATTTTATACATTTTAAAAATCGATTCAGAAGGTTTCATATGAAAAATTTTGTAATCATGCAAGAGAATATTCAGACGGGATTGCTTAACTTCATTAGTACCTTCATATGTGATATGCAATTTATCCCAATTTCTTTACCAGTAGTGCAAGTAGAAACACACATATAATCTTCCGATTTCAAAGCATAGAAAAAATAGTACAAATAGTTTGCATTTAATTATGCTAAATACCTATCATTGAGTGTCCATTCAGTAAAAGGAAGTGGAACTATAATGCCATTCAATTTTCCTGTTGGAGGTGTATAACCATCCTTAACAAGCATCCACATGCGATAATCAATTGATTATAAACATATAGACATGCGAGTTTTCCAAAAATCAAAAGGGATATTATCAAACAAAGCTGGTTGGGAAAAAGAATACCCTTCCGCAGTATTACGATTTCTATTGTTAGCCATGAATCAAAAATTAAAAAGTTTTCAAACTTAGTTTTAATGAATCACGCTCTAATACCACTTGATAGTTCGTTAGGGATGTTAAGCCCTTAAGAACTAGCCCGAGGCTAACCAAGCGGGGGGTGAATTGGTATTTTAAAAAAATTTCTTAAGCAAATCACAAATAAAAATTAAACCAATATCACCACAAAGAAATCAACATGCGGAAAAATAAATGTGGAACATAGTAAGAAAAGAACACTGAGAATTTATAGTGGTTCGGTCAACTCAACCTATGTCCACTCCTGGGAGGTGCCCTCCTGGTATTGCACTAAAATGTGACACTCCTTTTGCTCCCACAGTAAGGCTAAGAAGCCCTTACAAAAACTCCTTTTTGCCAACCCCAACGAGGCAGAGAACCTAACTCCTTTTGCTTCCTTCTGAAGCAGGCAGAGAACCCCGACCAATTGCTGAAGAAGACCTCCCTTGAACCCCTAAGGATGAAGGACAAAGACTAGACAAGAGACCTTGGAACCTCTCTTGGAGTAACCTTTGTGAATCCCTCTCACAAACTCCCGCTCACAAGTTCCTTCCTCTCTCTCCCTCTCTCTCCCTCTCATCTTGGCACTCTCTGTCCAAGATAGCAACAAAAGCTCTTACAAAGTGAAGAACAAGAGCTCTTAAATAGAAGAGCTTCAAATAGTTCAATAATTGCAACTTGACGACTTTATCGTCTAGGACGATTGGTGCAATTTAAGCCTAATCAGTCGAAACGATCTGGGTTGAATAGAAGAAAATTGTTCATATCGTCCAAGATGATAACATAACATCTTCTAAGATTAGTTCAAATAATAGATTATCAGCCAAATAATCGCTCTAAAAGGAGGTCTAGATGATCTAATTTAGCTTGATCATCCAGGCCGATCGCACGATCGTCCTGGATGATTTGTTCAAAATGAAGGAAAATCGTCCAGAACATCGCTCTGAATAAGAGCTGGACGATGTTGATCGTCTAGGAGCAACCAAAGATTTTTGAATGGATCATCCTGGACGATCCTGCGATTGTCCAAGATGATGTGATCGTATTAATCAAACCTTAATTACTTTCCTTAATTACCAGATTAATTTAGATATAATTGTGTTAAATCATCCAGGCCTTAATTTTCTGATTCTTTCTGATTTGAGCATATCATCTTGGCCGATAAAAGGATTTTCTAGGATGATGTGCTTAATGATAGATGCCTTAACCAGGATACCCGAATTAGGGTTTATATTCTTAGTCGGATCATCCTGGATGATATGGACATCATCCAGGCTGATGTACTCAAAATAAAAAATAGCAAAAAAAACACCAATTATGTGTGCGCAAGCTTACTTAGCATCAGGAATCACTTTTACAATGGACTCAAGAAAGAAAAAAAAAATACAGACTGACTTAAACTTAATTTATCCAATCTTGAGCTAGCTTGAGTTGCACTCGATCTTGTGGACCTAAAAAGTAGTAGGAAGGGTAGTCGCATACAATTATAAATGTTTGCTATCATCAAAAGTCTAATCCATAAACTCAGATTTCCAACAAAGGTTATTCAGAAGGTGAAGGATAAAGTTTTATCTCTTGTGGATGTTAAACTGCTCTTTATGAAGAATTTTAAAAGTTTTACTTTGTTGGGAATGCTTTAGGTCTTAACTTGGAGGGGGGTCCTACTTCTTTAAAGGCTAATATTATCTATTAGAACAAACACCCAATAAATTTTTTTAATTAAATATGGATGGTGTTAGTAATGGCTCTTCTGTGGGATGTGGTGGTGCTATCAAAGATAGTAATGGTACCCTTATTATGGCATTTGCTGATCCTGTTCAGAATGGTAATAAATTTGTTGGTATCACCATGACGATTCATTATGGTACTAAGTTATGTATCTCTCTTAACTTAACTAACTTATTTATAAAGGTTCATTTGGATTATGATTTCCAATTCCTTTATGCCGATGATCATATGTATTCCTCCCCATATCTCTTTTATCAAGTTAGGGAAATTAAAAATATGTTGACTTTTTTGAATTATATGTTTCATCATATTAGTAAGGAGGGTAATGTGTTTGCTTCTTGTCTTGCTAATTGTGGGTATAATCTTGACTGTGTTTCTGATGTTATTTGGTCACTATTCTAGTGGCTCTTTGAGGTATGCTTAATCTTGATGCTCTTGGTCTTCCCTATGTTAGAACTTAAATTTTTTTTTTTTTGTGGCATGCTTTGTTTTCTCTATTCAGGGGCCTTTTTTGGGTTTCTTGGGTGGTGTGTTGGGGCTTTCTGTGGCCTTTTTATTATTGGGTTATGATTAGGTGTCACCAATATATGTTGTCTCATTGGTATTATCTACTACTTAGTGGTGGTTTTGTTATTTTATATGTTGGTGGTTATTATCACTACGGCTGCTACTTTACATGTGGTTTTGCTGCCTAGGTTTTTCTTAGGCTGGGTAGTTTTCTACACTTCCTCTCTTCTTCCTGGAGACACGGTGTGGTTTATTTAGTTGGGTTCATTTCTATGGTTTCCTCGAATGGTGATTCTCTATGCTGGCCTTTTTATTTTATTCTTTCTTTGGCATTCTATTGGCTGCATTATTATTCTCTTAAATTTATGGTATTATTTTGTCTTGTTAGCTTGTGAATTGCAGTTGGCATCTTTCTGTGGCTTTCAGTTTAGCTAATATCTTTGTGGTTCTAGACTTGAACTGTGATTTCATAGGTTACATAACTAATGGTTTTTCTCATTGTTTTTCTCCTACCTTCAGGTTGCATTTTTAGCTTATTGGGGCTATCCGTGAGAGTTTGGCTAGGCTTTGGAGCTGTGTCGGCTCTTTTTTCTATTTGTTCATTGCCTGCAGCTATTTAACTATCTCCTGGTTTTTAGGTTGGCATTTGTCTAACCTATTCTGGTTGAATGGCTTGGGGCTTTATTTTGGGCTAGGTATTGCTGATAAGCTAAAGTTTTTGTGCTATTCTTCTAGTGACTTTAAGCTTTGTTATTTGGGTCTCTTTAAGGTGTCTTTGATTGCTCCTGAGGGTAGGATTGAGTGGCTTGTGGAATTCCTTAATGAGGCTTCCTATTTTAATTTTGCTTTGAGCTCTATAAGTCTTCATCCTCCTTGACTTAAGGTGGTGGCATGGCTTGGATTACTTCTTATTATGTAAATTTTTCTATTCTTATTTTGGTACTGGCTTACATTTAGATTGCTTTTTCTAGTTAACCAATAATTTTTTCTTGTTTAGATTGTGGTATTTCAGCCACTTTGTTTTGCAAGTGGGGTTGCTTATGGCTGTCTTCAAGCTTTTAGTAGAGAGATTGGCCTTCGTTTCCTTACTTTTATCTTTCTTTTTTGGATGCTTGTCTATAGCACCTTTAGAATGTTACTAGGTTACCTTGTACTTTTTTAGTGGAGACTATCAGCTCGTAGTTTTTATTTTGCTTTGTTCTATAGCTCATTCGAGTATTAGTGAGCTAATGGTCTCCTTTAAGGACTATGTAATTGTTTTTATTAATTAACGTCCCTCCGTGAGTTTTACACACAAAAAAAGGTTTTATCCTTAAACAATACTAATCAAGATAGATATAAAATGTCACTATAGTTCCAATTTAACTAGTGAAAGTATGGATGTTAATAAATATGCTTCTACAAAAAAAATAAAGTTAAAAAGGCATAAAACTCAAAGCATCTTCTATAGTTGTTTGTGCATGGTTGAAGACTCTATGAGAACCTGATGAATATTCTTCAAATCTAAGCAAATGTGTTAAAATAAGAACAAGGAGATTGTTTGGTATGAAGAGTCATGACTGTCATATCTTTATGGATTGTCTACTACCAACTGCCTTTAGTTATCTGCCATATCAAATTTTAAAGACCTTGATCAAGCTAAGTATCTTCTTCAAAGATTTATGCTCTTTAAAACTAAATGTATAGCTCCTAATTCTTATGGAGGATCATATCCCTTTCATTTTGTTTAAACTTGAGAAAATATTTCCTCCAACTCTTTTTGACTCTAAGAAGCATCTACCTGTGCATTTACCATAAGACGCTATAATCGGTGGACATGTTTAGTATCAATGGATTTATCCTTTTGAGAGTTATTAAAATAAAATTAAGAAAACTGCTAAAAATAATACACAACCTGAAGACTCAATATGCTAAACATAATTAATGTACGAGGTAACCCAGTTTTGCACGTATTACTTTGAAATAATGTCACAATCAAGTCAGAGCAGTGCACCTCAAAATATAGGTAAATCCTCAAATTTATTTGTATTCAATGAAAGTGGTGAACTCACAAGCGCTAGCACCATGCTCTATTTAGCTAATATAGAATTGTGAGTTACAACATTATATGTCTTACTTAGTTGTGAAGAAGTTGAGTCATATCTTGACATGTTGCCAAAATAATAGTGCAACACCCCTGACATTGAGATAATTGGCCCTAAAGCATGTTATGTTTTGCTTTGAGTTTCCAATGCCATTAAAATTTTTAAAGGGAGAAAAAATCATTTTTGATATGGGACTACATCAGATTCCATTGGATAGGGTCAACCATTTGAAATAGATGGTGTACCTTAAGATTTTCTTGGCCTCCTTCACTCACTGCTCCATAAGGTATATAATAACATTCTTGATAAATAGACTTTATTTCTAGCACCTCCTTTTGATATTTTTGTTCTTCCTTAATTAAAATTTCTTTTGCCTGATTTCCACTTGGATAGTCTCTAGTTGAGTAGGCTCAAACTATTCTCATGGAAGCAATGATCCATGAGGCTATAAATAAGCCTTAATAGCCATCATTTCCTTTACCTTATTCTCCATTTTTAAAATATACACATCCATCTAACTTAATTAATGTATGAGACATTTGATTAAGTCTAGTACAGTACCAAACTCAACCACAACATCATGCTCATAAATATTAGATGACTATTCCTTTTATAAGGATTCACTTTTGTCTACCATGTCTACTTCTACCATAATATCTCTTAAGAGATCATCTTAGTTGGTACCAAACTTAGTAACTTATTCCTTGTCAATTTTTCTTTAACTTACTTTCAATTCACTCATCATTTCCTCAATGGACTTTCCTAAAACATTGTGCTGGTTTACGAGTATATTCCTCACATGAAACATATTTTAATGATCTCACTTTTTTATAATTTTTATTCCACATGGTCTCTATCCATGAATATTGTGGATACCACCTTTGCTTGAAAACCCTTCTTCTTACCGATTATTGGGGAAAGTTGAGTTAGAGAACTCAACCTCATCTCATCAAAGGGGTATGAAGAATGTTGACCCCTAAAGCATTATTAATTAGCTCAAGGTGAATCATTAATATGAGCATGGTGGAGAGATTTGATAAGCCCATCTAATGATGTTTAGAAATCAGTGATTATTGTTAATGAGTGCAATAACAAGATTGTCTCACATCCTGATTATCCATATGTACTTTTTAGTGTTGTCAATAAGTCAACATAATACTATTAGTTTTTTATAGAATGCTAATGGCTCCAGATGGTATTCATTAGTAAGCAGTAAGGCATAAACTTAAGTAAATGCTCTTCTCATATCTCTAGTGGTTGACTGAACCTCTACTTGGGACATGGTGATGTATTTCTTTAGAACTTCAATCTAGACCTTCTTGTTTAATATTCAATCCATGCTCTTTAGAAAATCCTCTTTGGTTTGCCCAAAATTTTCTACAAATTTCTAGATAATTCCACTTAACATGTTATTAATTTTGTTTCTTTCTTACTTACTTTTATATAATAAGATAGTCAAAGGACTGTGTAGGAAAGTGAGCTATCACCTTCACATCCTCCACTCTAAAGGAAGGGGAGAGAGGGTGGAACTTTATATCACCTAAGAGTGGAGAGGTAGAGGGATACCAACCTCACCAACATCTTTAAAGGCGGCCATAGTTAGATCACCATTTTTTGTTACATTTCATCCTTTTTCCATCATTTACCTTACAGCATGGTTTATTTTCTCAATTGAGTTTTTTTTTCAATATTCTAGATGTGTTAATAGGAGGTGATAGAATCTTAAATTGGCTAGGGACCATCAGTGAGATAAAAAAAATAGAAACAAGTGTAGATTTTTAGTTTCTTATTTTAGTGAAAGAGCATGGGGAGCCCTATCCTTTTAAATATTTGAGGCTTTATGGTTATAGGGTTAGCTTGAGACTTGTATCCAATAATAAACTCCAAGATAAGTTTCTTACCTATAATCTTAGTAGGTTAGATAAAAATGAACTAAGGTACATTAATAGTCATTGCTATATTTTAACAACAAAACTCCAAACTTAACAAAATCTCCATCAACTAGTAAGTTCTTTTAAGGGCTAGGTTCATGTTATAAAAGAAGTTGAACATAAGTTTAACAACCATTGTTAGAGTGCTAAGTTATATGTTTAACCAATCATTTTGAGTATAGGATTTCATTTTCTAATCTCCAATTTATTTAAGGGTCCATATGAGTTTTTTTTAAATTAAAATATGAGTGAGCTAAGATTTTATGAAGTTTTTAGGATTTTTTTATTTGAATCATTATTTATTTTTTTAAACATCTTGAATATTTAACTCAAAGTGCAATATGCTAAAAACTCAAGAAATCTTAGGTACATTAAAAAATATAACCATCCTAACCAAAAGAATATGATAAAAGCATAAGTCAATTTTTATTATTTTAGGAATTAAAGGTTTTATTTCGGATTTTTTAATTGTGTAAGAAAGTGCTTTGAATTTGTTTCTTAATATTTATGAGATTAGTGTTGAAGTTAATGAAAGCCCAAAATTGATTCCAAAAATTTGGGATTTTATAGTTATTTATTTTATTTAAATTAACTATTCAATTTTAGTTTAACTAAAGGTTCTTTTAATCTAACTTTGGGATTGGTCTACACTTGACTTATATTTTTAATTTTATATCTTATTATTTTATTATCATTTTTTTTATGTTATGATTTTAATTCATTTTAATTTTTTTTTTATTCTCTTATTTATTTATAAAATTTCTAGTTAAACGGTACATATGTAGTAATTGGATTAGGAATTAATATTTGAACCACTGAATGAGTTTCAAACATCATAAAATTTAAACTATAAGTCATTGCTAACATAAAGATCAATCCATGAGAGTTTTAGCACATTTGAGACTAAAATGAATTTTAAATAATTAATAATAATTTATTTATATTTAATTTTACCTAGTTTCCCTTTTATTTGAATTAAGGTTTCTTTTATAAACACTTATCAATTTAAATTTTCATGGCATTCTCATTCAGTTATGAGTTCAAGACTTTTATTTTTTTATTTTATTTTTTTAAGAATTATCTATGATTTTTCAATGTTTGGGGGTGAGATTATGGTTTCAATAAATAGTGTGATTTAGAGTTTAGTATTTAAACCATCATTGGAACACAAAATGAAAATTTTAAATGTCAAGTAGTTACTAAGTTAAAGGTTGATTCTTAATGATTTGAGCTAATTTGTAAGGTGTTGATCTCATTTTTTAATGTGTTCTAAATTCCCTTTCATTACTAACTTTAATTCTTAAGTTTCCAACATTTGAAGCAAACCAAACCATTAAGAACAATAGGGAGAAGAGAAGGGTTTCCTACTTAGATTAAATCTAAAAGAATTAAGAACCTCCAAACCCTATTTATGAAGTGTTAGAATCATTCTAAATTCATTCCAATATCAAAGCCTAAGTGAAAACCCAAGTTCACTATAATTATAATTCATGCCATTCAAGGTGGTATTTCAGTTCAAGATTGAACCCAAACCATTGGGAATTACATAAACCCATTCAAAATAATCTCTTAAGTGGTTTGATTACATTGGGACCCATGCTAAATACTTGGTTGTCCATAATCCTGACTATGGGGCTCATTAAACCCTTAATATATACACAGGGCATTTCTTAGGTTAGATCAAATCCTAAACCCTAGGACTAAGTCTCAAGGTATTCAAACATATGCGCAAACATGTTTAACCCCAATGAAGCCCATGAGTAACCATGGTTTATGACGTTCGTCACATGAGCTCAAACTAACCTAAATAGCCTTTTTATGAATCCTACCAAATTTTAAACCAAGATAGGTAGCCCAAACCTGCCAAACACTTATATACATTTATAAAAATCCATGAGAACCTATGGTGTGCCATGGTTCAACATTCTTAACCAAAATGACCATGTTTCACTTAACATACATAAAACCATAAAAAAATTATAATTGAATGTTAAACCTTGGTCAAAGACCTCCAATCCACTCTTAGTACTGAAGCTAGCGTGACCCAACCCTTGTTAAATTTTTGCCAAACATGGTTGAAAAAAATGATGATATTAGTATTTTTATTATAGATATTTAATTCATGAACTCTAAAGCCCAAAGTTTGATCCCTAAGGTCCCAAAGGACTTGCCTAAGCTAGCCTATAACTTAGGTTAACTTGGGTTAATGGCTAACCCAACTGAGCTTAGGTAAACCCAATTTCTTCCAAAAGTAATTTAATCCAAGCCGACCCACATGCTCCTTGAACCTTCCTCACCCAGCCCAGCCTAATTGAACAGAGCCTTATTATCCAATTGCTAAAAAAAACTAAAACCCTAGACATTTAAATTTAATATTATCCATCTAATTAAAACATCCCAACCAAGGCCTCCATATCCTTCTTACCATTTTCCTACACTTTATTAGTCTAATTTAAATCACCCTAACTAGCTGGTATAACTAGCTGTGGCCAGAATTCTTGTTATATATATTGGATAAGGCTTATAAATACCACTATTTCTAATAGCCATAAGTTTCTATTTCTTAATACCTAATCATCTACGAAGTGTGACAATTAATACCAAGTATCCTTCAACCATCTAATAGCCTCCATGTGTGATACGAGTGAGATCTGATGAACTTAATTTAGAGAAAATGGAAATATTCAACCATTCATTCTTAGTAACTAACCTCTAATGGATGTGTGCTTACTGGCACTAGAAACATTATTGATAGCCTAATCCCCCATCCAATTCATATTACATCTAGGCAATTATCAAACTTAATCTAGTTTATATATGAGTTCATAACATTGTAAATGAAACTACCAATGTAAAGAAATATAGTAGTTGGATTCATAGTTCCTATTCACTAGATCCTCCTAAATTAATATAGGTTAATTCTACATGTTAGATTGCAAAATGTTATTAAAGTTAGGTTAACAGCTGAGAGAGGCTATAGGATGTGGAAGAAAAAATTGCACTCATATGTTTCATTTTGATTTGTAGGATGATCCTAAATGCACTACATGATTATTAATAACCCATGGTTTTGATTACTAAATCTCCGTCGTATAATCTCTGAGGGAGAACTGTGATGATTTCTATAATGTTACACATACCTACAGCAACTTAATTAACTAATTGAATAGCATTATTTTAAAAGTGCAACATAGTTAGATGCTAACTATATATTTAGCCTAATTTTTTGCAATTTAATTTCTAGAAATCATATAAATTTAAAAAATTAATAATAATTGACCCATTGAAACAAATTTTTTGTTCAACCACATTATGGATTTAGAGTTTTATTCTCTCTTTAATGACATAGATTGTAGAATCTAGCTTAATCTTTAGGCTTTGTAATTTCCAATAAATAAAATATGAACATTTAACTAATTGGTGCATTACAAAATTTAATTTAGGCTCCAATTCATTCCCATAGAAATTATAGATGTATAAGATATCTTTTTATTTATTTATTTTTAGTCTATCTGACCTATCATTTGACATAAATTAAAATTTTAAAATCATATGTCAGAAATTGACCTAAGAAATTTAAAAATTATAACCATGAGTTCGTACGACCTTTTAGTATGAGTTCTTCATGGTTTTTATAATTACGAAGAGGGTTAGAGTATAATTTATTTTACTTGAATACAAATCCAAGATTAGGATAGGAATGTTTCTAAAATTCTTGCCCCGAAAACTTTTGAAACTTTTATAAAATCCTATGATATCCCAATTGAATTCAAATTCATATGGATGGTTCATAAGGTCCCTAAAGATCCATGGAATTAATTGTATGAGCATTTGAATCTAATTAAGTTATTAAATAACTTCTCTACATTCTAAATTTTTACTTATAATTCAAATAACATAAAATGATTTATTATAATTAAAAATTCATAAATTAAAAAATATACATATAAAATTATTATAATAAATTTATAATTTTTAGATTAATAAATAATATTAAAAAAAATAATCAGACTCTATAGAATTTTAATAAATCTTAAAGATAAAATGTAAACAGTTAGCATGTTGTGGAAAAAATTAATTATTACAAAAAACTTTCTTTATAATTCTAAAATAAAATGTAAATAGCTAACAACCTACTATCTAAAAAGTTAGACTGGTGTTTGACTACTGATTTAATACTAAAATAAAATTTGTTTTCAAAATTAAACTTAGTACAAAGAATACACTATTCATCACAAGTATTAAAATGATATTAACCTTTCTTTTGAAAATAGAAATTAACCATGGATAAAAGTTTACGCTACTTCCAGATATTTTCCCCTACTCTATAGAACTAAAGTAAGGTTTATTTTTTAAAGGGTTTTAGGTTCCTTATAGAGGAAAGCCTCTATACTTAGTTACAAATCTCGATGAATTTTGTGAAAACTCTTGGTTAAAGTGGTGACTAAACTTCATTATATTTATAAAGATTACAAGAAAGAATCAAATCAAGAATTACAACAATTGGGATTTTATTAAAGCGTGAATACTTATTTTTTACAGTCATAAGAAAAGGGTAGAGAGTGTTTGAGAATCTATGGAAAACCCAAGAAATATTTTATTTAATACTACGGTTAGGATTTAGTACTTTAGAACATCATTGAATTTAAATTAATGTTGGCAATTTTTTAGATGATCAAGATAATCCCTGTCGATGGAAATAATTGATTTATGCATAACTATAATTTAAACTTATGTCTATCAGAAGGTGATAACGAGCTAGTCATCTAAGTGCATTTTTAAAACCATAATTTTTTAGAGCTCGACTATGTAGAGTAGATAGATTTTTGATAAGAATCATATATTTATGTGTATACTCTAATCAGAATCTTAAAGATGTCTAGGTATAAATACACCAAACTAATGTAATGTGAAATTATTTTTCCCTAAACTCTAAATCTTTTAGATTGCTACTAATGCAAATCTACATGACTAGTTTTATAAGAAGATCTAGTAGCATAATGTTTTACCAATAAGAAATAGTAGGCTCAACCCTTACTTACTGACGTTAGCTCATGCACATTGGTTTGTGTACATGGAAGAAAAAGTAAATATGCATGATATGCTCATAAATATAGGTAATGGTGTAGGGTGTAAAATTATAAACACCACAAAAATTTTAAAAACAAAATGAAAATAGCCTGTTCAATCAGTTGAACCTTTAACTGGCTGATAAGTTTCGATTCTTTTAAGAATCAACTTTGATTGAAATCATCTAAGACTGGAAAGAACTAGGAAAAAGCATTAAGTTGAATTTCAACCATTTTATCTAAATATAAGACTATCCTAAATATAATACTAATAATTTCTTTCTCCAGTTTTTTTTTTTTTTTTTTTCTACACCTGAACCCTATCCTGACTCCTTCCCTCACATTTTACTCCCCTCACTATCTTTATGAAATGCATCCATGCTTCTTAATCTCCATCAGTGGCCAAAACTTTTCAATGTTACAAGTGTTCTCATTCCTCCTCACCAACCCAAATACTATGGTTTTAATCTAATAGGATTTGGGAGTATGCATTCCTAAAAAAAAAATTATTTCACACGATACTAGAAGGACTCATCCTTAATACCTATTAAGCCTAGATAAGCAAAATTTTTCATACTTCATTCCTTATCCCTCTTCATATGTGTAATCAATAATGGTTATGATACAAAAAAGGGAACTTAGAATTTTAGGTTTATCCTGAGTTGTTGTGTGTATTGATAAATTTTTTTTCCCTTTTGATCAACTATTTGAAAATGCAACTCCATAACATTTTTTTTTGGTCAATTTAAGTAGGGCTTAATATAGTTGGAGAAAAATTAATAATAAACTTATTTTATACTATAGAGAAGGTGTTAAAATTAAAACCCAAATATAATCATGTCTATTGTAGTCATGTCGCTAGTTTTCCTTTAAAATGAGTAGTCAGATAAAGGGCCAGCTTATCATCTCCATATTCTACTTAAACATTGATATCCTAAGATATAAATTTAAGGATGGATTGATTAGTTAGGTAATTTTCCAAACTTACCCACTAGAAGACTTCTAGAATAGGTTTTCTTGATGAAAAATAATTTATTTCTCTTATAAATTTTGTGTTTACTAATAATAAGTGTAAATCATATAGTATTTAATAGATTTTATTTCAAATAAAAATATATTATTTTATTTGTTTCTATGCAAGAAAAACTAACTTGGCAAAAAATCTAATGAGCTCTCAACATTGCGACATCTAATGATATAATCTCATAGCACTAACTTTAGTGCTGCTGAGGCACTGAAATTATAACATGGCATCACCGAGTTCTCTATTTGAAACTATTATGGAAGAAACATCGGTAGTGCCGCAACATTATCAATATTATGATATATAAATTCAACTTGGAAGAGTTAAATTCTCTCTTTCTAACTATTGTGGTGCCACAATTTCTCTTGCCTTGGTGCCATTTTTTTGACTTTGGTAACCACAATTCTCTAATGTACACAACACCAAGAAGATGCAATTGTAACTTCCAAGGTGCATGTTCTATCAGTGAAGAGATGTGACTATTTTGTAAGTAACCAATCCATATTAGCAAGCACTATGGCAGTGCAAAAACTCTAGTTCCATGGCACTAGTTCACTTCATGAGCACCACGCCACCATAATTTAAAGTGTCACATGCTAGGTTCCTTTTTATATTTATCTATAAATAGTTATGATGTTATTTTTGTAACAGAGTTCAGCCACTTGTATAATTTTACTACTTTTTAGAGAACTTTTCTAGTTCCCTCTTAGAGTAAAATCTAAGGGAAGCTAGGAAGTATAAGAAATAATCATTTGTAGTGTTCAGCATATGATTTTTGAAGAAACTATATGTTAAAGAAAGAAAGAGTGTAGGGGAGATACTTTGATCCTTTCTGGTGATATCAATCTCCTGTATTTTTCACTATTCATGAATTTAATGAAAATGATTTTGCTAGTTATTTATTTCATGCCTAGCTAATTCTATTATTTTGGATTACTATTATAAAATGAATGTTGAGTACTAATGAAGTCTCTAGTTTTATTAACTTTAAAACATATTTTTAGTATCATCCCGCTCTTTATTATTAGACAAGTTGTCACATGTGAAGTTAAAACTTATTGTGATGTATAGGCTCGACATAGTAATACAAGAATTACCAGGAGTACTTAGATAGGATATTTTTCTTACCAAGTCATAGATATAAAATATTCTAAGTTCTTAAGGAGATACTATAACTATAGAAGGTTAATAGATATCCTTCTCACCACTACAAGCTTGATAGAGGTCTAGTAATGTATATGCTTTGAATCATATTTCATAAAGAGTTTGATTAAGAAAGATATGTAATTTTATACTTATCAATCCAAAACACTTTAATTTAATATTGTATCAATTATTTTTGAATTTTTCCAGTTTTAAAATCTCAAAAAACAATATTTTTAGTTCAATGGGATAACAATTGCAATTAGAGTAGACAATATTAGTTTGTTGCAAGTAAGCATACTTCTTTGTGGATTCGACACTCTACTCTATCACGTTAATACTCGATTCAGCAAGTTTACTTATGTATATTAAATGGGGTATATTATTAATAATATTATATAAAAACTAAGTATTTTTAGTGGTTACAGATCCTTAGATTCTTTATAACTCAAATGTTTAGTCCGCAGCCCCCTTGAAGTTTTTGGTGTCATTGCAGGGTGTTATTTTGCTTTTGACAAATTTTAACTATATTCTTTAATTGATTACATAGTTAGACCTACTTGTATCTTTTATTTTTTTATTTCATTTTTATTACAGATATATATTCATTGTTGCATTCATTATAGACAAAGAAAAAAAAACTTTGGTTAATTAATGCTGAAGTAGAACAAAGCCTTTCAAAATTAAAAAAAATAAAAAAGATAGTGATTTATTAGATCAAGATCAATCTAGACCTCTTAGGAGTTATGCTAACCTTTTTGTAGATGGAATTCATATAAACTTGTAATCCAAGCTAAAAATTATGAATGAAAACCTATAATAATTCAAATGGTTCAAAATTTTTAGTTTGGAGGAACTCCTGTTAAAGATCCCAATTTATATTTAGCTAGTTTTTTAAAATTTGTGTAACATTTAAGTATAAAGGTGTCATTGATAATGCTATTAGACTTAGATTGTTCATATTTTCTCTAAGTGATAAAGCTAAGATGTGGTTAAATTCTTTAACCCAAGATCTAAACCACTTAGAATGAGTTGGCTCATAAATTTCGTACTAAGTATTTCTCACCTTTAAAGACTACTAAAGCTAGAAAATATATCACTTCTTTCACTCAGTTTAAAGGAGAATTGATATATGATAGTTAGTAGATATTTTATGAAATGCCATCGTGATTATTGGTTATTAAAATATATTATAGTGGATTTCTAGGATCTCTTAGAGAAATAATAGATGTTGCACAAGGAGGATCATTAATGTTAAAGCCATTTGAAGAAGTATATAAATTAATAGAATAAATGACTACTAATAATTTTCGGTAGCCTACTGAAAGGGTAAACCCTAAAAGAGGTGTAGGGGTATATGAATTTGATTAATTTTTATTTTTTTCTTCACAAGTTACAACACTTTCTATGAAATTAAGCATAATAGAAGCAAATGTAGAATTCATAACTTAATTATCTATGCAATTGGAGGATCATAAGCTAAATGAAAATAATAATGTGTAAAAGATTAAAATATAATAATTTGATTAAAAGATAAAATAATCCCTACTCCAATACATATCATCTAGGTCGGAGGAACCATGCAAATTTTAATTGGTTAGATAATGATATTGGGAACAAATAATAAAATTCTAGTTAAAATAATCAATGAGTAAATTAAAATAATCCTCAATAACATATTGTTAATTCTAAACCTATAGTACTAGAGGATTTAATCAAAGCATTTAGTTTGGAAGTAGAAAAACACCATTGGATATTGTAGTGATGTAGTTAGAAACTCAATTGCAAAATTAAGCTGCATCTATTAATTATTTTAAAACTCAATTAAGGCAGCTTATATTTTCAGTCAATAGTAGTCCTCTTGGAACATTCCCTAGTAATACTAAAGCAAAGAGAAAGGAAAAAAGAAAAATATTTAAGTGATAAACATTTGAGGATTGGCAGTAATGCCACTAGCTAAATAACTAAATTTAGGAAAGTAGGGTTGTAGACTATTAAACTTAGTGTTGTGTTGGAGGTGACCCCTTCTTTTAGGTGGGCATAGTAGAATAATTTAGGAAGTAGATATTTTTTAGTTAAAAAAAATATTTAAGAAATGAAGGGATCAGAGCATGTTAAACATTTTTTAAACTACAATTTTGGCACCTTTGCAGCCATAAAAATTATAAATGATTAAGTTATGAATTATTTTTTTCCTACGATTAATCTTTGTGAGTAAAGTATTGTTGAGTATCCTCCTTTCCTTTCTTTAATTTCTTTTAAGCAATGGTTGGAAAGAAACACAAGTGTTCATTTTCTAATAAAAGTAAAGTATGCTTAAAAAATGAAGATCCATTCTCCATTCTTAACATCCAAACTTCTACAAATATTGATAAACTTAATGAATTTAGAAATAAATTTCATGAAGATACAAAATTGTACAATGCAAAAATGAAGAAGTTGCATGGATGAGAAGTTTTAGATGATGAATTTTATCCTAGTCAAGAAGTCTTACCTTTTATTATAGGAAGAAATATTGACAAGAAAAAATTAAATCCAAGTAGATTAGACCATTTATTGCTATTAGAATATATTTTAATAGTGTCATATGGATTCAACAAAAGCCGAATTTTCGCATCTTCAAGGTTAATAGACATAGATTGAAGCCTTGTGGATAAAAAGATTAGGAAGAAGGAACATTCTGAATATTCATATAAGGAGTCTATATTCTTTGCATATTCTAATGTTTGAATGCTTTTTTTTTGTTTGATTGCATATATTTGGTGCATATTTCATCTGTGAAAAGATTATTATGTTTAGATTGAGGTTTTTTGCATCTTTGTTTGCATAACTATATTTTCATATCATGTGTGTTTTTTATGATTCCAACTATTATTGTTTTGATTTGTGATTCTCCTAAATAATATTGGATATATTGCTTTTGTTGTTTGTGTGTACTAATATTTCAGCTAAATCATACTCCATGTTATTGAAGACATCAAGTAAGAATTATTTAGGTTCATCATAATTGGAGATTGTATTTTTTTTTCTAAGAGAGTGTGATTGTAATTGAGTAACCATGCACACACTCACTAGGGGAGTGTTAAAAGTTTTTTTTTTTGTAAAATTTTTAAACTAACTGTATTGTACATATTTAGTTTGTACGAGACAATTTATTTAGTTATGTCTTCCAATATACAATTAATCAAAGCATGGATAGGAAATATTTTTTAAAGTATTGTTCATACTGTACGATGTTGGCTTCATATAGATAACGTCGAGAGTACAAAAATGATGCAAACATTTTCATCCATATGAACAGTTAAAATTTTTGAACTATTTATTCGGGATGATAAGGAGTTTCTACAGATTATGTCTAGAGTACAAAATTATGGGGAACATTTTTGTCTAGACGAATAGGAATTTTTTATAAATATTCAAACTGTACAATATGTATATCGTATAGTATAATATGCTTGTACGAAAATACTTTATATAGGATCATACGAGCTAATTTTGAACTATTCATCTATGATGAATGTCGATCGTACTGTACAATGGTGTATGCTCAAAATTTAAATTTTAAATTTTTTGGATGATTTTTTGTGTCCTTTTATAAAAGGTCCTTAGAAACAGACTTGGACAAATCTGGTCTTCATGATTTTTTAGAGAGCAAGTGAAAGGGTGATTTGGGAGAGTGTTTGAGAGAGAGTTCTTACAAGTGGACTATGATGGATTCATAAGGTTACTTGAAGGTGAGAATCTCTTATATTTTGTATCAATTCTCTTTCTTTTATTTCTAGTTACTCTAGAGAAGATATTTGAAGAAGATCTGATACTCTGCCAACACTTGAAGCTTATGAAAGGATGACAGTACTCTGCCAACTCTTGGAGTGTTTGAAAGAATGAAGGTACTCTGGTGACATTGAGAGGGTGTTAAAGGATGACAGTATTTTACAGCACCACGGATTTGTGGAAGAGAGTAAATTTGTAAATGCTTCTCTTCCTTGATGCACAGGCAAAATGAGAGTCACTTTGGTAATTATGCAATACCTGAGGAGGGAGTCCTCAGAGAGTAGATGTAGGTCTTGTTGGACCAAACAACTATAAATTACTATGTTCCTTTTATTTTTGCATTTTATTTTTTGTAATTGTGGTTGTGGTTGAAAAGCGTATTTTAAAAAGAAAACTAAATTGTGAAAATTGTTAAACAATTTTTTATTCAAGAGGGATATTTTATAATAAATAATTTAACCCCCCCCCCCCTCCCTCCCCCTCCTCGGTTAGCCTTGGGACAGTTGCGTAAATAAAACAACCTATATAGACTTTTTAAGGTTGTGACTTGAAATATAGCTATAAGATCCATTGTTGTATCATGGTGCCATTAGGACACTCCTTATCTTTTAACCAATATTTTGTTTTTTATTTTTAATCAAATGTTTTATTTTTTTTCTATCATTCATAGGAAAATATGTGTTTGTTATTAATATTCATGTGTGTTATTATTTATATTTGATTAATTTTTTATGCTTAAATTATAATATAATCTTCAATTAACATCTCTATATTCTAACTATTTAATTAACCCTAATAAAAATGATAATTAAATATATTTAAAATTAGGATAATCAACCAAAAACATCAAGCGCAACATCTATCTGCTCTAGTTTTCGAGGCGATTTAGGTTTTTTCTCTCTCGCTTCCTCTCTTTGCTCCTGGCATCAATTTTTTTGTTCTTTCTTTGTATTTTGTTCCTTGTTGGTTTGCTTGGTGTGTATTGCATTTTGTTTTTAGTTATTTTTTTCCTTTGTTGGTTCTGGGAGATGACATCCCCATTGTCATCTAACCAACCTCCTTTGTTTCCTATTAGAAAATTGCGATCTTATAAGGTCATTTTGGTGGATGATTCATCGACTTCTACTAAATTTTATTTTGTTCAAACTTCCTTTAAAGGGTGTTAGCTTTTATGTTAGATGACTCTGTTATCTCATAACCTGTTGTGCCTTTTGCTCATACTTTGGTAAAAAAGTTTGTACTTTGTTGGCCTAATTTGGATGTAATTTGAAAGTGTTTAGTTAACCTCAAGCTGTCCGATTCTTTTCACTTTGGCTTCTTAGAACCATGTCATATTGAGATTAAACTGAATAACAATCTCTATTACAGTCATATTTTCTCAAGAAGCTCTTACTATATACAAGCTTCTAAAATGAGATTATTAAAATGGACTCAAATTTTTAATATGCGAGAGGAATCTCCTACTCCTATTTGGATTTTGTTTTGAAACTTTCATCTTCATTTTTTTAATTTTTAAATCCTCTTTGATTTGGCTTCAATCTTTAGTAGGCCACCGCAGACATACCAAGCTGCATCATCTATTTCTGAGCTGCCTGTAGCTCATGTTTTAGTTGCGTTGGATATTTCTAAAAAGCATCCTAAGAAAATTTGGATTGGTTTGAAATTGATTTGGTATTTCCAAAAAGTGGAATATGAAAACTTATCCATTTTTTGTTCTCACTCCAAGATGCATGGTCATGGGTTAAATGCATGTTTTAGGTTGCAACTTTAACTCTGAAAGGAGAAGGTTACAACCAAATTATCACAAGGGAATGATATTTTTTTGATTGAGCTTGATATTGTGAAGCCTAATCCGATTGTGGTTGAGGGTAATGGTTCTCAAATGAAGGTTAATGGTTATGATATACTTGTTATTAATGAGGAATCTACTCCTAACATGATTGAGGGTAATGATACTAATGTTAAGGATGCTACAGAGAACCCAATTGTATGTACCATAATACATAATGAATCACACTCCATCCATAATGATGATCCATTTTCTGTCAAGGGAGTAAAACCTCATTCTATCCCTATTTTTAATAATAACTGCCATAATGTGGATGACCCTATGTTAGCTATTACTATTAATCCAAATATTGCTTCTTCTTCATCCATTACTCATTGTATTGCTAATAAAAATTTGACTGAATAAATATCATAATGTCAAATAATAATTTTTTTAATATGATGCCTACTCAAACTATTGTTTTTACTCAGGAGGAAGACCAAAACTATATTTTATGAAACGTAATGTTGGTAGTGAGTTAAGAAGAAAAACTAATATGGAGGATAGTGGTATCATTGAGGAGGGTGATTTGCAGCAGGAGATTAGAAAGGAAGGTTTGAATGATGATAGTAAGCTTCCCTTAAACTCTCACTATCATAGTTATGCTTTTACTGATATAGATGATATGAATATGATGGCTAAATGTTTTGCTAAAGATGATAATGACACTACTTTTATCAAGTTTAATAGCATGAGAGGTAGGAAAAAAAAGAACATCATTTTATAATCGCTTAGAACCACCCTTTTGCATACTTCTCCATAAGTTTGTTTTATGTTTAATTATATTATTTGGAATGTTAGGGGCATTGGGTGTCCCACTTCTAGGTTAAGAGTTAAGAATTTATACCATATTTATAATGTTTTTATTCTTGTTTGTCTTGAACCTTTTATTTCTTCTGCTAAGTTTGATAGTACTTCTCAGTTTTTGGGTTTTAAGTATGCTATTTCAAATGTGTATAATAAGGTTTGGGTTTTATGGAAGGATCTGATTAAGACTGATGTTACTGGTGATTTCACTCAGGTGATACAATATAATATTGAAGTTTTAAATTCTCATTATTATGGTTCCTTTGTTTAATGTGCTTCTTCTCGATATACTAGGAAAATTTTATGGGAACAACTTAGTAACTTTCATAGTATTTGTAATTTACCTTAGCTTATTGATGGTGATTTTAACACTATTACTAATCTATCTGAGCATATAAAGGGTTCTTCTCTTTCCTATCATTCTATGGACGATTTTTGTAATTTACCTTAGCTTATTGAAGTGTAATTTAATTGATATTGGTTTCTTTGGGAATAATTTCACTTATAATTAGGGTCATTTATGGCAGTGGTTTGATAAAGCGTTATTTAATGATTCTTATATTAACTCTTTTATTGCTATTATTGTGGAGCAACTCGGTAGGATTCTCTCTGATCGTTCTCCCTTGTTAATAAGTATTAAGACTAGGAAGACTAGGAAATATAACTCTTTTTCCTCAATTTAGATTTCCAAACATACAGTTACTTCATAACCCTTTTTTGGGGTTTGTTCTGGAGAATTGGCAAACTCTGTTCCAGCCCGATAGCTCTACATATGGTACAAGGAGATTTTAGTTTAAACTAAAAATGCTTAAGAAAGTTTTAAATTGGTGGAATCATAATAATTTTAAAAATCATTGTACTAATATTTTTGAAGCCGAGCAGTAAGAGGACAATATTGAGACATCTTATCAGGTTAATCCTTTTGATGCTAACTTCAGTTTATTAAGGGATGCTAAAGATTGCATTTTTAAATTACAAGCATAAGAGGAGGTTTTTTGGAAAGAAAAGTGGGTTTTTTACATCTTGTTGAAGGTGATAATAATGCCAAGTATTTCCATTCCATTGGTTAAGAGAAAATTGGTCAAAATTTGTATTAACAAAATTCACCGGGAGGATAGTTTTGTGACTTAGGATAGTTTGGTGATAGCTAATTTAGCGGTTCAGCATTTAAAAAACATTTTCAAAAAGGATTTTAATCCTTGTCATAATGATAATCTAAATATTATTTCTAACCTTATATCTCCTCAATATAATGAGTTTCTTTCTAAACCTCCTTCTTTAGAGGAAGTTAATGAGATTGTTTATGGCATGAATGGTGATTATGTGGCTAGGTCAGATGGCTTCACCACTAAGTTTTTTTTAGAAGTCCTGACATATTAATACTAATGATTATTATTCTACTATTATGGATTTTTTTTTGTAATTTGATTCATAAGTTTTTTTACTTCTAATTCTATTTTTCTTATTCCAAAGAACAACTCTGATAATAATTGGAATGACTTTACCTTTTTTTATAAGTTACTTTCTAAAATTCTTATGAGTCAATTAACTTCTATTTTATTTAGAATTATATCTGTGTATCAAATGAGTTTTGTGAAAGGGTGTACTATTGCTGATAATATTATGTTAGCCCATAAATTTTGTCAAGATCTTGTTATTAGGGTTAGAGGTGGTCACTTGATTTTGATAACATTATATTTCTAAGGCATATGATTACCTTGAATGGAACTTTCTTTATAATATTTTGTAGCATTTTGGTTTTGATTTTCTTTTCATTAAGCTTATTAAAAATTGCATTGAAGGCTTCTATTTCTCTATTATTGTTAACAGCAATAGCAATTATTTTTTCAAATCCTATCAAGGATTGAGACAGGGTGACCCACTTTCTTTTCCCTCTTTATTATGCGGCTGATTACTTTTCTAAAGGTCTTTCCAACCTCTTTGAGAATTATCCTGGCTTTTATTTTTGAACTGAGGGTGTTATTCTTATTTCTCACTTATATTTTACTGATAACTTTATTATTATTACTAATGCTTCTGTTAATAGGACTAATAAACCTATTGATTTGATATGGTTAGTGGTCTTTCTCTGAGTAAAAAGAAGTGTTGTTTTATTGCCCCCAAGAGAGAGTCTAATGACCACATCATGTCTATTAAAAACTTAACTGGTTTTGTGCATTGTCATTTTCCTATTAAGTATTTTGGGGGTCCTTTTTTCAAAGGAAAAAAGAAAACTTTTCTTTTTGATGATTTAATTACTTTTGTGTAGAATAAGCTTTTATCTTGGTTTTTTAATTTTTTTAGCTTTAGGGTAGATTAATTCTTTTTAAAAGTGTCCTATGTTCCTTGCATTCTTATATTTTTCAAACTATTTGCAATAAAATTTATAAATTAATTATAAATTTGTCTGGAAAGGAGCTAGTAGAAACTCTAAAATTATCTAGTCCTCTTGGGACAATTAATGTGGTGTGTTGGAAGAAGGGGTCGTGGGTTGTAAGAGTATGAATGTTTTGGCTTATGCTTTTTCATTCAAACTGTTGTACAAATTATATGCTAAAGTGAGCCTTTGGGCTAATTTCATGTTTGCTAAGTATTATGTGGGGAAACACCCTACTACTTGTTACTTCAAAAAAGGAAATTCTAAAGTGTAGCAGAGTCTCTACAAAGTTAAATGGGTTGTTGGTTTCTTCATCTCTTGGGGACTTGGTAATGCTAATATTTTCTTTTGGTAAGATTGTTGGTTGGGTGACAAGTCTATTGATTTAATTATTAACTCCTCCTCCATTTCAGCCATTAAGGTGAATTACTTCA
Source organism: Dendrobium huoshanense (assembly GCA_016618105.1). NCBI lineage: Eukaryota > Viridiplantae > Streptophyta > Magnoliopsida > Asparagales > Orchidaceae > Dendrobium > Dendrobium huoshanense. Next base: position 58,613,955 of record CM028351.1, read on the forward strand.
TTAATGATAATTGTTGGGACTAATAGAAACTTGCTAATGTTATTCCAGACTTTATTCTTCAACAAATTTTGAACCTTCCCCTGAATACAAACTCTCATGATTTAGTTTTATGTGATTTTTCCAAGGATGGTGGTCTTAGATTAAAGGATGCTTGGCATACTTTTAGATCTAAGAAGGATGTTGATAATATCTTTTTTATTATTTGGCATAAAAGTATTTCTTTCATTGTGGATGTTTTTGTCTGGAGGATTTCACATAAGTTCATTCCTATGAATGATAACTTAATTAAAAAATGTTTTATTTTTCCTACTAAGTGTCAATGTTGCTATTATGTTGAGAATATGCATCATGTGTTTATTTCTGGTCATTTAACTTTTAAAACTTGGGTCTATTTTGATGACTTATTTCGATTAAATTATTTTAATGCTAAATTTCCTCTTTATTCTAAGCATAATTCTTAGTTTTTTAAGATTAAAGGGCATATTAGAAATGTTATCCATTCTCCCATTTTGTGGAATTTATGATTGGATAAGAATAATTCTCTTTTTAATGGTGTTGTTATGAACCATCATAGGATTATTCATAATGTGATAGATAAGGTTTTGGCTCTTTACATTGTCAAACTTCTCTCTATTAAGAACTTTAAAAAGTATTATTTTGTTGCTTCTGCATTTGGTATTATCTGGGAGGTTGGTCTGAGTTCCAATGAGCCTAGGATTTTTTATTGGATCAAACGACCCAATAATTTCTATAAGTTGAATGTGGATGGTGCTATTAGTGGCTCCTCCTGAGGGAGTGGTGGGGTTATCAGAGATAGTAATGGTACACTGTGTATGGCTTTTGTTTGTCCTATTTATAAGGTTGATGTGAATTATGTTATTATCTCTGCTATTCTTTATGGCCTTCATTTATGTATTTCTCTTGGCTTAACTAATACTGGTATTGAAGACAATGACAACTATAGTTTTCATTTTTTAAATTTTATCATTAATATGGTGTGTACTTCTAATTTGAGGGATATTAAGAACCTTCTCATTTTCATGAATTATTCCTAACATCATATTTACAAGGAGGGGAATACTTTTGCGAACTGGCTTGCCAACTAAGGTTGTAGGTTGGATTGCTTTTCTGAATTATCTAGTTCCAATATTCCTTCTCCTTTAAAAGGTCTCTTAAGATTAGAAGCTATTAATTAACCCTATGTTTATCTTTATGGGTTGCCATTAGCTGGGGAAGGAATTTTTGTTTACCTGGGGTATAGTGGTTGGTTTTTCATTTTTTGGCTGGTTGATGATTCTGTGGTTTGGTGGTTTCTAGATTCCTTATATCTACTTGGGCTACTGCTGGTTCTCTCGATAAGGGTTGTATTATCCCAGTATTTTTTGTTGTTGAAGTTCTAGTGGTCATTGGGGGGCTTATCTTCCCAGTTTAGTCTCCCTTAGTTTTTTCCTTGGCGACGTGACTCTCTAGTTATTTTATTTGGTTGCTTGGTTTTGGTTCTGGTGGTGTTGTTGTTCTCATTCTGTGTTGTTTTTTCCTAGATGTTTTAGTTTTGATAGCTATTTGATGTCTAATTATGGTGATATTTGGAGGGAGTTTGTTAGTTTCTCTCCTTGTTTGGTCTTTTGGAGATGTGGTGCTAGTTCTAACCTGCTCCTTTACACTGATACTTTTTTTGGATTTTGGTGTTATGGTGGCATTTGGGGGCTTTAGTTAGTGGTCATCCCTGGTTTGACACTTGGTTTGGTGGTTCTTTTCCTAGCCTGCCTCTAGAAGTTGTGGCTCTCTGGTTATTTTATTTGAGTGCTTGGTTTTTGACCTGGTGGAGATGTTTCTCTCAATCTGGGTTGTTTTTTCCCAGCAGGTTTGGTTTTTGGAACATTTTGGTGCCAATTTATGGTGGTGTGCAGCTTGGTGATTGTTGACCTCTTTATTTGAGGTCAATTTCCCCAAATTCATCTCTAGCACCTAGGACTTCCTAACCTAGTGTAGATGTCGCACCCGCAGGATTTCCTTTAGGTGGACACCTAATGACGTAAGTCGCCTCTATCCAACCGGGTAGAGGTGCTACGGGTGGAACCACCGGGTCGTAGCCCCCGCTGACTGTAAGTATTCTAAAACTTAGAAAAACCTTTAGGGCCCCCCTTGATGTGGTTTGTGCGAACCCTTATCCTTTAGGTCCTTGTAGTAACTTCAATTTTATTAGGATTATTTTTGTTATATTTAGGATCCCCAAATTCCTTTTACACACGCGCAAAGTTCTAAGGGTTAGTAATAACAAAAATTTCACCCATATAATATTAGTGACATTTAAGGACAATAATTAAGGACTGAGTCTTAGAAAATCTAGACTTAGGATGCATGCACATTTCAGGATAGAAATATATAACATAGAAAACTTAGTGACACCTCACCTTAGGATCAGTGCATATTTTTTTAATTAAAATTTAATCAATTAGATAACTTTAGCCAATAATTGACTTAGAACATATCAAAACCCCACACCTTACTACACACACTTAGATTTGTTTGCTAGGACAACCGACTCTAGTTTTTAGGTTAGGCCGGTGTTTATTTCCTTACTGCATTATGACGGGCTCTCTCGGCTTTTATTGCATGTTGGAAGTAAAATTGTTGGTGTATTTGTTTACTTACTTTTACTGCACTCTGTGATATGATTTGATTGATGATTAGATTATCCATAGGTTAGGAGCGATCTGGTTGTTAACAAAATTTTCCGCAGGTGGTCACACTCATGCATGGCAGTAAAAAGAGGGGCTAATTAATTAATAATTATATAAATGCTACAGGTGCACCAGTTGCTTAGCCCATAAATAAAAAGAGTGTGGCCAAGTATGGCTGAGTGATTTAATTTAAATGCTTATATATAACTGCTTGGAATGATTTTTGCTTAGGATAACCCTGCAGGTGGTCTAGATTTTCTTTTTCTTTCTGTGATGTAAAGGTGAATGTAAATGTAATGTATTAAAAGTCAAGATATGTGAAAGTGATTTTGAAAGTGGGATATTACATCCAATTTGAAATCTAAAGAAAGGAGAATATACCTTAAAGGATTATTCTCTTTAATTTGGAAAGCCGAATTAAGATGATTCAATATCCAAATAGAAAAGAAAATACCCCTCTTAGGGATGAGTTTCTTTTCATTTGGATATCCAAGATCCAACGGATTCAAGGAGCTCGTAGAAGAAGAAAAGATAGAACAAGAAGTTTGAAGAAAGAAGACGAAGAAATAAAGATTCAAGGAACAGTATATCCCAGTTAAAAAATCACTTGCGTCATTCTTAGGATTAGAATCCGTGTTTGTTGTCAGTGGTGCCTGACCACTTTACTTTTCTGCAAATTCTAGATATAATTATATGGACATTGGACATTATATTTGGATTATTAAATTTGATTGTTTATATTGTTTGTGCAGTAGCTTTTTTTAGGACCCTTGCATGTCGTGTTTTGTTTTAGCCTGGATTCGAATCGGAGAGATTTTTTTTGTAAGGGTACGCTTAAAATTCTTCTACTTGTAATTTTAAATAAAAATTTTTAGGCTCACATAGTAACTCTAACGATCTAAGAAGTAAGCTCGGGACCGCCGAGAGTCAGCATAAGCATATTATTACTTTCTCTTCCTTGTTAGGCACCTCCCCACCAGCAGGTTCTTGCAGACCACTTGACCTATGAGGGTGCAGTTCTGTCAAGGGGAAGTTGTGCAATCTCTAGGGAAAAACCTATTTTCTAAGCCTAATTTTAAAACTGCTTCATATTCATTTTATGCATTTGAGTCAATTAGCATGCATTGCATTAGATACAAATTAAAAAGAGTCTAAAATATTAATTGCATTTTTAATCATTTCTCACCCTACATAAGTTAAGGGGTCAATTAGGAATTGTCTTAGATGTCGGCCCCCAATTCATTAAAACTTAAACAACGTCCCTACCCATCTTTCATGAAAGACTGGACATATAGTTTTAAAGCGCTTAGGAGATTAGCTGGCTCCCCAATCCAGGCTGGGGTAAGTCCAGATTTGTACTTCATTAGTTAGGTTCGGGTCGCTACTTTGTAGTACCAAAATTAGATTTAGGTTCTGAGGCAGATTCTTTTTAGATCTTAAGTCCTCGCCCTCCGGGAATATAATCCCAAATTCTAATAAAATATCAACTTAAACATGAAATTTCTCTCTTAAAATGTAAAGCCTAACATAGGGTAGACTGAGGTCGCCTCTGAGTTTCTCAGAATCCGGTATCTCCTACTTTTCCTCCTTTGACTCGCTAATAAATGTTCAACATTGAGCTTTCTCCTTGAAAACTCTTTACTTCTATTCCTTGTCTTCTACTTTGTAGTCAAAAGGGTATGAAATCACTGCTTTAATCGAGAGTTTTCTTGGAGCATCCCTCCTAAAATGTAATTAACTATAGGGGCTTGCTCCTATAGGGATTTGAGAACTCCAGACTAAAATAAACTTTGTTTTATTCATATAAAATAAGGGAAGAATCTTTGAGAATGCAAATATCTTTAAAAACTTCATTTCTAATCTTAAAATGTTTGTAGGATGTTATTATTATCTTTTCAGATAATATAATATTATACTTGTTATATTCAACTTTAGAAATGATGAATTTTATAAAACTCATTCTCACTTTTGGATATCTTGAAGAATGTTATGTTCTTCTTTTAAGATTATATAATATTCTTCTTGCCATATCTAAATAAAAGAATGAATAAACTTTTTTCAAAAAATGTATTTCTATCTTTAAACATATTCTATAGAATTTCATGTTCATCTTTTGAGATGATATGTTATTCTTTGAACTATGTTTGATTATAGAAATATCAATTTTCAAAACCCTATTCTGATATGGAATCCTTTGTAGAATATTGTGTCAGCCTCTCGAGACTGTACTTTATTCTCAATGTAGTATCTGATTACAAAATAGGAGAAATTAAAATCTGCGTGGTGACATAATTTTTTTTTCCCACCAAGGTTTTTCTGGCGACTATGCTGGGGATCAATCCTCTCTCCATCTTTAGCAGTGATTTATACCCTTACATTGGTAGTATACTTGAGCTTGTCATAAGTTGTAACTACCTTTCTTCCACTGATTCTTTTATTAATTTCATTCTTGGATAATCTGGCCGGTATCTAAAAAATTTTAGAGGTCTTATTTTGGACCCCGTTAGAAAACTAACAGGAAGATCCTTTGTATGAGCATTTTGTAAAGAAATTTCCTGTGCTAATTCGAATGTTGTAGTTACATTTTTCTTGTAGCTTAATGTTTTACTTAGCACTGGGTCCAAAATCCCTTTGCCCAATCTTTAGTAATATGTAAAGTTACTTCTTTTAGTAAATTAATGTATTATTTGGATTGGGTCCAAATAACTTTAAGTCTTCAAAAATTTTAAACTTCTGTGTCCTTGCTAATATGTTGCAGTTATATATTTTTATAACTCAATATGTGGCTGGACAAATCTCAAGAAAATTTGAGCTTTTAAATCAAAGTTTTCTCCTTATCTAAACCAACATATTATAGTTATATTTTTTTATAGCTTAATATGTGTGGTAGGACAAGGTCCAAAAGCTTAAACCTTCAAATCAAAACTTTTTGCTTGTCCTATTAAAATATTGTAGTTACATGTCCTTTGTAGCTTGATATGTTTGCTAGGACAGGGTCCATAACCTGATCTATGCAAGATTTTCAAGATTAATGTCAATTTAAATTGAGAAAAGTTTGAAGGTTCAAATACAAGTCAAGCTTATAAAATTAATTTTGCTAGAGAAAATAGCGGGTTGATTTCTTTTAAAAAGAAATTTACCTCTATCTTCCTTAAATTGTAATTAAAACGTCATTGTGGTTGACTTCTCTAAACACTTAAAGAATAAGACATATGGTTATCAATGCTAAAATAAAAAGTGTGCTCCCTCCCTCCCTCCCTCCACTTGAGTGGATTAACGCTTTAGATGAAGATATATTTAATCTTATTTCCTTTTGGAATCTTAAAGCATAAAAGTTTAGCTAAGTTTGCTAAGTTCCTAGCAATTGCTGAATTAAATTCAAAAATATTTTCAAATCTCATATTCAACCATATTATGATTTTTCAAATCTTATGAATGAATAATTATTAGTTAATATATTGAAGTTTGAAAATATTTTGAATTCCCTCATCTTTAAGCCTTCTTGTAGGTTAGAATTTAAGATGCTTTTAAATCCTATTTCTTAAGGGTACTACATGGATACGACGATTTGTCCTCTACTATGTGGTTTAAATCTAATAGAAAATGGATCTTAAGGCATGCGATAAAGATAAATGACTTAATCAATTATATAAATGCCTTCGTTTACCGTCTGAAGTTTTCTCTTATGGTAATATTTTTAAATCAAATTTTAGCTATGTTTACTCTTGGTTATTACTCAATTTGAGAAAACTCATGAGCATTCTTATTAAAGATTGATCATCTTAAATTTTTGTTTGGTCAAAAACTTAGGACTATTCAAGGTTCTTTATTATGGTTAATCCATGATATGGTTATTATTCCCTCTATCATGTGATTTTCCATCAAAATAAATTGACATTTCTTGAATTGATACTAAGTTAGTCGACTTCATAACATCTTTAATGGTTTCCTTCTTCAGTAATGATAAAAAACAAATTATCATATTTGGGTTCACCCATTATGATATCCATAAATAACTTCTTTTAAATTAAGATTTATGTCAAATTGAAATTGGAGGAGGTGGAAGTTTTATTCATCTTTTTATCGTTATACATCTCATAAGCATCTTGGGAGTTGATGAATTTATTTTATAATTATCTCAATTAAGTTGTCTATTCATACTATAGGATCGGGTCCAATTTGTAAATCAATCTTCCTTGTATTAGTGTGTTAAATTTGTTTTTTTTTACTCTTATACTTGGAAGATAATTTTACAACTGAAATAATAATTACAAGATTTAAGTAAAGGAAGCCTCTTAAAAAAAAATAGACACATTTAAATGTGTAGCAAAAAAAAAAAGGATGGCTTCCCATTGTAAATCTTGAATATCAAAGGATCCATTCATCCTTTAGTATTTTTTAACACTTGATTTTAAGAATTCAAAATTTTGGTTCATCATCAAGCATTGATGTTCTATTAGATGTAAAATATAAATATCATCTACAAGATTTGAAAATATTAATTTTCTACCTCCAATTCGATTCTCTTTTGATATAATTCTTATTTCAATGAAAACATAAAAAAGGAAACCCCAGTTTTGCTTGTAGCGAGCTTTAATCTGGGTTAACAAAATCTAAATCTTGAGACCTCTCTAGTTAGCAACTTGAGTAGGTCAGTTCATATATTCAAATCATTTTCAAGAAAAATCACATATTTGATCAATCTAAATGGAATTATAATGGTGCTGGTTATGCATTATTGGGTTTCACATATCTAACCCAATTGAGATGTATAAACAAACCATGATTTAAAAATCTTTAACTCTCTTTTGGACATCTTCCAATTTGAATGAGATTCTAGGCAGGGTCCTGATACTGGATGATATATAGTTATATTTATGGATATAAAAATCACTTTCTTTAGATTCAAAATTTTGAAAATAAATTAAGGAACATCCCTCAGTTAGTTCTGAGATGATTGTCTAATGTTCTCATTCACTATTGAATAACTATAACTTCCAAATTTAAATCTATTATTGACTGAACTAGGATGTTAGAACATGAGGGGTTCTATCCTTAGTGATGTCAATGATACCTTTGTTTGAATCTTTGTCAAACTTCAAAACAAAATCAAGCTTCAATTTGACTTGATCCATGATTAACTTATCTTGGATGTTAGAATTAGAAGAATTCTATTCCCGATAAAGTCCATGGTAACTTCGTCAAATAGATATAAAATTCAATTCAAGGTATATCTTTATCATAAACAACTAGAATCGGATGTTAGAGTCTAAACAACTCTATCCCCGTTTCTTTTCATAGCATTGAAATTCAAAATATTTTGAAACTAAAATTTTCTTTGAAGGAAGTTGTTAAGTTTTAACTTTTTATTGAAATCGTTCTGGTCATATTCAAACTATTTAATTTAGAGGGAGTCAACCAATCCTTCATTGAGTGTTTGAATCTTTTCCAATATCATTTTGATTGGGTGAAGATGATTAAAACTTAAGCGATCACAGTCAAATATTATAAGAAAATTATCAAATAAAAAATAAAGCTTTCACTTTTTGATGAAAATCAAACTTTTCTCAATCATTTTAGGTATTTGATATTCCTTAGCATTTTTAATATAAAGGATGCTCAAATATTCTCCTTGTTCTTCAACAACTCATGTAGAAGTTAAAATTTTCTAAGGAAAATTTTATCATGTTTCATTTAGTTCTCTTAGAACATATAAACAAAGACTCTAGAAAATTCATATTAGTTTCTTCGAGTTAATAGAAACAAATTCAATCATAGAATCAATCTTTAAACAAAATCTTGCATTTCTCCTTTGGTTGTCGAGATGCATTGATAAATCTTTACTTATCAAAGATAATCGAGCTACCTCCTTTTGTTTTCATCATATATAATGATCCGATATAAAAACATAATCCCTAGTGGATTATTTGTAAGTTATAAAGATCATTTGTAATGAAGGATAAAACAAAATTTTAATAAAAAGATTTTCAAGTCTATCAATTTTCAAAATGTTTTTCTTTCCCTTCTAGAAAGTGACATAGATAAAAGCTTATGATCTCTAGTAGAACATTTGCAAGTTGTTAATGTCATTTTTGGCTGAGGGAAAAGATTCAAAGCTTTAAAGAAATTAACTTTACTTTAAAAATTCACCACCCTGAAATAAGTCTTTAGGTCTAAGTCCGCTTTTACTGCATCCTATTGACTTCTGGCTTAAGTCTGTTTTTATGGCAGCCATCATATTTAAATCCGTCTTTAGGTATAAGTCCTCTTACTGACATCCTATTGACATTCTTGAAGTTAGGTATAAGCATCCCTAGTAGCATCCTAATCTTCGTCCCGAAGTGAAGTATAAGCATCCCTAGTGGCATCTTCTCTTCATTAAATCTTAAATCTTAAATCCGTCTTTAGGTATAAGTCCTCCTATGGCATCCTATTGAAATCTTTGAAGTTAGGTGTAAGCATCGCTAGTGGCATCCTAATCTTCGTCCCGAGGAGAAGTATAAGCATCCCCAGCGGCAACTTCTCTTCATTAAATTTTAAATCTTAAATCTGTCTTTAGGTATAAGTCCTCCTACTGCATCCTATTGACATCTTTGAAGTTAGGAATAAGCATCCCTAGTGGCATCCTAATCTTCGTCCTGAGGAGAGTATAAGCATCCCTAGCGGCATCTTCTCTTCATTAAATCTTAAATCTTAAATTGATCCTCTATGATTAGGTGTGAGTCCCCACACTTAGGCTTCCTTTTCATATGATCATCCGATCCTCTAAGGTTAGGTGTGAGTCCCCACACTTAGGCATCCTTTCCTTACGATCATGCGCTAGAGTTGGAGAATGCCCCTTGTGGCACCATCCTAGTGTAAATCTTAAATCTTAAATCGATCCTCTATGATTAGGTGTGAGTCCCCGCACTTAGGATTCCTTTTCATATGATCATCCAATTCTCTAAGGTTAGGTGTGAGTCCCCACACTTAGGCATCCTTTCCTTACGAACATCCGCTAGAGCTGGAGAACGCCCCTCGTGGCACCATTCTAGTGTAAATTTTAAATTTTAAATTGATCCTCTATGGTTAGGTGTGAGTCCCCACATTTAGGCTTCCTTTCCATATGATCTTCTGATCCTCTAAGGTTAGGTGTGAGTCCCCACACTTAGGCATCCTTTCCTTACGATCATCCTCTAGAGTTGAAGAACGCCCCTCATGGCACCATCCTAGTGTAAAATTTAAATTTTAAACCTTCCACGATTAGATACAATCTATTCCATAGGTTGCTCTCTTTTCTTAGAAGACTCCCTCTAGTTTGTTGAGTTAGGTATAAGTACCTACTTGGTGGCATCCTTTCTCTTGGACTAGAAAGAAGACTCTAGTCTTATCAAAATCATTTTCAAATCAAAATTACATTGACTCTTACATTCCTTTCAAACTAAATTCAAATCACTACATTTAACTTTTTCATATCTTCACTTTACCAAATGATACTAATATCTTTAGTTATTATTTGATAAAGCATCAATGCCGACATCAACTTCAAAATCACTGAATCAACTCAAAACTCTATCATTTTTTTTATCTAGATTTTCAATCAATTATCAAAATTTGTTCAATTGTATACTCAAATCTTCAAGTTCAATTTTGGATTTAGTTGATCGTTTCGGTCAACGCCAATACGCACGATAAACTTTGGCAAGTTTATCATGCCTATTGGGGGTCCATTTGTTGACCTATTTATTCGAGGTCAATTTCCCTGAATTCATCTCTAGCACCTAGGTCTTCCTAACCTAGTGTAGATGTTGCACCCGCAGGATTTCCTTTAGGTGGACACCTAATGACGTCAGTCGCCTCTATCCAACCGGGTAGAGGTGCTACGAGTGGAACCACCGGGTCGTAGCCCCCGGTGACTGTAAGTATTCTAAAACTTAGAAAAACCTTTAGGGGCCCCCTTGATGTGGTTTGTGCAAACCCTTATCCTTTAGGTTCTTGTAGTAACTTCAATTTTATTAGGATTATTTTTGTTATATTTCAGATCCCCAAATTCCTTTTACACACGCGCAAAGTTCTAAGGGTTAGTAATAATAAAATTTTAACCCATATAATATTAATGATATTTAAGGACAATAATTAAGGACTGAGTCTTAAAAAATATAGTCTTAGGATGCATGCACATTTCAGGATAGAAATATATAACATAGAAAACTTAGTGACACCTTACCTTAGGATCAGTGAATATTTTTTTAATTAAAATTTAATCAATTAGAAAACTTTAGCCAATAATTGACTTAGGACATATAAAAACCCCACACCTTACTACACACACTTAGATTTGTTTGCCAGGACAACCGACTCTAGTTTTTAGGTTAGGCCGGTGTTTATTTCCTTACTGCATTGTGACGGGCTTTCTCGACTTTTATTGCATGTTGGATGTAAAATTGTTGGTGTATTTGTTTACTTACTTTTAATGCACTCTGTGATATGATTTGATTGACGATTAAATTATCCATAGGTTAGGAGCGATCTGGTTGTTAACAAAATTTTCTGCAGGTGGTCACACTCATGCAGGGCAGTAAAAAGGGGGGCTAATTAATTAATAATTATATAAATGCTACAGGTGCTCCAGTTGCTTTGCCCCCAAATAAAAAGAGTGTGGCCAAGTATGGTTGAGTGATTTAATTTAAATGCTTATATATAACTGCTTGGGATGATTTTTGCTTAGGATAACCCTGCAGGTGGTCTAGATTTTCTTTTTCTTTTTGTGATCTAAAGGTGAATGTAAATGTAATGTATTAAAAGTCAAGATATGTGAAAGTGATTTTGAAAGTGGGATATTACATCCAATTTGAAATCTAAAGAAAGGAGAATATACCTTAAAGGATTGTTCTCTTTTATTTGGAAAGCCGAATTAGGATGATTTAATATCCAAGTAGAAAAGAAAATACCCCTCTTAGGGATGAGTTTCTTTTCATTTGGATATCCAGGATCCGACGGATCCAAGGAGCTCGTAGAAGAAGAAAAGATAGAACGAGAAGATTGAAGAAAGAAGACGAAGAAATAAAGATTCAAGGAACAGTATATCCCAGTTCAAAAATCACTTGCGTCGTTCTTAGGATTAGAATCCGTGTTTATTGTCAGTGGTGCCTGGCCACTTTACTTTTCAGCAAATTCTGGATGTAATTATATGGACATTGGACATTATATTTGGATTATTAAATTTGATTATTTATATTGTTTGTGCAGTAGCTTTTTTTGGGACCCTTGCATGCCGTGTTTTGTTTTAGCATGGATTCGAATCGGAGAGATTTTTTTTGTAAGGGTACGCTTAAAATTCTTCTACTTGTAATTTTAAATAAAAATTTTTAGGCTCGCATAGTAACTCTAACAATCTAAGAAGTAAGCTCAGGATCACCGAGAGTCAGCATAAGCATATTATTACTTTCTCTTCCTTGTTAGGCACCTCCCCGCCTGTGGGTTCTGGCAGACCACTTGACCTATGAGGGTGCAGTTCTGTCAAGGGGAAGTTGTGCAATCTCTTGGAAAAAACCTATTTTCTAAGCCTAATTTTAAAACTGCTACATATTCATTTTATGCATTTGAGTCAATTAGCATGCATTGCATTAGATACAAATTAAAAAAGAGTCTAAAATATTAATTGCATTTTTAGACATTTCTCACCCTACATAAGTTAAGGGGCCAATTAGGATTTGTCTTAGATGTCGGCCCCCAATTCATTAAAACTTAAACAACGTCCCTACCCATCTTTCATAAGAGACTGGAAACATGGTTTTAAAGCACTTAGGTGGTTAGCTGGCTCCCCAATCTAGGCCGGGGTAAGTCCAAATTTACACTTCATTAGTTAGGTTCGGGTAGCTATTTGTAGTACCCAAATTAGATTTAGGTTCTGAGGCAGGTTCTTTTTAGATCTTAAGTCCTCGCCCTCCGGGAATATAATAACAAATTTCAAATAAAATATTAACTTAAACATAAAATTTCTCTCTTAAAATGTAAAGCCCAACATAAGGTAGACTAAGGTCGCCTCAAGGTTTCTCAGAATCCAGCATCTCCTACTTTTCCTCCTTTGGCTCGCTAATAAATGTTCAACATTGAGCTTCCTCCTTGAAAACTATTTACTTCTATTCCTTGTCTTCTACTTTGTAGTCAAAAGGGTATGAAATAACTGCTTTAATCGAGAGTTTTCTTAGGAGCATCCCTCCTAAGATGTAATTAACTATAGGGGCTTGCTCCTATAGGGATTTGAGAACTCCAGACTAAAATAAACATTGTTTTATTCATATAAAACAAGGGAAGAATCTTTTGGAATGCAGATATCTTTAAAAACTTCATTTATAATCTTAAATATGTTTGTAGGATGTTATTATTATCTTTTCAGATAATATAATATTATACTTGTTATATTCAACTTTAGAAATGATGAATTTTATAAAACTCATTCTCGCTTTTGGATATCTTGAAGGATGTTATATTCGCCTTTTAAGATGATATAATATTCTTCTAGCCATATCTAAATAAAAGAATGAATAAACCTTTTTCAAAAAACGTATTTCTATCTTTAAACATATTCTATAGAATTTCATGTTCATCTTTTGAGATGATATGTTATTCTTTGAACTATGTTTGATTATAGAAATATCAATTTTCAAAATCCTATTCTGATATTGAATCCATTGTAGAATATTGTGTCAGCCTCTCGAGACTGTACTTTATTCTCAATGTAGTATTCGATTACAAAATAGGAGAAATTAAAATCTGCGTGGTGACACAATTTTTTTTTCTCTCTTAAATTAAATCACTCAACCACACTTGGTCACACTCTTTTTATTTGGGGGCTTAGCAACTAGAGCACCTGTAGCACTTATATAATTATTAGTTAATTATCCCCACTTTTTACTGCTCTGCATGAGTGTGACCACCTGCAGAAAATTTTGTTAACAACCAGATCGCTCCTAACTTATGGATAATCTAATCGTCAATCAAATCATATCACAGAGTGTAGTAAAAGTAAGTAAACAAATACACCAACAATTTTACATCCAACATACAATAAAAGCCGAGAAAGCCCGTCACAATGCAGTAAGGAAATAAACACCGGCCTAACCTAAAAACTAGAGTCGGTTGTCCTAGCAAATAAATCTAAGTGTGTGTAGTAAGGTGTGGGGTTTTGATATGTCCTAAGTCAATTATTGGCTAAAGTTTTCTAATTGATTAAATTTTAATTAAAAAAATATTCACTGATCCTATAGTGAGGTGTCACTAAGTTTTCTATGTTATATATTTCTATCCTGAAATGTGCATGCATCCTAAGTCTAGGTTTTCTAAGACTCAGTCCTTAATTATTGTCCTCAAATGTCACTAATATTATATGGGTGAAAAATTTGTTATTACTAACCCTTAGAATTTTACGCGTGTGTAAAAGGAATTTGGGGATCTGAAATATAACAAAAATAATCCTAATAAAATTGAAGTTACTATAAGTACCTAAAGGATAAGGGTTCGCACAAACCACATCAAGGGGGCCCCTAAAGGTTTTTCTAAGTTTTAGAATACTTACAGTCACCGGGGGCTACGACCCGATTTTTCCACCCGTAGCACCTCTACTCAGTTGGATAGAGGCGACTGACGTCATTAGGTGTCCACCTAAAGGAAATCCTGCGGGTGCGACATCTACACTAGGTTAGGAAGATCTAGGTGCTAGAGATGAATTCGGGGAAATTGACCTCGAATAAAGAGGTCAATAGTGATGTAGTGTTGCTTCTTACCACTTTCTTAGCGTTGTGAATTTCTGGTTGATTTGTATGGATGTTTTGTTTTGGCTGTGGTGGAGCTAGTTCTAGTAATTGTTCTTATCTCCTGTCAGCTTGGTGGGGCCTTTGTTGGATCTATTTTCTTGGTTCTGCACTTTCTTTGTTCTCTCGGGTCTTTATTTTTTGGGATTAGGCTAATGGCCTTGTTAGAGCTACTTGTTGTTGGGCAGTTTTATTATTAGTATCTTGGTGCTTTGTTGTGCTATGGAGATGGGTTATCCCATTTGCTAGCATTTATGTTGGTGTTTTTCTGGTTGTTTTATATGTGTCAACTTAAAATGTTTTGGTAGTTCTTGTTGCTTCTTACTATCATCCTTTTATTTTGTTTATGTGTGTGAGGTTAATTATTTGTATTACTATAACATAATTTCAAGTATCTATTTTTTCTATGTCTATTTTGTATATAAGCATTTTTTGAAGGATTTATTTTGTGCAGATGATCGTACGGCTGATTATTGCAGTGGTATCATGGAGCTTTTTGCTGCCTTTTAATTTGATCATTCTTTTTTGGTGCTCTTTCTTGAGCACCGTAAAATGTTACAAGGTTTTTATGTACTTGTGAACAATAGAGAACTCGTGCTCATAGGTTTTTTTCTATTTCTTTTTGTAGCTCTTTTGAGCTTTAGAGAGCTTGAGGTCCCTTTAAGGATTATGTAATCATTTTATTTAATTAACACATAGTCCCATTTATGAGTTTCTCCTAAAAAAATGTAAAATTAGGATAATAGTAAAAACCTAGATTATATTTAAAATGAACTTTTCTTTATACTTTATAGATTGGAAAAACTAAAAACTACCTAACTTACATCATTTATGTTATTGAATTAACTTAATTTTATAATTTATACCTTATACATTAACCTTTGAAATTAAGATGAATAATTAATGTTAGAGAATATATATGGGTAGATTAAAAATTAAAATAATAAGCAAACCAAATTTAGGATTAGTAAACCTATTAAATCCTTACATTAAACTCGTTAAGATCGTAAGATGATTTTAAGAAACTAACATTTAAAATCATTAATTATGTATTCTTGAATAGAATTCTAAAAACAAAAGAAAAGAAAAGAAGAAAAAGAAAAAAATATTACATTCAAAATTTAATTAAAAGTTTAGAATCTGAATATAATATTATACTTAAATTTTCAAAGGATAAGATGTCAGAACTAATACTAATAATGGTAAACTTATGAAAATTTAATTTTAACTACAAACAAATCTAATCTTCAAGCTATATTATTCACTTGTAAAACTCAAAAGTCAATAATTAAATTTATAACCTATAAATTCAAATTAAGCAAAAGTAAGAGTGATTGCTTAGAAAAATTATTTGTATTTTCCTAACTTGAGTTATAAACTTGTTAATTTTTTACTTGAGTTACAACAAGTTAACAAGCACCATGTCAGTGGAAAAGCACCTTCGTTGAGGCACTAGGTCACTTCAGGAGTGTAGCGGTACCGTTATTTCAAGCGTTGGAGTGCTAGTTACCATTTTTATGTTTTTTTTATAAATAGTTGTGATATTATGTTTGTAAGGAAGATTAGTCATAATTTCAATACTTTAGAGTACTTTCTCTGTTTCCCTCTTAGAGTAATATCTAAGGGAGGCTAGGGAGTACAAGGTATCATCATTTGTAGTGTTTAACCTATATTTCTTGAAGAAACTTTCTAAGTTAAAGGTAGTAGTGTAAAGAAAAAACTTTGATCTTTTTTGGTGTTATCATTCTCTTATATTTTTTTTTTCATTTTTTCCATGAATATAAGGAAAATGAGTTTGCAAGTTATTATTCTAGGTCTAGTTAATTCTCTTATTTTGGATTGATAATATAAAATGAATATGGAGTACTAATAAAGACACTAGTTTTATAAACATTTAAAAGATACTTTTAATACTATCCCACTATTTAATTAATGCACATAGTGGTCATACGTGTAGTTAAAACATAGTGAGATGTATAACCATGACAGAGGAATGCAATAAAAATCAAGAGCCTTAGGATAGGACATTTTGCATGCCAATACATAGGATGTAAAATATTCTAGGTTTTTAATGAGATAATATAATTATAAGAGGTCAGAAGTTATCTTTTTCACCCCTACATGCTCGATAAAGATCTAGCGAAGCATATGCTCTTAGTCACATTATATGAAGAGTTTCATTCGGAAAAAATGTACAATTTTATACCCATCAATCCAAAACACTTTAATTTAATATTGTATCAAAAATTTTACTATTATACACAGTGATAGAAACTTTAAAATATCATTTTTGGTTTAGTTGGATAATTATTTTAATTGGAATAGGAAATACTAGTTTGTTCCAAGTAAACATGCTTTCTTGTGGGTTTGACACTCTACTCTATCACTTTACAACTTGAATTAGCATATATACTTGAATATGTTAAGTGGGTTTGCTATTAACTATATCAAAGAAAATTTTAACATATTTTAGGAGTGATAGAGCTCTAGATTTTATACAATTCAAAATGTTGCTCCGAATCCCCCATCAACTATGCACATTTTAAATGTAGACATCAAGTTTATATTGTGTTTACTTTTATACAAGTTTTTATTATGTTTACTAGTTTATCTTGATTTTTAGAATAGATGAAAAAAAAAACTATGTGATAATTATTATAGGAATATTATTATACTAAAATAAAATTAGTATTTATTACATCATCCAATTTTAAATAGGCCGAACCATCAAACTGTGAATATCTCCATCTTTATTTTCATTATTTGATTTGGTTTTCACTATTTTGAATACCATTGAATCCTAACATCCTTCTATTTATGTCTAGTCAAAGATGCATGCACCGCCAAGAAACCTAACAAAAAACATACAATTTATAATCACAAATCATTTTTAACATAACTTCACATGTACAAGTGAATGAAGCAACAGAAAATAAAGTAACAAATGTCACTATAAACTATAAATCATGGTCTCCAGAAAATGTAATGGCGGCCAATCTTTACTTTCTACAAACTTGGATTTCTACACCTATATAATGATACAAATCTTTATAAATTTGGTTTATTATTTAATCTTTGTCTTCTAGCTCTAGGTCTTCCATAGAGTTCTAAAAGCTGAAGGGCCATTTCCTTTAAACTCGTACAAGTGTATATAATAATAAGGAAGCTACCTTTCCTTGGTGGCTAATGGTGGGTCAGTTCTTAATGGTTATTATGGGTTAATGATATTTTATGTAAGGGGTAATGTGTGTCTAGTTTGGTTTGGGAGTGAAGGGGTTCTGAATTGGGAAAAGGGAGTGAAGGGGTTCTTGACTGGGAGACCTTTAGTGATCAAGATTGGTGTTATGGTGGCTTCTCCTCTCGTGGTCATGATCTATGTAGAACTCTCAAATATTGTTGAAGCATCCTCTTCTATAAACTATATTGAGATTGTGTCCCTGGTGTGTTACCATATTATCTTATATTGGTTTGAAGGATCAAATTATGTGGGAGGAATCAGCAGGTGGTTTGGTATAGTAGGTGGTAGATTTGTTGCAATAGGTTGGCCTTTGGTCATGTTTTTTGGTGGTACTAGTTTCACTTCTTCTAGTGGAGCTAAGCCCTTGTCCTACTTTGGGAAAGGGATACAAGTCACCCAAGTATTTTACCTCTATGGAGTATCTATTCAAAAAATTTGTTGGATCTTCAATATAGTTGATAATGAATCTTCCCCTTCATCTAGTCAGGGTAGCAGACATAATTTTCTAGGCCCTTTCAAAGATCTTCTTTCTCTAATTCATGATAGGTTTGTATTTTGTTCTCATGTTATGTTTTAGTCTTGATATTAGGATTTTGATAATTTAGTGGGTCAATAAGAATCTATTCTACAAAAATTTCTAGAAATTTTATCTATTTTTTTTTCCTTTTTTATTCTTCATATAATTCACTCTTAAGTTGTTTTCTAAAATCCCCTTTAGGGGTTGGTTTGAATAGTGATGTTGTGGTGTTGGGTTTGGTGAAGAAGAATGGTGGGGGTGATGATGTTGCATCTATGGATTATGTGGTTGGGTATCCTGCAAGTGTTATGTGGATGTCTAGCTCTAATAAAGGGAAGAATGTTTTAAGAAGTATTGGTTCTCTTGTTGGATGAGCCAGTAGGGTGTTCATGGTGGGGTTTTGTTGGATGGTCAATTCATGGTATCTAAATGTTGGTGGTACTTTATCCTTGGATGATCAATGCCATGTGATATTAGTTGTAGTGATACTTTTGGCTAGACTTTCTTAGGAGTACAATGTTAGGCTTCCTAAAGGATTTACGGAGGGTTCAAAACATGGGAAAATATTATTGAAAGGCTTGGAATATTGGACCTTTAATGCTGAGAAGATTAAGTTTAATCAAATGGTGGATGAAAAGCTATTGCATCTGAAATGGATCATTCTCATGTATTGGATATTTTTTGAAGGTGGTGCAATCTTATGTTAATGATGGTCGAGTTAAGAAATCTAATAATTTTTATCAAGTTGATTATGAGGATTAAAAAGGTTGGAGTTATTGCAGGTTAAGGGCTACCATTTTCTAAACTGTCATAGGAGGACATTATGAGACTTCCCACAGATTTTATTTTAGGTTTGACAGGGGATAAAACCTCAAAAGACCTCCAACCCATGGTAGTGTGAACTATGAGGATGGTTGGATTAAAATATTGTATTGTTGTAAATAGATGAATGGAAACCAATGTATAGGAGAGTGAATGGAATCTATTAACAGTAAGGCAACCATTAAATCTTCTTTTTCAGCTTCTTCTTTTAATCTTATTATTAGATCTAAATTTAACAAAAATGAATTCAGTTCATTTTATGCTAGATTAGGTGGATCTAATGGAAGGCTATATATGAAACTCAAGCTCGTAGGGCCAATTGAAGTTTTACCAATGATAAGTGGTCAAGTAATGGGTGGGATCACTACCCCTTCAATTAAAGTAATGAATATGATGTTTAGAAGTAAAAGGGTGGGACTTTGGATGAATGAGGTGGAACTAGGGCCTTAGGGAATTGACAAATTCATAAAGGAAGCTTGTTTACATTATGATATTCTGGTAATTGATTTTGGGAGTCTTCCTAGTTTTAACTATTAACTAATTAAAAACTTTTGGATACTAATCAACCTTTTTTGTTTTCTTCATACTTTTGGTGTCCCCAACACCCTCATTAGTTCAAGGTGAGGAGTAATGGATCTTGTTTCTATTATGAAAATTTCTATTTGTGAATAATTGAAAGGGAGACTAATCAAATTGAACGAGTTAATATGTATGGTTGATAGCTATATTTATTTTTTGGCATCATCAAGGTAATCATTTCTTTTCGTTTACTTTACTTTAAATAAACCTTTCGCTCTCCATGTATGGATAGGAGAGGCACATAGCTTTATTTCTTTTATAGTTTGTAAAAGATGCAAATCCTTAAAAAAAAAAAAAGAAGGACAAAGCAAATGAATGAAGCCTTGGATTTATTTAATCAATTATCAAAATTTAATTAATCAATTATCAATTAAAATATTTTTTATAAATTAATGTGAATTAAATTTGATTTATTATTTACTTTTATCTAACTCAAATTATTTAATTACTTTTTAATATTGTATAAACTTTACTTTATTAATTTAATTTTGAATTTTAGAATTTATTTTTAATTTATATTAAATTTTAAATTAATTTAAAAATTTTATTTTAAATAATTTGTTTAATTTTTATCTAAAATTTTAATTTAATTTTATTTAATTATTTTTTATTTTACTTTATTTATTGTTTTATTATATTTAGAATATATTTAATTTTATTTCAGTTTGTTATATTTATTTATTTATTTATGAAATTATATTATATTTTATTTATTTAATTATAATTTTTATGATTTAAATTTTTTTAAATATTTTTATTTAACTTTTATGGATTTAATTTTTTTAATTTATTTATTTATTTATCTATTTATTAAAGTTAATTAAACCCTTTATATAGAAAAAAATTAGGGCCTTAAAAAATGAGCTAAATGATTTCAAATGATTATGTGTTCATCACCATAGGTCATGGATGAATTAAAGTGAAATGCAATCTAAAGATTTTAAATGATATCTCCCAATATATAACTTTTATTTATTTAATTTGATTAATTTTTAATTATGCTCCAAGTCATAAGTAAATTATTTTTTTTAATGAATTTTAAAATTCCTTCATTATACTCTAAATTACAAGTTCAATGTATTTTATTTTATATTTTTATTATTTTTCTTGAATTAATTATTCATTTACAAAATTTTAGGCCAAAATAGGGGCTGATTTTAGTGTTTATTAATTTTATAAGAAAATGAACCCTAAATTCCATCAAATTAATTCTTAGGATTTAAGATGACACTATGTTAACTAGGTTTAAGTTTCATTCTATTTTGATGTGAAATGAAATCACCATAATTTCCTTTATGTTTACTAAGCCTAGACATATGTTCAATTACCAAGATTATCTACTATTTCAAATGGATTTAAATCAAGTGTATATAACCCTTATTCAATTATGCACAATTCATAGTAAATAGAAAGTCTAAAGCTCTATTGATTGTCTATAATCAATTTCCAAATATTAAGGTTAAATTTTAACCCAATTGCTTAGAAATTTAATTCAAACTAATGTGGATTCCTACTGGGCTTAGAAAATTAGAGGAAAAATAGAAAACTATAACATCTTATAATATCTTGCAACCAAAATTGAGCCCTAATTAATAAGTATACAAGGTTTAATTAGTGAAAACTAGAAAACTATATTGGTTAAATTCCTTCAAAATAATACTCATCAATTTGCACTTGAACTTCATTTTATTGGACAAAGCCTCCTCTTGTGAATCCATAGAGTTCTAGATTGCTTAATGTAGCTTAGTAAATCATTTTCAACGATTTATTGAAGCTATATGCATTAAAATCAATTTATAATTCTATTTAAATCAAATTCATACGATATTACAGACTGGGCATGCACTTTATAAATTGCGCACTATGATTGGGTGAAGGATTTAATGTTGGTCACCATTTAAACACCTTATAAATCTCATTAGACATTTAATTGGATGATTAAATGGATACAATCTAGCAAATCAAATCTACAGGTATGGAGAAACATAGATAAATGATATAGTGAAATATGGAACATCCGAACAAATAGATGATAGATAGACGACACAAATTTTGTCTCTTACTTTTATACACCCGAGCTCTTCAATCTTTAATCAATTTGTATTGAGTTATAATTTTAACCCCAATGCATGTAGTGATTTTTAGAGCTTTGTATGCACCTAACATATATCATTAAATCCATATTATTTAAATTTAACCTAGAGTGTACGATTAGGATTTAACTTTAACACAATGAATATTAGTGCATGATATTAATTCCAATCCGCTCCTACGCTCCCAAGAAAGAATTTTGGTGAATAAACTATGACTGAAAGAGAATTGGAGAGTAAGTTGGTTAAACTATGGATGAAGTTAGTTGGAGCTGGGGGGATTTCATCATCGAAGATGTACGACATTTGAATAAGAACTTTTTGGCTCTCTTTTTTAGTGTTTGAAAAAATTGTTGGGATTTTTCAAGCTTAGTGTCTAGGATGTGTCCATGTATCCTAGATAGTTAAGGAGCAAGGAGTGGAAAGGGAGATGAAATGAAAAGCTAAAAATGACAATTGGGTCAAGACTCGCATGAGGGGACGATTGGGTTAGGCTCAGGAAAAATCAGTCCCTTGGGGTTAATAGAAGAAATTTAAGTAGAATTTGAGTGATTAACTAATTAACTCATGATAGTTCACTCTATGGAAGCATTTGACTAAATCTGAAAATTATAGTTGAATTGAATAGGTTAGACTTTGACTCAAGGGTCAAGGTAACTTGGTTTAAACTTTTAGGATCTTTAATGAATTTAATCGAGTGAGTTTGACAAATTGATAGATGCAATTAGAGTCAATGCAAGAGTTTGGTCAATATTGAGCTAGCTTTAGCTATCTCAAATAGGCTGGCTGGGTCAACCCTTATCTTAGGAAGCTAGGGTTTTTGGATTTGAGATATGAAGTTCTTAAGGTATGGATTTGAAATGAATATGCTAGTTTCTAGTATGATGCAGTCTAAAAGGTAATCAGGATTTGAACTAAGGTTCTTACTTAGATTTGTATTAATAAATAAACCTTTAGTATTTAAAAGGTTTAGGGGTGTTTAGGTATACTTATAGGAACTTGTGGATTCAATGATAAGGTGTAGGTTAATTACCCAAGTTACCAAACTAATGGCAGGGTATTTCATACATAAGAAAATATGGGGTGTCATCATATGGTCAAATAAGGTCAATAAGGAATGAGTGGGAAATTGACATGCCAAGGTAGGAAATCTACAGTTGGGTCCCTACTACTTCATAAAGTATAATGTAGCACAATAGAAATATTGTGTTAGCTTGAAGTAAATTTTAAGTATTATAATTTCAATGACCTCATCTAAAATAAGGTCAATATACATCTAAATTAATAAACTTTAAAACTTAAATCACCTAAATTAAACCTATATTTTTTACTTTATCTTTTTAGGCTATGGTGAATGCATTTCATGATTGTTCAGGATATACAAATTTTTGAGTTCCATTGCACTTGGAACATTATAATTATTTCATTCTTTATAACAAAAAACTAAAATCCAAACAATATATCTAAAATTCTCAATAAAATCTTTAAATAATTAAATTTTGAATTTGAATTAAATCTCCTACGTTATTAAATAAATCAAATAGTAGAAAATATAATATTAAGGGTTAAATAAGATTAACCAAAACACATAATTTAGCAAGCACTCAATAATGTTTGATAAGACAATAAACTTTAACTTTAGGTTACGTGTAGCATTTTTTTGTATGTTTTATTTCTTGGATTTGTTGACGTATATGTTCAATGGTGTCCATGTCAATGTGTGATTATGGCTTGGCTTGATTGATGCTTATGATTATATAATGATATACATATGGGCGAATTGATATTTGGGCTAGGATCACCTATGTGCTAATTAATATTCCATTTTTTTGTAGATGGCATGCTTATGCATGACGATAAATAAAAAGTGGAAAATAAAATTTAAAATTCATATATACTTGCTTTTATAAGAATTTTATGCTATTAGCCCACCCCCCCCCCCCCCAAGTAAAAAACATCATGAATAAGTTGAGATTGCTTAGAAACAGTAATGATTATTATTATGATAAGTAAATTGTGATTATTTATATAAATTTCTTTGTATAAAAACCTTGCAGGGGTGTATGGAGTAATATCCATTTCATAAAATATAATTATAAATATGTATATAAATTGTAAAAGAGTTATGAAAGTCTTAAAATGAGGTTGTTGTTGAGTCTAGTAATTAGATTGTTAAGCCTATGTTAATGTCCCAAAGGCTACCAAGAGGGGGGTGAATTGGTAGTTTAAAAAAAATTTAAGCCCTCTTTTAAAATTATGTTGAACCGGAATAAAAATTGTTTCTTTTAAGTTTTGTAGAAAAAGTTTTTCAACCACAGAGTTTTTAAGACTTAAAAAATAAAATACGGAAATGTAAAAACTGTAAAGTAAATGACACCAGATTTATAGTGGTTCGGTCTATAACCGGACCTACATCCACTCCCCGGAGGCACCCTCCGAGTATTGCACTAATACCACAAAGTGACTCTCCTTTTGCACCCACAGCAAGGCGGAGAAGCCTTTACAACACACGCTTTTCACCACTACCCGGTGCGGTAGAGAACCGTCGTTCTTTTACACAATCCCCAGTGTTGGTAGAGAACCGTCCGTCCTTTCACACTCTCCTAGTGTGGGCAGAGAACCCTTCCATCCTTTCACACTCTTCTAGTGTGGGCAGAGAAACCTACCATCCTTTCACACTCTCCTAGTGTGGGCAGAGAACCCTACCGTCCTTTCACACTCTCCTAGTATAGGAAGTTATCCTTTCGGCTATTCACACTCTCCAAGTGTCGGCAGCGAACCAGATCTCCTTGATAGATCTTCTCACAAGAAATCTAGAAGGAAGAAAGAAAAGAGTAAAGTAATCACAATTCACAAGTAGATATTCTTACCTTTGAACTCCAAGTGAAGCCTTCACGCTCCAATGGTAGGAATCCTCCTTTGAATGCACTCTCATACTCTCTCCTTAGCTATTCTCTCAAGAGGCATGAAGATCAAATGAAAATGAGATAGGGTGGCAGTCTAATTTGGACTATTTATTCAAAAGACAAGAAAAACTGTCCAAAAACTGCAAGTTTTCAATTCTGTATGCAGTTGATCGTCCCGTACGATCGTGGATCATACTGGAAAATTTTACTTAAACGCTTTGAAACAACTTTATTTATATATGTGTACGAAATGTCTTCGTACACACTGATCGTCCCGTACAAACTAAGTTCGTCTGGTACAAACGGTTATTACTTGGTCGATCTAGAAAATTGCTGAAAACTGTTCTAAGTAGGTTAATCATCTGGACGAAATTTTTACAGAGAGCAGATCATTTTCTGATGATAAATAATTTTGTCTGGATGAAAATTTTACAGAGATCAGATCGTCCTGGACAATAATTAAGTTCGTCTGGACAAAAATTTTACAGAGAGCAACTCATTTTCTGATGATAATTAATTTTATCTGGACGAAAATTTTACATAGACCAGATCGTCCTGGACGATAATTAATTTTATCCCGGACGAATAGGACTTAGAAAACTTTTCAAGCCAGTTCCTATTCGTTCTATGTGCTCAATAGGAGATAATTGTCTGATCGTCTCGTACGATCAGTATAACTTAAATATGATCTTCTTATGTGTGTGTGTATATTTTTATTCACTCAATTACAATCACTCCCTTTCAAATTTAATTCAAAGAAAAATACAAGCTTCAAATTCACAAAGTATCTCATGTTGAATTTGATTTGAAGTTTTCGTAGTCTGGAGTCTGATTTTCCTGAAATGTTAGTACACACAAGAGAAAATACAAATCTTCTAAAATTGTTAGGAGATAACTACACATTTGAATAATAATGTTTGGAATCATCAAAACTATACAAGTTGCAAAAATGTAAAGCATGCAAATAGCAACTATTTTAACAATCTCCCCCTTTTTGATGATGGCAAAACAATTATTGTTTGTATAATTTCAATTTAAACAAATCTCCTAAACTCTCCCTGAATTGATGAATACATGAAAATAAGGAGGCATTTTGAACCAAAGAACAAATGTTTTTCAAAAAATTGTTTTAACAAAATTACAAAGCTAAACACAAAACCAAAATGCAAACAAAATAATTAAAAACAAAACAAAACATACAAACACAATAAAAACAAAACATACAAACACAATAATTTCTCCCCCTTTTTGACAACAACAAAAAGTGAAGAAGAAATAGATAAGAAATGTAAGTAATTATATGAAATTCATTTGAAAATTTAATCTAAATGATGATTGTCATAAGGTATGCAATCTAAAACTAATAACATTAGGTCAATCATAGAAATTCATAAAATTTAAGAAGTGATATAACATTATATGTAAGAAGAATTTATCAAAGACATTATTCAATTTAGACATTCGAATATAGAAAATCATTACAAGAGAGATGTATAAAAAATCTATATTTCAAAGTTCAATAGAATATAAATGAACATAAGATCAATTTGAATTAAGAGATTGAAAGAATTTGGAAAGAAGAGAATTACCACTTGTGGCGCTTTGCGCATCTTTTTCAAATTTTTTGGTACATTTTTGTGCATCTTTTGACATTGGGCTAATTTTG
Source organism: Dendrobium huoshanense (assembly GCA_016618105.1). Taxonomy (NCBI): domain Eukaryota; kingdom Viridiplantae; phylum Streptophyta; class Magnoliopsida; order Asparagales; family Orchidaceae; genus Dendrobium; species Dendrobium huoshanense. The sequence continues at coordinate 58,640,249 of CM028351.1, forward strand.
TGCCTCTTTTTCATATTTGTGAACCTTTGCGCATTCCTTTTGATTTTTGTACTCTTTGTACAATTTTCAAGAGTAATTACGACCAAATCTTTCCAAAATCAATAATCTAAAATTTCAAATATTTCTAAGTGCATAAATATCACTTGAGCATAGAAATACAAAATAAGAAAACATCTATATTGTAATAATAATATTAACTTTTATGTAGTCTAAATGAATTGACATAAATTTAAAAGTTCTAATTATAACAAGTTATAAACAACTTTTAAATTTAGAAAGACTAGATTTTCTAATGTAATTAATCTCAAATTACAATCTAATTTAAGCACAAATAAGATTAAATAAGACTAATGAAATTCATAAAAATTAACCACATTCCAAAAACAAACCAAATTTGAATCAAGTACAACATGCATTGATATTAATGAAAAGGATTACATATTCATTTAGTAATATTAAAACAACTAAGAAAATACACTGAACTTTTTAATAAAGACAAACTAAAACAACTACTAAAAATAAACACTAACACAACAAAACATTTAAAACAAAACACGAGTACAACAAATACAAAGAAATTCATCTCTCATTCTCTATTCTTCTGGAGGAGGAGGAATGCCACTAAATAGGTTGAAGTAGGAGGCCATCATCATAACATTGGTATTGATTTCATGAACTTCATTTCTAATAATACCAATGTCTTGTTGCTGCTGCAGGAGTTGAGCATCAATTTGATCAAATCTTTGATCAACATGAGTTTCAAGTCTGTCAAATTTCTCAATCAAATTCTGATAATCTGATTGAGGTGCAGAAGTTTGCTCTCCTTCTTCTTCTTCTTCAGAAGCACTGGCATGTGCTTTCCCTTTTTCCTCCTTGAAAATTGCTCTGAAAGAAGCATCATTGTAGTAAACCGGCTCTTCGTATTCATCATCAGGATGCACTAAGTTGTATTTCTTTTCTAAAATGTATGTAACTAAGTGTCCTAATGAGATGTTCCTTTTTCTCTTCTGTTATGCATGTCCAATTTCTGGAAGCCCATAAAGATGGTCTAGGATAAGTTAGGCTTCATCGATAGGCTTATGATCCATAATCAAAAAGGTCAAAATAGAAAGGAGTGGGGTAATATTGATCCTATCACCAGCTTTGGGAATGATTGAAGATCGAAGAATGTGCTGAATGATTCGAGCATTTCTGGTCATTCCTGAAACTCTAGCAACATGATATGTTAGGCCATTTTCTCTAATCACCCTATTGACTTGATACCATTCGAATTTATTTTCATTCATAAGGGTGTGTGCTCTATAGCCTTCAGTTTATAAGTTCAAAAAGGCACTAATGTCGTGCTTGGTGATTTCAACTTTTTATTTGAAAATAAAAGAACTTATGCAGGAGTGGTCGGAATTAAAACTCATGTTGGCTAGAAAGTAGAGAAAGGTTTGTTTGTTGTAAAGGTGGACGAGAGAAAGAATGAATTGAAACTGGGTGGAGGCAAAAAGATTCATTACCTTAAAGTTTATCTCTCTTTGAATCAGAATACGAGAAGGTGTGATTTTGGCAGATGCAAAAAGAGGAAAAGATTCCTCATTTGCCTTTGAAAGGAAGTTTTCAGAGGCATTTCTGTGAGGTTTCTTTGCAAACACCTTTTGTCTTTTGCTTGAGGAGGCCATTGTTGATTTAAAGTCGAAAGAGATTGAAAGTGAAGTTCGGAGATGTGATTGTTGAGTTAAAATTTGTTCATATTTAAAGAAAACGATATGTTCATCCTGGACGAAAACAGTTCGTCCTGGACAAAAATTATCGTTCGTCTGGACGAAAAAAGTTCGTACAGACGATCCATTTCGTTTAAAATGAAACGGCTTTTTGTAACCAACACAATTTATGATGCGTCCTTTCGTACAGACTTTTGACTTGACCGATCGTACAGACAAAAAAAATTTGTACAGACGATCAAAAGTTAATTTGTTTTAATGTCAGTTGAAAATCGTCCCCTACAATGAAACGAAGTATGTTCGTCTGGACGAACAAAAAGTGCGTACGGACGAACTTCACACTCAAAACTGTCTTATCCACTCAACCGCTGCATTCAAATGTCCCGATGTTTGAGAAAATAAATATTTCATCCTGACGAACTGCATTAAAAACTGCTCTCAAAACGTATCATATCACGCAAACTGAATTTAACACACATCGTCCAGTACGAAAAATTTCGTCCCGGACGATTTCCACACATTTTTGAATTTTTGAATTTTTTTATTGAAGAAAAACAAACAAAACATTCAAAACACAGAAAACAAAGGCAAAACCACAGACTCTAAAATAAACTCAATCAAAACACTCAAAAATCATAAAATTCAAAACAAAAATCAAAGACAAATAAACTAAGAAAACATAAATATCAATGTTGTGAAAACATTTTTATTTAAGCATTCAAATCAATAACACCAAGCCTTGTTCTTAATGTACTGAAGGTATCAAAGGCTAAAGGTTTTATAAAAATGTCTGCAAGTTGATTTTCAATTGAAACATGAGTGAGTTCAATTTCTCTCTTGGATACATGATCCCTTATGAAATGATGCCTTATGTCAATGTGTTTGGTTTTAGAATGTTAAATAGGATTTTTGGAAATGCAAATAGCACTAGTATTATCACAATAAATTGGAATAGTGCCTATAGTTAATCCTAAATAAATCAACTGTTGTTTTAACCAAAGTACTTGTGCCACACAACTTCGTAATGCAATGTATTCTGCTTCTACAGTAGATAGTGCCACTGAATTTTATTTTCTACTAGATCATAAAACTAATGAATTTCAAATGAATTGACATGTTCCAGAAGTGCTTTTCCTATCCACTCTACAGCCTGCAAAGTCAAAATCTGAGTATCCAATAATTTCAAATGAAGAGCTAAACTTAGGATACCAAATCTCTAAGTTTTGAGTTCCTAGTAAATATCTTAAAATCCTTTTCACTGCTGTCAAATGTGATTCTTTTGGATCTAATTAAAATCTAGCACTTAAGCAAACACTGAACATAATATCTAGTCGGCTAGCAGTCAAATAAAGTAAAGATCCAATTATCCCTCTAAATTTCTTTTGATCAACAGATTTTCCCTTAAGGTCCTTATCCAACTGAACTGAGGAACTCATTGGTGTACTAACAGGTTTAGCATTGTCCATTTCATATTTTTTGAGGATGTCCTTAATATATTTAGTTTGACTAAGAAATGTACCTTCCTCAAGTTGCTTAATGCTAAATCCTAGAAAGTAATTTAAATCTCCCATTAGACTCATTTCAAATTCACAACTCATTATTTTAGAAAAATCATCACAAAGATTTTTATTTGATGATCCAAAGATGATGTCATCCACATAAATTTGAACAATGAGTATATCCTTTCCAAATTTCCTTAAAAAGAGAGTTGTATCCACACTTCTTTTTTCAAAAGATCTTTCAAGTAGGAAGGTGCTCAACCTCTCATACCAAGCTCTAGGTGCCTGTTTCAATCCATATAATGCCTTTTTTAACTTGAAAACACGATTTGGGTATTTAGAATTTTGAAAACCTGGAGGTTGTTCTACAAAAACATCTTTCTCAATTACCTCATTTAAAAAAGGTACTCTTTACATCCATTTGAAATAATTTAAAAACTTTAAAACAGATAAAGGCTAGTAAAACCCTAATTGCTTCAAGTCTAGCTACAGGGGCAAAAGTCTCCTCAAAATTAATTCCTTCAATTTGATTATACCCCTTAGCAACTAATCTAGCCTTATTTATAATGACTACTCCTGAGTCTTTCATTTTATTTTTGAACACCCTCTTGGTTCCAACAACACTATTATCTTTTGGCCTTATAATTAATTACCAAACTTTATTTCTTACAAATTGATTTAACTCTTCTTGCATGGCCAATATCCAAAATTCATCAGAAAGTGCTTGATCAATATTAGTGGGTTCTATTATTGAAATAAAGGCTGAATGATTGACTTCATTGTTTAATCCACGCCTAGTTCTAACACCCTCACTAGGTTCACCTATAATCAATTCTCTTGGGTGGTTTTAGAAAATCTCAAATCTTTAGGCAAAGGGTTTTCTCTTTCCAAATTCTCTTCCACATTTTCTTCCATATTTAATCTATCAATCTTTTTGGAGTTTTCTTCAATCTCTTCTTCAACAACATTTAGCTCTTCCAAATTTCCACATTCATCAAATACAACATGTGTGGTTTCTTCAATGACTAAAGTTCTTTTGTTGAATATCCTATAAGATTTTCCAACACTTGAATATCCAACAAAAATTTCTTCATCTAATTTTGGATCAAATTTTCATAAGGCAGATTTTCCATTATTATGTATGAACACCTTACAACCAAATACATGCAAATGAGACAAATTAGGTGTTCTACCTTTTAGAAACTCATATGATGTTTTATTCAAATTTGATCTCACATTCACCCTATTCAGAACATAACATGCAGTAATAACCGTCTCAGCCCAAAAATATCTAGGAAGTGAGTATTCTGCCAACATTGCTCGAGCGGCTTCTGTTAATGTTCTGTTTTTCCTTTCAACTACCATGTTTTGTTGAGGGGTTCTAGGTGCAGAAAAATTGTGATCAATCCCTTTTTCTTTATAAAAATTTTCAAATCTTTCATTTTCAAATTCTCCTCCATGATCACTTTGTATTGAAATCATTTCACTCCCTAGTTTCCTTTGAATCCAAGTAGAAAAATTTTTGAATTCCTCAAACGATTCACTCTTATGAAAAGGAATTCTAACCCAAGTGAATCTTGAGAAATCATCCACTATAACAAATCCGTACACCTTCCCTCCTAGACTTACAGTTCCTACAGGTCCAGAAAGATCCATGTGTGGAATTTCTAAAGGTTTACTGGTCCTAAGATCTTTATTGGACTTAAAAGAGGACTTCACTTATTTTTCTAATTGACATGCATCACAAAGGTGGTCCTTAGTAAAGTCTAGTTTTGGTATACCTCTCACTAAGTTCTTTTGGGTAATTCTTCTAAGGTTTTTCATACTAGAATGACAAAGTCTCATATGCCAAAGCCATGATTCATCAGAAATAGTTTTCAAACAAAAAACAATAGGAGATTGAATACAATTTAAATCTAGCATGTAAACATTGTTTATCCTTTTTCCATTTAAAACATTTTTCCCATTTAGGCTTATTATGCATCTAGTAGGTAAAAATTTTACATTATAGCCCTTATCACATAGCTTACTTATGCTTAATAAATTATGTTTTAAGCCTTCAACTAATAACACATTGTCTATGAAAAAGTTTTTCAAATTTCCAATCATACCTGATCCAATCACTTTCTTTGTAGTATTATCTCCAAGTGTAACCTTGCCTCCACTCCTGGCTTCCAGCGTTATGAGTTGAGCAGTATCTCCAGTCATATGCTTTGAACATCCGCTGTCCAGGTACCATATGCTCTCACGAGGTCTTGTGTGAGAGCACTCCTGCAAAATTCTCAAATGTTAGACCTGGGAACCCAAACAAGTTTGGGTTCACCTTTATGAAATTTATAATCAGATGCATGTATGATATGTCTAGGTTTATACATCTTAGTTCTCCACACCAAATTAGTTTTCATCTTTAAAGTGCAGGTGTGAGATATATGTCTCAAAAATCTACAATCATTATATTTAACATTAGGAAAAGTATTCATATGTTTTCTTCCATATGATTGTCTTCTAAGGGATTTCATGAATTTAGGATAATATTTAGGATTTGTAAAATCTTCAAGTTTAGGGGGGTTCCTATTATCCTCGAGAGCTCTTATTGTGAGTTTGTAAAATAAATTCATATCTTACAAGATTCGATTGGTATAATTGATTCTATATGTCTTGCTCTCAGATTCATCCTTAAAATTCTTAAATTCTTTTTCAAGTTCAGCATAGGATGATTTTAAATTTTCAAAATTCTTATTCAAGTCATCATATTCATCAAGAAGTTTCATGTGGTTGTTATCTATTAATGCATGATCTTTCCTAAGGATTTCATGTTCCTTCTTAAGCTCTTCCAATTCAAAACTTACACTAGCATGCATCTTTTTCATTTTCCTATATGCATCATGCATGTTTTCAGAAACTTCAAATAATTCTTCATAAGTTAAGTCACATACCTCTTCTTGATCTGATTGATCAACAATATCTGCCATCAAGCAAAGGTTGGTGACTTCTTCTTCTTTTTCAGTCTCAGATGAATCTGAAGCTGAGTCCACCCAGAAAGCTCTTTGAAACTTCTTCTTGCCCTTCTTTACCATTAGTTTTTCCTCTACCTTCTCCTTGCTAGGAGTGGCTTTGAGTTTTGGGCAATCAGTCTTGATATGACCTCGTTTTCTGCATTCATAATAAATCACTTCATTAGAAACCTTGACATTTCTATTATACTTACCTCTATTCCATTGCTGGCGTCTCTTCTTCTTCTTCTTTAAAAAGCTTCTGAATTGTCTAGTCATCAATGCAATATCGTCTTCATCCTCAGGTTGTGAGTGTTCACTCTCTGACTCTTCCACCTTTAGTGCAATATTCTTGTCCTTTCGTGGTTCACTTGCATCAATCTTTCTTTGACTTACTCCTTGCTCATAAGCAATGAGTGAACCAAGAAGATTGTCAATAAAATAAATGTTTAGCACTTTAGACTCTATAATTGCAGTAATTTTAGCATCATAAGCAGTAGGTAAACAACAAAGAATCTTATTGACCATTTCAGCATTAGTTAATTCCCTACTAAGTGCATGCAAAGAAGTGACAATTTGTTTGAATCTTGTGTACATGTCTGAAATAGATTCATTTGGTTTCATGCGAAATAATTCATAGTCATGTAACAAGATATTGAGTCTTGATTGCTTAACCTCATTTGTCCCTTCATAAGTTATACAAAGTCTATCCCATATGTCCTTTCCGCTTTTGCAAGTGGAAACCCGCATGTAGTCTTCAAATTTTAAAGCACAAAAGAAACTATTTAAACATTTGGTATTTAATTATGCTAAGTCATGTTCTTCTATAGTCCAATCTGCATAAGGTGTTTCTACCCTAACTCCATCAACTAATCTAGTTGGTTTTGTGTAACCTTCCTGGACTAGCATCCACATGCGATAATCAAGTGACTGTAAGAAAGTAGACAAGCATGTTTTCCAAAAATCAAAATGAATATTGTCAAACAGTGGAGGTCTAATGATAGAGTAACTCTCAGGTGTGTTTCGGTTTCCAAATGTAGCCATCTACGTTAATCAAAAAATAGTTCAAACTTATGATTTTGAAACGACGCTCTGATACCACTTGTTGAGTCTAGTAATTAGGTTGTTAAGACTAAGTTAATGTCTCAAAGGCTACCAAGAGGGGGGTGAATTGGTAGTTTAAAAAAATTTTAAGCCCTCTTTTAAAATTATGTTGAATCGAAATAAAAATTGTTTCTTATAAGTTTTGTAGAAAAAGTTTTTCAACCACAGAGTTTTTAAGACTTAAAAAATAAAATGCGGAAACGTAAAAATAGTAAAGTAAATGACACCAGATTTATAGTGGTTCGGTCTATAACCAGACCTACATCCACTCCCTGGAGGCACCCTCCGAGTATTGCACTAATACCACAAAGTGACTCTCCTTTTGCACCCACAGAAAGGCGGAGAAGCCTTTACAACACACTCTTTTCACCACTACCCGGTGCGGCAGAGAACCGTCGTCCTTTTACACAATCTCCAGTGTTGGCAGAGAACTATCCGTCCTTTCACACTCTCTTAGTATGGGCAGAGAACCCTTCCGTCCTTTCACACTCTCCTAGTGAGGGCAGAGAACCATACCATCCTTTCACACTCTCCTAGTGTGGGCAGAGAACCCTACCGTCCTTTCACACTCTCCTAGTGTAGGAAGCGATCCTTTCGGCTATTCACACTCTCCAAGTGTCGATAGCAAACCGGATCTCCTTGATAGATCTTCTCACAAGAAATCTAGAAGGAAGAAAGAAAAGAGTGAAGCAATCCCAATTCACAAGTAGAGATTCTTACCTTTAAACTCCAAGTGAAGCCTTCACGCTCCAGTGGTAGGAATCCTCCTTTGAATGCACTCTCACACACTCTCCTTAGCTATTCTCTCAAGAGGCACGAAGATCAAATGAAAAGGAGATAGGGTGGCAGTCTAATTTGGACTATTTATCCAAAAACTGCAAGTTTTCAATTCTGTACGCAGCTGATCGTCCCGTACGATCGTGGATCATCCTGGATGATTTTACTTAAACTCTTTGAAATGACCCTATTTGTATATGTGTACGAAATGTCTTCGTACACACTGATCGTCCCGTACGAACTAAGTTCATCCGATACGAACGATTATTACTAGGTCAGTCTAGAAAACTGCTGAAAACCGTTCTAAGTCGGTTAATCGTCTGGAAGAAAGTTTTACAGAGAGCAGATCATTTTCTGACGATAATTAATTTCGTCTGGACAAAAATTTTACAGAGACCAGATTGTCCTGGATGATAATTAAGTTTGTCTGGACGAAAATTTTACAGAGAGCAACTCGTTTTCTGATGATAATTCATTTCGTCTGGATGAAAATTTTACAGAGACCGGATCGTCCTGGACGATAATTAATTTTGTCCCGGACGAATAGGACTTAGAAAATTTTTCAAGCCAGTTCCTATTCGTTCTATGTGCTCAATAGGAGATAACTGTCTGATCGTCCCGTACGATCAGTATAACTTAAATATGATCTCCTTATGTGTGTGTGTATGTTTTTATTCACTCAATTACAATCACTCCCTTTCAAATTTAATTTAAAGAAAAATACAAGCTTCAAATTCACAAAGTATCTCATGTTGAATTTGATTTGAAGTTTCGTAGTCTGGAGTCTGATTTTCCTGAATTATTAGTACACACAAGAGAAAATACAAATCTTCTAAAATTGTTAGGTGATAACTACACATTTGAACAATAATGTTTGGAATCATCAAAACTTTACAAGTTGCAAAAAATGTAAAACATGCAAATAGCAACTATTTTAACAGTTGTTTATCCTAAAGTAAGAGAAATTCAAAAGAATGAATATTCATTTTGAAGATGATGTCTTTTGGAATTCTTTTAGAAAGATGATCGTAGCTTGCAGAACATGAAGTCTTGAAGATAAACTCATTTTGTTTTATATGGCTTGTGTCATTTTTTATTTAGAATTCCCAGTATATTGTTGGAGAATGTTGGAAGAAAATCACAATGATTCAGTGTGCTCTCCTATTTTTTCATTGAATTCTACATTGAGAATAACATACCATTTGGGAGAAAAACACAATATTTTATAATGGATTTGAAGAAAAAAATTAGGTGTTAGAAAATATCATTTATATCATCAAACAAAATTCAAAGAATAACATGTCATCTTAATAGATGAATATAAGTTTCTATTAAATTCTTTGCAAACATAAATGGGATTTTAAAATTTTGACTATTTTACAATCAAATGCAATGATGAGAATAATATATCATATATGGATATGAGAATATTATTCTATAATTATTTTTAAAGAACTAATGTGTTTTAAAAAGTGAACAATTTTTAAAATCAAATAGTGCGATGAGAATAAAAAAATAAATACAAAAATAAAAAACAAAAAATAGAGCGATGAGAATATTATATCGACTAAAAAAATTATAATGACATTTAAAAGTATAAATGAGTTTTGAAAAGGCTAACTAAATTTCTAAAGATTTGTCTCCTATATTAAAAACATTTGTGTTTATTTTATTCTAAAGAGACCAATCCCTTATAAAGGAAAGCACTTTTATTTAATTATATTTTAAGGAGGGTTTTCTTAAGAAAACTCTCAATTAAAGCTGTGATTCATATTCTTTAATTACAATGTTTTAGACAAGGATAGGAGCATGAATTTCCAAAGGGGTAACTTAGTATTAAATTGTTCTTGTCAAAGCAAAAGAAGAATAGTAGGGAGTAATCGATTCTTAGAGACTCATAGCTAACCACTATCTATCCAATAATGACATTTAAAGTTTAACATGGAAATTCAAGGTTTAAGTTAAAATTTTATTTGAATTTGAGATTATTTTCATAGAGGATAATGACTTCTGATTTTGGGTCTTCCGCAGAATCTAAAACTATAGTGAATCACTACAAAGTAGCAATTCAACTCTAATGTCACAATATATAAAATAAAGAAATTGTCTAACAACATACAAAATAAAGAAGAAGTGTTTTAGGAATATCATACACTTATAGACTTATGTTCTCACCTGGAATGGGAATTGTAGTTACAACTCAACCTAATCACTTCAAAACCATGATCTGAGTCAACAGTACAATACAAGATGGGCGAGTTATTATTATTATTTTAATTTTTTATAAAGTAGGGTCAGAATCTAAGAAATCCAAGATTGCCCTTAAAGATGACTAGTGGATTATTATTCTAAAGAAAGAAAATGTGAATAATTTAATTATTTTAGTTGGTTTTAAATATAATGCATGTCAATTGTCTCTATGAAACAATCAAAATTTGAAGTTTTAAATAGGCTTAAAATTAGGTTTTATTCTAAAAGAAAAAAAAAATTACTTGAGCTAGAGAAACACTCTAATAAGTCTAGTGTTCTACTTCTACCCACAGGTGGCAAGGTACCTAAAGAAGGAGAATACAAATTTAATATGCATTATGATATACAAGCGGTTCCTGACTTACGTTCTAAATAGATTATCTAGCTATATCGTTACACTAAAATTTTATAATTTAATTAAGAACATAAAATTTATTTTCTTCAGAAGGATTTAAGCGTAAATTCATGTAAACACCACATGTTGAGAGGTACTTAGAAGAAAATATAGGAGTTCTAATGTGTGCAAAAAAGAAACACAATATAGTATAATAATAATAATAATAATAATAATAATAATAATAATAATAATAATAATAAAGCACAAATTTTCTCTTTTAAGATGTTAAGGGAGATTTTTAAATTTTTATAAGTATCATACAATTATTTTGTTAGCAAAAATAATTCATCATAAGAGATATCACATACCTGATCATTGTCGGAGTCACTAGAGCTATTTTTACTCCATGAGACATAAATTTGGAAATATCCTCTTCAGCGTCTATCTCCAATAAGATTGAATAAAATTTTTGCAAAAAACCTTCTATGTTCTCTACTTACCCTTCTTGGTGATTCTTTTCTCTTCACTGTTAATAAGTTAATCCTAGATTATTCCACGTTTCCAGTTCCATCATAATTTATGCAAAGTATATCAAAATTGTTCTTACCACTAGAACAAGTTGAAACCCACATGTAATCTAAATGTTTTAAAGTAAAAAAAAAAAAAAAAAAAGTTAAGGCGTTCTAAATTTAGATATGATAGATTATGACCTTCAAAGGCCCATTTGGTAACAGGAATCTCTACTTTAACTCCATTCGCAAATTTAAAAGGAAACCTAACTAGCTTGAATCATATAACACGTATAAAAATCTATATATTACAAAAAAGTGAACATAGTAATCATCCAAAAATAAAAAAGAATATTATCGAATAAATGCAGTCAGTTAATAAATTACCCTTCTAAGTTATTATAATTTTTAAAGGGTGTCATATGGATCTGCTCAAGGTGTTTAATCTAATAAAGAGAGAAACTATCTTTGATACGACTTTAAAGTGCTATGATGTATAAAGATGAGGGAGGGGGTGGGGGTGAATTAGTATTTTTAAAAACATTTCTTAACTTGAAAATTAATCATAGAAACTTGTGGAAGCTTTAAGAAAAAATTCTAAACTAAAATAAAGAAACACATATTTTTTAATTTTTAAAAACTAGAAAATACTCAATTTTTTGTCTTTTTATCTTCCAACAAAAATTTCAATAAGAAATTCTTAACAATAAATTTCCAAAAGATCAACTAAATAAACATAAGTACATGAAATTAAATGCAAGAAAGTAAGTTCAAAAAATAAGAATATGAAAAACCAATTTACTATGTTTCAATCAACCCGACTTAAATCAACTCTCTGAAGGTCCTCCTCTTTGAGTAATGCATTAACTAGTGCGCTTTCAGCTCTTAGTCAGGTGGACAAACCTTCTCCCTTACTAGGTGGAGAATGACCTTTAAAGACTCTTGTGACCTATAAGAATATCCATCCTTCCACCTTTCGACCTCCAAGAGATGATGCTCCCTACTTCAGCTCCTCTCTATGGTAAAGATGTTGCTCCCTCCTTGAACTCCTTACTACAAAAAATGGAGCCCTCCTTAAGCTGCTTGCTAAGGCGAAGACATTGTTCCCTTTTTTAGCTCCACATTATGGTATTGATATCATCCCTCGTTCCACCTCTTGGTATAGCAATGATGCCATCCCCTAGCCTCATTGATTAGTAAGACTTTTACCAAAAGACTCTTTCTAGGGCTCTTCTCCAAGAACACCAATACCATAACACAAAGGACCATAAGGTGCGAGATGAATGGAAATAACTGTGTGAAAATCCCTCACACCCATTGACACCCTCAAGGAAGAACTCCCTCAATCTTACCTTCTCTTTATTCTCAAGTGGCTTGGACTCTCACATAAGCAAGGAGACTCCCTTCTCCTTCTCTGAAGCTCTCTTATAGAAATAATTCCCTCTGGTACTCAACGTGTTGGACTCAAGACTCTTACTCTTATGTTGCATTTATAAAATGGGATCTTAAAAATTCTAATTTTAAAACTAATTATTCTTATTATATAGCTCAAAACTCATATTATGCTATTTTATTAGTTCAATTTCTATCTTTGATTGTCTTATATGATGAATAAAATGCATTACACTTACTTATATTGAATCACAGATCATCTATCATGGTCCAAGGTTTGGCTTACAATCTCTCTTTTGATTATCATATACAATGGTGATCTTATAGTATGATCATTAATAAAGATTTAACCATAATTTGATTCCTTAGCCCTCATGATTAAATTAAGAAATTTTAATTCATATTTTTATGATACAAACTACATATAATATGATCCTTTAAAATTTTAAAATTTAAAATACCCTAATTTGTAATAAGGGTTCGACGATGGGATTTGTTAATGTAATATATTATTTTGCATTATTGGCAGTCATACAATATAATTAGTTATAATTCAATTTTATTAATTTTATTTAATTAAACATTTTAATTAATTTTGTTCGAAAAGATTGTATAGTACAATTGAGATCGTATAATATGATTATAAAAAAAATCAAGTGTTTAATTTTTATCCCCCTTGTGAGTGTGTGATCAATTATTTGGTCAACATAAACATAATAAATAAAATAATTCAAGAAAATATAAAAGTATAGACTATCTCGTACATAAATTGACTTTAAACTTAAAGCTACACTAGCTTAAGTATTAATTTATCAATTCTACTTGATTTAGGTTATATCTGAAATGATTAGATGTATAAAGCATAAATAAATAAAAAGATCATCCAATAATATTTGTATTCATAAAAACATAAGGTCAGACTCTTAGATTACAACAAGTTTGGTGTCAAAATAAATTCTTAGGTTACCCCATACAGTCCTTATAATTTGGCTCTAAACTATGCTAGGAAGGCATAAGCTTTAAGGATAGGAGATAATGGAAAAAATTAACCTTATATAAAAATTAGTCAACATATGAGCTTGGAAACCATTTACTTTAATGTAGACCCTAGGCTATTTATTAAGTGGAACATGCCACATGGTCCTTTTTTTCTTATATATATTATGATTGATTGTTTATTGTTACATAATTGTGAATTAGAATTGCCATTTTTAAGTTACATTACATGCATATATTTTTTCCTAGATACATGTAAGGCTTCTAGGATCTTTGTTGCCTCATTTATATGTTAGAGAGCATAACATGCATATTTACGTTTTTTAGTACATAAATAAAACTCTAACATTCTAGTGGCAAGTAAGCAATGGCCTAAGCAATGGCGTTGCATCTACTATTCTAAATTGTATAGGGTCATTATGCTACATGATTTTCAAAGAAAATTGGTCATATATATTATATTAGTTCATATAGAACATTTAGACCTTGGGGATTACTTAAGTGCATTCAAACTCCTAGAATATTCAATAAACCCTGATTTGAATTTTTGGATTGTAAACCCATCATTCATAACTAAACAATAGCATGCAATTCCTATTTTTTTTACCAAAACTTATTATTTTAAAGAACATTAGGAGTTTTAGTTGGCATTATACTATAGTAAAATGTAAGTGTAATAATATTGAGCCTCATTCTAAAATCTTTTAAGATTTTAAATGTATAAGTCCCACTACATAAATCCATACACCTTTTTTTTTTTACTAGGATTGAATTGTTATCTTGCAATGATTCATCTTAGGTCTAGGTATTAAGGCTAAGTGAAATCATAAGTTCTCACCCTTCATGAAGAGAATCCAATCAATATAATAATTATATCAACTTAAATAAAAAATATCATCATGTTCTAAAACATTAAAGTCCTTTTATTGAATAGGTTAGAGTATTTCTGAGCTTCTCTGGATCATAATGCTCTCAAAATTTCATCCTAGGAATTCTATAAAAAATTATTCAGCATTAATATAATTTTATTAATAAATCCTTAACTTTAACACTTTCCTGAATCATTAAAATCTAAAAAAATTTAGTCACTATTTTAATCAACAATTTTCTCAAGAACTTCCTTTTGGATGTAATTTACCATAGAGGCCTTAATTTATGGGGAACTTAAAGCCAAATCAAAAGGTAAACCTATTATATTTTCTCTAAAGTGGATTAAACATCTTTTGGTTTGTAGACAAGTTTTTTAAACAACCCCCCCCACCCCCCCACCCCCCTCCCCCCCCCACACACACACACCCTTTTTTTTTTTTTTTGAATTGAATGTAGATTATCATTTTTATCTTCTAAGATAGTATGTTAGTCTCTATGCTACATTTGATAAACAAAAAGATAAAATTTATCCCCCACACCCCCTTTTTTTTTTTTTGAATTGAATGTAGATTATCATTTTTATCTTCTAAGATAGTATGTTAGTCTCTATGCTACATTTGATAAACAAAAAGATAAAATTTATTTCCATTTTTAAATTGATTGTTTAACATCATTTGGATGTTTTGAGATAACATAGAGTTCTCTACGTGGTTTTTGACTATAAAAATATAAATTTCAAAATTGCATAAAAAATTATTTCCCAACATAAGGGTTTTAATGTTTAAAATATTTACTAATCATAGGGTTTAGTACATGA
Source organism: Dendrobium huoshanense (assembly GCA_016618105.1). NCBI lineage: Eukaryota > Viridiplantae > Streptophyta > Magnoliopsida > Asparagales > Orchidaceae > Dendrobium > Dendrobium huoshanense. The sequence goes on from CM028351.1 coordinate 58,655,502, forward strand.
CTAACTTATATTTGCTTTAAATTTATATTTATAATTGATATTGTGTTTATTTTTCCTCCACTCTATGTTATAATATGTGTTTATTGCATGTGATTTCATATTTTATACATTTCAAGAATTCATTTTGAATTTTCAAAGTTTTGTTATATTATTATGGTTTCCTTTAATGGCTTAAATAGGGTTTATAATTTTGACTACAATATGATATCAAACTTTCATAAAAATTTAATCCAAAATGGTTAGAATCCAAAGGTGTAAACCTAGTAAGCTTGAGAGCATTTGGGGTTTTATTTTATTTTTTATATTTACTCTATTTTAAAATGTATTTGTATGTAATAAATCTTTAAGTGGACTTTATAATATAACTAGAGACCCCTAATTTTTATTATAGGTTCTCTAAGAATTTTTGAGTTCATTAAACTTTAGTTTGAATTTTTAGAATATATATTCAAGTGCACTTAAGTTTTCCTAAAAAAAGTTTAGATTTAACGTTTGAAAATTTTATAACCAATTGGATTCATACTTCCTTGAAAATTTTTTAACCCTTAGAGCACATCCTAAAAAATTCAAACCATTTAGACCACTAGAGAAGTTTCTACAATTTTTGAAGCTCGCTATATCAATGGTATACACAAGTTATTTTCAAAGTTGACATCACTAAAGCTTATGATAACCTTAATCAGGAATTTCTTTATACCATTTTAAGGCTGTTTGATTTTAGTTTGCCATTCATTAATCTTACTAAAAATAGCATTGAGTTCTATTATTTCTCTGTTATTATTAATGGTAAATCTTATGGCCTTTTCAAATCTTCTCATGGTTTAAGACAAGCAAATCCTCTATCTCCTACTCTTTTTATTATTAATGTAGAATTCTTATCTCATGGTATTGGCAATCTTTCTAGGATTCACCCTATTCTGTATTATATAATGGGTGGTGGTCTTCTCATCCCTCATTTGAGCTTTGCGATTGATTTCATTATTTTCTCTAATGGTTTTATTAAAATGTTATATATTCTTTTGTAAATTTCTAAGTTCTTTTCAGCATGCTAATGGTTTAATTTTTAACTCCTCTAAGAGTTGTTTTATTCCTGTTAAATCTATTTCTTCTAAGCATATTACTATTATTGAAAAAAAAAATTTGGATTGAATAAGAAACTTCTACCGTTAAAGTATTTGGGCACTCCTCTTTACAAGGGTAAGAAACATTCTCTTTTATATGATTATAATTTCTCTACTATTCATAAGAAACTATCTTCTTGGGCTTTTAATTTTCTTTCTTCTGGAGGTAAACTTGTTCTTATTAAACATGTTCTATGTTCTATTCATGTATATTTGTTTCATACTTTGTGTCTGACTTTAAATGTTTGTAGTAGAATTGAGACTTTATTTAATAAATTTCTTTAGGGTTCTAAGGTTGAGAATCACTCTATTATTTAGGGCTCTTGGAGAAATTATTCGGGGGCTATAGATGTGTGAAAATTTGGTTTCAAAACCTTTATTGATATGACTAGGACCTTTACTCATAAATTTTGGTTTTCTTTTAGAGCTAAAAAGAGTTTATGGGCCAAGTTTATGGTTTCTAAGTATTGTGGTGGGAAACATCCTTTGATTCATGATTCTAGAAATGGTGACTCCTTAAACTAGAAAAGATTATATAAAATTAAGTGGGAAGTGGAAGAATTCATTCAATGGTGTTTGGGAGTTGGAACACTTTCTTTTGGCAAGATAAATGGTTGGGTAATTTTTCTATTGATTATCTTTTATATACTCACTCTATCTCTGCTTGTAAAGCTAAAGATTTTATTAGCAATGAAGGTTGGAATATTGATCTTCTTTCCACTTTTGTGCCTGATTATATTATTAAGTTAATTCTTAAGATTTCAATCCATTTGGAGAATGAGCATTAAATTTTGTTTAATTATTCTAATGATGATAAATTTGAAACTAAACAAGTTTGGAATTCTATTAGGAATAGTGTGCTTAAGAACTCTCTTTATTTATCTTTCTAGCATGCTAGTATTCCTACTACTTACTCTTTCATTCTTTGGAGAATCTTGCATAATTACTTGCCTATGGATTCTATTATTTTAAAGAAAGGGTTCTATATTGCTTCCAAATGTCAACGTTGCTATCACATTGAGAATATGAATCATCTGTTTATTCAAGATCCTATTGCTATGAGAGTTTGGATTCATTTTGACAATATGTTTAATGTGCTTTCTACTATTCATTTTAATTCTATTGGTGATCTTCTTAAGGAGTGGTTTATTCCTACTAAATGTCATATTAGGAATATCCTCTTTGTCATTATTTGTTGGTTTTTATGGAGTAGTAGGAATGATTTGAAACATGAGAATATTAAAATGGATGCTATAACTGTCATTTCTAAAGTGAATAATAAAATTTATCAGCTTTTGTGTCTAAGATTTTAAAGGTTGAATCTTCTAAAGGTTTTCTTCATGTGGCATGTGAGTTTGGTCTATTTTTTAGTCCATATACTACTAAATGTAATGACAGTATTATTTGCTGAAGAAAGCCTTCTGAGGGCTATTTTTAACTTAATATTTATGGTGCTAGGAATAACCTAAATGCAAGTTATGGATGTACTATTAAGGATTCTAACAATTTTGTGAGTGTGGATTTTACGGGTCCATCCACCGTTATCAGTGCCATTCAAGCTAAAATCAAAAGCCTTCTATTTGGGATTCAATTATGCATTTCTCTTGGCATCACTAATATATGGATTAAAGTTGATGCTATGCTCTTGATCCATTATGTTGATGGTAACATCTCCTCTAATCCCGATAATTACTCCATGTTAAGAGATAATAAGTAATGGCTTTCTCTCATTACTTACAATATTTCTCATATCTTGAGGAAGGGGAATGTTGTTGTTGATTCCCTGGCTAAATTGGATTGTAGCATAACTAATTTTAATGAATAATATGATCATACTCTCTCTAAAGAGATTAAAGGTTTGGCTAGAATAGACCGGTTGGGTCTCCCCTACATTCGCTTTTAATAGCTATTTTGGCTTTTGGTTCTGTTCTTATTTTTTGTTGTTTGTTGGTGAGTTTTGGTTTTATGTTGCTCTTTTGGCCCTCTTTTGTGTTACTAGTTTGTTTTAATTTTGCGACTTGTGCTCTTATCATTTTGACCTCAATTTTTTGGATTGTTGCCTTATTCTCCTTTTTGTTAGTTGTGTTTTCCTGTTGGGGCTGGTGGAGGAATAACAATGATTGGAAATATTATGCTATTGATTTAACCACCTATTATTGGTCTATTGTCCTTGGTTGTAGGCTTTTGGGGGTTATGGCTTATGTATCTTCTTACGTGATCCATGTGGGGTATTATTTTTGTACTACCAGTTTTTGGCTTAGCTTTTGCACTATTGTTTTGAGGAATAATTTGGTTTTTATTTGAGATTGTTGGGTTAATATTAACTATTTTGGTAGAGTTTTGGGTGTTAAGTATCATGCGTTCACCTACTTCCCTTTCTATCTATATGTTAATTTCCTATTCTGCTTTTGGCTGGAAAGCCCAGGGATTAGAAATGAGTGGCATTTGGGGTTATATCATGATGGTGCTGGTACTACACAACTGAGCTATGCTCCTACCAATGATTTTGATTTTTGGCTTACCCGTCTCCCTTTTCTAATGTTATGAACTCTAATTTTTTTTATGGTCTTGAACTGTATCAGCGGTGGCTCTAATCTAGATGTTATTTGGCCTTGGTATGCTAACATTTTGGGTCATTGTTGCTATTAGCTCTGCTAGATCTCCTATAATGAATTTAATTTTGTTTTTCTCATTTTTCTTTTAAGCCTAGGTGGCTTTATGCGTAGGTTGTAGTGGCAAGTGATTCTTGTGATTGGTGGCATCTCAGATATTACTTACATGAGCTTAATTTGCATTCCTTTTCAATTTTGCATTCGTAGTTCTCTGAATTTTATTTGGCTGGATGGGTTTAAATCTAATTATGGTTATGTGAGAAATTCATGATTAGCTATTCATTCGGGGACTTATACTGCTCGTTATTTATGTATTTGGACTGTCCTGATGGCTTTCTCCTGTCATATTTTTGCATATGGTAGTGATCTGTCTGGATATTTCAAAATTTGTATCCTTTTGTGTTTTAAATTGTTTAGTTATATGCTTACATATTTCTTACTTCATACTTATTAGTTTTGCAATCTGATTCTCTTGCATATTAAAGGGATCATAATTTTGGAGTTTAGCAGGATTTTTTGTAGGAAGATGGTGTTGAAAGTCTATTCCATTTTCTTCCTTTTTTGGGTCCTATTCTCTAGTAGGCCTAAAAAGTGTTATTAGGTGATTTTGTATTTTGTCGAACAAGGAACCATCGACTCATAGATTTTCTTTTGAATTGTTTTGTAACTCTTTTGAGTAGTAGCAAGCTTAAGGTTCTCTTTAAGGACCTTGTAATCCTTTTTAAATTAACACGTATTCCCCTTTGCAGGTTTCCCAAAAAAAAACCTAGTGCACACTTTAGGTTGTTTGTTAGGGAAACCAACCTTGTTCTAAGCTAAGGCATTAATCTGCTTTGAGTGTTTTACTTGCCTATGTATTTACTTACAAATGTTCCTTATTGAGTGATTTTGTAGATCTGTGTTATGGTTGTTATTGATTATGCCTATGGTTGTTCCTATAATGATACCAATATTCTTAAAAATGAGAATGTATCTTTATGAATTGTTTGATAAATATGATAAATGTGATGCTGTGATATGATTGTGCACATAAAGTGTTCTTTTAAACTAACCAAACTAGTTGTAAGGGTTTTTTCTCAATTTTAAAATGTAAATGTGAAAGTCTAAAAATGCGATTTTTCCATCCTAAGGAATATGGACCAAAAGTGTAGAACTTCCTTACTTTGGAGAGTCACATTCTTTTGGAACCCTTATTGGAGATCTTGATTATTCATGGAGAGCAGATTTCAAGAATATTAAAAACCTCATTTTTCATAAAGACTTGCATCAATTATAGGATTAGAATCAATGTTTGTAAATTTAACAGAGTTGCCTAGTTTCCTAATTGTATAAAGAGCAGAAGTTAAAGTAGCACTTGCCATATGGGCTTTAATTTTTTTACTTCAAATGTGTTAAAATGTTTGTTTAATTGGTGTATTTATGTTATTTAAGCATTAGAACTTTTTATTGTATTTAGGTTTCCTTATTTAACTATGATTTGCTGGGAATCTCGTTAAGCTCGTAGGATATATGGATTTACCATATTAAAGACACTCACAAACACACATTGTTTGAATAGTTGCTATTTGAATGATTTATATTTGTGCAACTTATGTAGTTTTGATGATTCCAAACATTATTGTTCAGATGTATAGTTATCTCCTAACAATTTTAGAAGATTTGCATTTGCTCTTGTGTGTACTAACATTTCAGGAAAATCAGACTCCAGACTACGAAAACTTCTTATCAAATTCAACATGAGATATTTTGTCTATTTGAAGTTTGCCTTTTCTTTGAATTAATTTTGAAAGGGAGTGATTGTAATTGAGTGAATAAAATCTCACACACACAAATAAGGAGATCTTAAAATTCTATACTGATCGTACAGGACGATATTTATCGTACTGGATGATCTGTCAGTTTTCTCCTATAGAGCACTTGGAACGAATAGGAACTTGCTTAAAAATTTTTTCTAAGTCCTATTCGTCCAGGACGAATTTTAGTATCGTCCTGGATGATGGGTTCTCTGTAAAATTTTCGTCCAGACGAATTTTATCATCGTACGAGGCGACCAGTCCTCTGGAAAATTTTCGTCCAGACGAAAATAAATATCATACCGGACGATCAGCTCTCTGGAAAATTTTTGTCCAGACGAAAACAAATTATCGTCCGCGGTGATGGGTGCTCTAGAAAATTTTTGTCCAGACAAAATAAATAATCGTCCAAGACGATCGGCTCTCTGGAAAATTTTCGTCCAGACGAACATATTTTCGTCCAAACGATGAACCGACTTAGAACAGTTTTCAGCAGTTTCTAGAACCGACCTTGTAATAACCGTTCGTACTGGACGAACCTAGTTCGTACAGGACGATCAGCTGTACGAAGTCATTTCGTAGACATATACAAATTGGGTCATTTCAGATCGTTTAAGTAAAATCGTCCAAGACGATCCAGGATCGTACAGGACGATCCACTGCGTACAGAATTGGAAATATGCAGTTTTTGGGCTGTTTTTCTTGTCTTTTCTATAAAAGGTCCAAATTAGACTGCCACCCAATCTTTTTGTCATTTGATCTTCGTGCCTCTTGAGAGAATAGCCAAGGAGAGAGTGGAAGAGAGCATTCAAAAGAGGATTCCTACCACTGGAGCGAGAAGGCTTCACTTGGATTACTAAGGTAAGAGTCTCTACTTGTGAAATTGGATTTCTTCACTCTTTTCCTTCTTCCTTCTAGATTCTTGTGAGAAGATCAGTCAAGGAGATCCGGTTCTCTGCCGACACTTGGAGAGTGTAAAAGGAAGAAGGGTTCTCTGCCCACACTAGGAGAGTGTAAGAGGACTAAGGTTCTCTGCCTACACTTGGAGAGTGTGAACAGCCGTAGGGTTCTCTGCCCACACTAGGAGAGTGTAAAAGGACGACGGTTCTCTGCCAGCACTGTGGATTGTGTAAAAGGACGACGGTTCTCTGCCGCACCGGGTAGTGGTGAAAAGAGTGTTTTGTACAGGCTTCTCCGCCTTGATGTGGGTGCTAAAGGAGAGTCACTTTGTGGTATTAGTGCAATACTTAGAGGGAGCCTCTGAGGATTGGATGTAGGTCTGGTTATAGACCGAACCACTATAAATCTGGTGTCATTTACTTTATTGCTTTTACGTTTCCGCACTTTAAATTTCAGTTTTAACAACTCTGTGGTTGAAAAACATTTTTATATAAACTTTAAAAGAAAATTTTATTTCGGTTCAACTTTATTATTAAGAGGGTTTAAAATTTTTAAAACTACCAATTCACCCCCCTCTTGGTAGCCTTGGGACATTTACTTAGGCTTAACAACCTAATTACTGGACTCAACAAGTGGTATCAGAGCATTGTTTCAAAATCATAAGTTTGAACTACTTTTTGATTAACGTAGATGGCTACATTTGGAAACCGAAACACACCTGAGGGTTACTCTATCACTAGACCTCCACTGTTTGACAATATTCCTTTTGATTTTTGGAAAACACGCATGTCTACTTTCTTACAGTCACTTGATTATCGCATGTGGATGCTAGTCCAGGAAGGTTACACAAAACCAACTAGATTAGTTGATGGAATTAGGATAGAAACACCTTATGCAGATTGGACTATAGAAGAACGTTACTTAGCACAATTAAATGCAAAATGTTTAAATAGTTTCTTTTGTGCTTTAAAATCTGAAGACTACATGCGAGTTTCCTCTTGTAAAAGCGGAAAAGACATATGGGATAGACTTTGTATTACTTATGAAGGGACAAATGAGGTTAAGCAATCTAGACTCAATATCTTGTTACATGACTACGAATTATTTCGCATGAAACCTAATGAATCTATATCTGACATGTACACAAGATTCACTCAAATTGTCACCTCTTTGCATGCACTTGGTAGGGAATTAACAAATGCTGAAATGGTTAATAAGATTCTTCGTTGTTTACCTACTGCATATGATGCTAAAATTACTGCAATTACAGAGTCTAAAGATCTGAACATTTATTCAATTGACAATTTTCTTGGTTCACTCATTGCTTACGAGCAAGGAGTAAGTCAAAGAAAGATTGATGCAGGTGAACCAAGAAAGGACAAGAATATTGCACTAAATGTGGAAGAGTTAGAAAGTGAACACTCACAACCTGAGGATGAAGACGATATTGCACTGATGACTAGACAATTAAGAAGCTTTTTAAAGAGGAAGCAGAAGAGACGCCAGCAATGGAATAGAGGTAAGTATAACAGAAATGGCAAGGTTTCTAATGAAGTGATTTGTTATGAATGCAGGAAACCAGGTCATATAAAGACTGATTGTCCAAAACTCAAAGCCACTCCTAGCAAGGAGAAGGTAGAGGAGAAACCAATGGTAAAGAAGGGCAAGAAGAAGTTTCAAAAGGCCTTTTGGGTGGACTCAGCTTCAGACTCATCTGAGACTGAAAAAGAAGAAGAAGTCACCAACCTTTGCTTGATGGCAGATAAATCTGAACAATCAGATCAAGAAGAGGTACGTGATTTAACTTATAATGAATTGTTTGAAGTTTCTGAACACATGCATGATGCATATAGGAAAATAAAAAAGATGCATGCTAGTTTAGTTTTAGAATTGGAAGAGCTTAATAAGGAACACGAAATCCTTAGGAAAGATCATGCTTTAATTGATAGCAACCACATGAAACTACTTGATGAATATGATGACTTGAATAAAAATTTTGAGAATTTAAAATCATCCTATGCTGAACTAGAAAAAGAATTTAAGAAATTTAAGGATGAATCTGAGAGCAAGACATATAGAATTAATTATACAAATCGAATCTTGGAGGATATGAATTCATTTTACAAACTTACTATAAGAGCTCTCGAGGATAATAGGAACCCCCCTAAACTTGAAGATTTTACAAATCCTAAATATTATTCTAAATTCATGAAATCCCTTAGAAGACAATCATATGAAAGAAAACATAGGAATATTTTTCCTAATGTTAAATGTAACAATTGTGGATTTTTGGGACATATATCTCACACCTGCACTTTAAAGATGAAACCTAATTTGGTGTGGAGAACTAAGATGCATAAACCTAGACATATCACACATGCATCTGATTATAAATTTCATAAAGGTGAACCCAAACTAGTTTGGATTCCCAGGTCTAACATTTGAGAATTTTGCAGGAGTACTCTCACACAAGACCTCGTGAGAGTATATGGTACCTGGACAGCGGATGTTCTAAGCACATGACTGGAGATACTGCTCAATTCATAACGCTGGAAGCCAGGAGTGGAGGCAAGGTTACACTTGGAGATAATACCACAAAGAAAGTGGTTGGATCAGGTATGATTGGAAATTTGAAAAACTTTTTCATAGACAATGTTTTATTAGTTGAAGGCTTAAAATATAATTTGCATAGCATAAGTCAGCTATGTGATAAAGGCTATAATATAAAATTTTTACCTACTAGCTGCATAATTAGCCTAAATGGGAAAATTGTTTTAAATGGAAAAAGGGTGAACAATGTCTACAAGCTAGATTTAAATTGTATTCAATCTCCTACTGCTTTTTGTTTGAAAACTGTTTCTGATGAATCATGGCTTTGGCATAGGAGACTTTGTCATTCTAGTATGAAAAATCTTAGAAAAATTACCCAAAAGAATTTGGTGAGAGGAATACCTAAACTAGACTTTACTAAGGACCATCTGTGTGATGCATGTCAACTAGAAAAACAAGTGAAGTCCTCTTTTAAGTCCATTAAAGATCTTAGGACCAGTAAACCATTAAAAAATTCTTCACATGGATCTTTTTGGACCTGTAAGCACGGTAAGTCTAGGAGGAAAGGTATATGGATTTGTTATAGTAGATGATTTTTCAAGATTCACCTGGGTTAAATTTCTTTTTCATAAGAGTGAATCATTTGAGGAATTCAGAAATTTTTCAACTTGGATACAAAGAAAACTAGGATGTGAAATAATTTCTATACAAAGTGATCATGGAGGAGAATTTGAAAATGAAAGATTTGAAGATTTCTGTAAAGAAAAGGGGATTGATCACAATTTTTCTGCACCTAGAACTCCTCAACAAAATGGAGTAGTTGAAAGAAAGAACAGAACATTAATAGAAGCCGCCCGAGCAATGTTAGCAGAATACTCACTTCCTAGATATTTTTGGGCTGAGGCGGTTAGCACTGCATGCTATGTTCTGAATAGGGTGAATGTGAGATCAAATTTGAATAAAACACCCTATGAGTTGCTAAAAGGTAGAACACCAAATTTGTCTCATTTGCATGTATTTGGTTGCAAGGTGTTCATACATAATAATGGAAAATCTGCCTTAGGAAAATTTGATCCAAAATCAGATGAAGGAATTTTTGTTGGATATTCAAGTGTTGGAAAATCTTATAGAGTATTCAACAAAAGAACTTTAGTCATTGAAGAAACCACACATGTTGTTTTTGATGAAAATGGAAACATGGAAGAGCCAAAAGTTGTTGAAGAAGAAATTGAAGAAAACTCCCAAAAGATTGATAGATTAAATTTGGAAGAAAATGTGGAAGAAAATTTAGAAAGAGAAGACCCTTTGCCTAGAGATTTGAGATTTTCTAAAAACCATCCAAAGGAATTGATTATAGGTGAACCAAGTGAGGGTGTTAGAACTAGGCGTGGATTAAAAAAGGAAGTCAATCATTCAGCCTTTATTTCAACTATTGAACCCACTAACATTGATCAAGCACTTTCAGATGAATTTTGGATATTGGCCATGCAAGAAGAGTTAAATCAATTTGTAAGAAATAAAGTTTGGGAACTAACTACAAGGCCAAAAGATCAAAGTGTTGTTGGAACCAAGTGGGTGTTCAAAAATAAAATGAATGACTCAGGAGTAGTCATTAGAAATAAGGCTAGATTAGTAGCTAAGGGGTATAATCAAATTGAAGGAATTGATTTTGAGAAAACTTTTGCCCCTGTAGCTAGACTTGAAGCAATTAGGGTTTTACTAGCCTTTGCCTGTTTTAAAGGTTTTAAATTATTTCAAATGGATGTCAAAAGTGCCTTTTTAAATGGGGTAATTGAGGAAGATGTTTTTGTAGAACAACCTCCAGGTTTTGAAAATTCTAAATTTCCAAATCATGTTTTCAAATTAAAAAAGGCATTATATGGATTGAAACAGGCACCTAGGGCTTGGTATGAGAGGTTAAGCACCTTCCTACTTGAAAGATCTTTTGAAAAAGGAAGTGTGGATACAACTCTCTTTTTAAGGAAAATTGGAAAGGATATACTTATTGTTCAAATTTATGTGGATGACATCATCTTTGGATCTTCAAATAAACATCTTTGTGATGATTTTTCTAAAATAATGAGTAGTGAATTTGAAATGAGTCTAATGGGAGATTTAAATTACTTTCTAGGATTTAGCATTAAGCAACTTGAGGAAGGTACTTTTCTTAGTCAAACTAAATATATTAAGGACATCCTCAAAAAATATGAAATGGACAATGCTAAACCTGTTAGTACACCAATGAGTTCTTCAGTTCAGTTGGATAAAGACCTTAAGGGAAAATCTGTTGATCAAAAGAAATTTAGAGGGATAATTGGATCTTTACTTTACTTGACTGCTAGCCGACCAGATATTATGTTTAGTGTTTGCTTATGTGCTAGATTTCAATCAGATCCAAAAGAATCACATTTGACAGCAGTAAAAAGGATTTTAAGATATCTACTAGGAACTCAAAACTTAGGAATTTGGTATCCTAAGTTTAGCTCTTCATTTGAAATTATTGGTTACTCAGATTCTGACTTTGCAGGCTGTAGAGTGGATAGGAAAAGCACTTCTGGAACATGTCAATTCATTGGAAATTCATTAGTTTCATGGTCTAGTAGAAAACAAAATTCAGTGGCACTATCTACTGCAGAAGTAGAATACATTGCATTAGGAAGTTGTGTGGCACAAGTACTTTGGTTAAAACAACAGTTGATTGACTTAGGATTAACTATAGGCACTATTCCAATTTATTGTGACAATACTAGTGCTATTTGCATTTCCAAAAATCCTATTCAACATTCTAGAACCAAACACATTGATATAAGGCATCATTTCATAAGGGATCATGTATCCAAAGGAGAAATTGAACTCATACATGTTTCAACTGAAAATCAACTTGCAGACATTTTTACAAAACCTTTAGCCTTTGATACCTTCAGTACTTTAAGAACAAGGCTTGGTGTTATTGATTTGAATGTTTAACCAAAATGTCTTTGCAACATTGATACTTGTTGTGTTTTATTTTGTTTTTTTGTGATTTTGTGAATTGTGTGTTTTTTGAATGAATTGTTTTTAGATTTATGATTTTGTTTTATGTTTTCTATGTTTTTTGAATGTTTTTGTTAATTTAAAAAAAAAATCAAAATTAAATTTTTTTTTGGAGGACATCGTCCAGGACGAAATTGTTTTCGTACGGGACGATGTGTGAAAGAACAGTTTACGCGAATTTAAACCGTTTTGAGAGCAGTTTTTAATTAGATCGTCTGTACGATATGTAATCGTCCAGGACGAATTTTTTCTCTCTCAAACGTCGAGACGATTGAATGCAACGGTTGAGTGGATAAGACAGTTTTTAATACGAACTTCGTCTGTACGAAATTTTTTCGTCTGTACGAACATGTGTCGGTTCATTGTAGGGGACGGTTTTCAAGAGTCATTAAAACGATTCACTTTTTGATCGTCTGTATGAAATTTTTTCGTCTGTACGATCGGTCAAGTCAAAAAGCCTGTACGAAGGGATGCATCGTAAGTTGTGTTGAATACGAAAAGCCGTTACATTTTGGACGAATTGGATCGTCTGTACGAAATTACTTCGTCCAGATGAACGATAATTTTTTGTCCAGGACAAATATTTTTGTCCAGGACGAATGTATCGTTTTTCTTTAAATATGAAGGCTTTCAAACTTGACAATCACACTTTCAAACTTCTTTTTCAATCCCTTTCTACATCAAATCAACAATGGCCTCCTCTAGCAAAAGACAAAAGGTTTTGGTGAAGAAACCTAACAGGAATGCCCCAGACAACTTTCTTTCCAAGGCAAATGAGGAATCTTTTCCTCGTTTTGCATCTGCAAAAATCACTCCGTCTCGCATTCTTATCCAAACAGAGTTGAAATTTCGGGTATTGCACCTCTTCGCCTCAACCCAATTTCAGTTCATTCTTTCTCTCATCCATCTCTACAATAAACAAACCTACCACTACTTTCTAGCCAACATGAATTTCAATTCTGACCACTCTATCATTAGTTCTTTTGTTTTTAAGAAAAAAGTTGAGATCACCAAGCACGACCTTGGTGCATTTTTAAACTTAAGAACTGAGGGATATAGAGCCCACACCCTAATGTCAGAAACCTCCTTCAAATGGTTTCAAATCAATACTGTAATTAGAAAAAATGCGATTGACAATCATGTTGCTAGAGTGGCCGGTATGACCCAAGATGCCCGAATCATCCAGCATATCCTTAGATCCTCAATTATTCCTAAAGCTGGTGATAGGATTAATATTACTCCTCTCCTTTCTTGTCTAAATTTTTTAATCATGCAAAGACATCCTATTGATGAAGCCCAACTCATCCTAGATCATATCTATGGGCTTTCAGAAATAGGACATCCTGATTAGAAGAGGAAGAAAAACATTTCATTAGGGCACTTAATTACTTATATTTTGGAGAAGAAGTACAATATAGTGCATCCTGATGAAGAATATGAAGAGCCAGTTTACTATAACGATGCATCATTCAGATTGCTCTTCAAGAAGAAAAAGAAAAAGCACATGCTAGTGCTTCAGAAGAAGAAGAAGAAGAAGGAGTGCAAGCTTCTGCTTCTCAATCAGATTACCAGAATCTGATTGAGAGAATTGATAGACTAGAGACTCACATTGATCAAAGATTTGATCAATTTGATGCTCAACTTACGCTGCAGCAACAAGACATTGGTAACATTAAAGATGAAGTTCATGAAATTAATACCAATGTCATGTTGATGGCCTCCTACTTCAATCTCTTTGGCGGCATTCCTCCTCCTCGTCCAGAACAGTAGATTTTTTTTTTTTGTCTGTTGTATTTTTTTTGTTTTTTTTGTTTGTTTTGTTTTTATCTTACCTGTGTTATTGTGATTGTTTTTATGTTTTTTTTTTTTTTTGTTCTATGTATCTTTTTTTTATGTGTAATCCGTTCCTTTAATTTTAATGAAAAGTTTATTTCTATTAGATTTGTTTTGAAATGTGGTTAATATTTGTGAATTTTATTAGTATTATTTAATCTACATAGTGCTTAAATTCGATTGTAATTTGAGATTATCTATATTAGAAAATCTAGACTTTCTAAATTTATAAATTGTTTATAACTTGTTGTAATTAGAACTTTTAAATTCATGTCTATTCATTTAGACTACATAAAAGTTAATATTATTATTGCAATTTTGATGTTTTCTTATTTTGTATTTCTATGCTCAAATGATATTTATGCACCTAGAAATATTTGAAATTTTAGATTATAGATTTTGGAAAGAATTGGTCAAATTACTCTTGAAAAATTGTACAAATGTACAAAAATCAAAAGGAATTCGCAAAAATTTGCAAAGTGAAAAAGAGGCACAAAATAAGCCCAACCAAAGAAAAATACACAAAAATGTGCTCCAAAACTTTGAAAAGATGCGCAAAGCGCCACATGAGGTAATTCTCTTCTTTCCAAATTCATTCAATCTCTTAATTCAAATTGATCTTATGTTCATTTATATTATATTGAACTTTGAAATATAGAAATTTTTTTTACATCTCTCTTGTAATCATCTTCAATAGTCAAATGTCTAAATTGAATCATGTCTTTGATAAATTCTTCTTACTTACAATGTTATATCATTTCTTAAATTTTATGAATTTCTATGATTCACCTAATATCTTTAGTTTAAAATTGCATACCCTATGTCAAATCACAATTTAGATTAAATTTTTAAAAATGAATTTTATAAAATTATTTACATTTCTTGTCTTTTTTCTTCTTCACTTTTTGTTGCTGTCAAAAAGGGGGAGAAATTATTGTGTTTTGTGTTTGTGATTTTTATTTTTGTTTTCTATTTTTTATTTCTGTTTACAAGTTTTTTGTTTGTGTTAAAAAAATTTGAAAAACAAAAATATTGTTCTTTAATGCCTCCTTATTTTAATGTACTCATAAATTCAGGGGGAGTTTAGGAGATCAGAGATATGTTTTAACTTGAAACCATACTAATAATAATTGTTTTGCCATCATCAAAAAGGGGGAGATTGTTTGAATATTTGCTATTTGAATGATTTATATTTGTGCAACTTATGTAGTTTTGATGATTCCAAACATTATTGTTCAGATGTATAGTTATCTCCTAACAATTTTAGAAGATTTGCATTTGCTCTTGTGTGTACTAACATTTAAGGAAAATCAGACTCCAGACTACGAAAACTTCAAATCAAATTCAACATGAGATATTTTGTCTATTTGAAGTTTGCCTTTTCTTTGAATTAATTTTGAAAGGGAGTGATTGTAATTGAGTGAATAAAATCTCACACACACAAATAAGGAGATCTTAAAATTCTATACTGATCGTACAGGACGATATTTATCGTACTGGACGATCTGTCAGTTATCTCCTATAGAGCACTTGGAACGAATAGGAACTTGCTTAAAATTTTTTTCTAAGTCCTATTCGTCCAGGACGAATTTTAGTATCGTCCCGGATGATGGGTTCTCTGTAAAATTTTCGTCCAGACAAATTTTATCATCGTACGAGGCGACCAGTCCTCTGGAAAATTTTTGTCCAGATGAAAATAAATATCGTACCGGACGATCAGCTCTCTGGAAAATTTTCGTCCAGACGAAAACAAATTATCGTCCGCGGCGATGGGTGCTCTGGAAAATTTTCGTCCAGACGAAATAAATAATCGTCCAGGACGATCGGCTCTCTGGAAAATTTTCGTCCAGACGAACATATTTTAGTCCAAACGATGAACCGACTTAGAACAGTTTTCAGCAGTTTCTAGAACCGACCTTGTAATAACCGTTCGTACTGGACGAACCTAGTTCGTACTGGACGAACCTAGTTTGTACAGGACGATCAGCTGTACAAAGTCATTTCATACACATATACAAATTGGGTCGTTTCAGATCGTTTAAGTAAAATCGTCCAGGACGATCCAGGATCGTACAGTACGATCCACTGCGTACAGAATTGGAAATTTACAGTTTTTGGGCGATTTTTCTTGTCTTTTCTATAAAAGGTCCAAATTAGACTGCCACCCAATCTTTTTGTCATTTGATCTTCGTGCCTCTTGAGAGAATAGCCAAGGAGAGTGTGGAAGAGAGCATTCAAAGGAGGATTCCTACCACTGGAGCGAGAAGGCTTCACTTGGATTACTAAGGTAAGAGTCTCTACTTGTGAAATTAGATTTCTTCACTCTTTTCCTTCTTCCTTCTAGATTCTTGTGAGAAGATCAGTCAAGGAGATCCGGTTCTCTGCCGACACTTGGAGAGTGTAAAAGGAAGAAGGGTTCTCTGCCCACACTAGGAGAGTGTAAAAGGACGAAGGTTCTCTGCCTACACTTGGAGAGTGTGAACAGCCGTAGGGTTCTCTGCCCACACTAGGAGAGTGTAAAAGGACGACGGTTCTCTGCCAGCACTGTGGATTATGTAAAAGGATGACGGTTCTCTGCCGCACCGGGTAGTGGTGAAAAGAGTGTTTTGTACAGGCTTCTCCGCCTTGCTGTGGGTGCTAAAGGAGAGTCACTTTGTGGTATTAGTGCAATACTCAGAGGGAGCCTCTGAGGAGTGGATGTAGGTCTGGTTATAGACCGAACCACTATAAATCTGGTGTCATTTACTTTATTGCTTTTACGTTTCCGCACTTTAAATTTCAGTTTTAACAACTCTGTGGTTGAAAAACATTTTTATACAAACTTTAAAAGAAAATTTTATTTCGGTTCAACTTTATTATTAAGAGGGTTTAAAATTTTTAAAACTACCAATTCACCCCCCTCTTGGTAGCCTTGGAACATTTACTTAGGCTTAACAACCTAATTACTGGACTCAACACACATTACTATTTGTGATCATGCATGCATTTTATTTTTCCTGCTATGTACACAAAATTCACACATGTTAATGCCAAGTGAAGGGCATCCTAAGTGATGGGACTTAACTTCCCTATTGGTACAAGGGTCGTTATGATGCAAAATTTACCATAGATTGATGACCTTTATTTTCTTTCATATAAGATTTTCATTGGATCATCTAAAAGATAAAAATAATAAAATAGGATTTCATTTGCATTTGTATGATGCTTATAAACTACTATATATTTAAATAAACCTTAAATGTAACTTTAGAATCTTAAACCTTTTCTTCTAAAGAAATAAGCAAACCCTACTTTCAAGCTATTCTAGGTTAACCCACTTGTAATTAAACTTTTAAATACCACAGATAATTATGGTAAATCATAAATAGAAAAAAAATCTAATTTAACCTATATAAACCAAACAATAGATGAAAAATAAATGTAACCTTTGTTAAGTTCTAAAATGACCCTTTGTAATTTCATAAATTAAAAATAGAACATAATTTGAAAAATCATTACAAGTTAAATATAATTCCAAATAGCACCAAACTATAAAATGGACCATTAAAATTTTAGAGATATTTGTATCCTTTAGGTTGGTCAAATCACAAACTCTGACTCAATATTTCAAGGAAAACCCTAATTGTGCATGCCAACTTGTAAAGGTCACCAAGAATTATAATATAATCAACAAAAAATAAACTCACTTTAATTGAATCAAATTAAATCAAATAATGAAATAAAATAAATAATCATATCATTTGTAATAAAAAATATTTATGTCAAATAAAAATTAACCTAGATTAAACCCAAAATAAATAAATAAATAAAAATTCAAATTATATTGAAATAATTTTAAAATTTCACGAATTAATCATCAAGTTAATCATAATTTGAGGATTAAAATTCATGTCATTTAGAGTTCATTTGAAGGGTCAAATATTAAACCCTAATTTGAATTATCTTAAGAAGCCCTAATTTCACCACTCACTTATACATGTTTTGGTTTTGCAGTTTGATTCTCATGCAGATTGAAGGAATGGAGAATTTTTGGGACAAGATAGATAATTTTGGTAGGAAGACTACACCGAAAGTGTTGACTTTTTTCTTCATTTTTAGGGTGATGTCCTCTAGTAAACCTAGAATGTTATTAGGTTATTTTTAAATTATAGAACAGGGAACCATCAGCTTTTAAATTTTCTTTTGATCTATTTTGAATCTCTTTCGAGTAGTAGTGAGCTAGAGGTTTCCTTTAAGGACATTGTAATCTACTTTTTTATTAACGCGTAGGCCCCATTGTGGGTTTTCCAAAAAAAGTAAAAAAAAAAAAATCTCATCACAAACTTTGAATAAAGATAATTAAAAAAATTAAAAAATTAAAAAAATTGAAATTGAAATGAATTCAATGATAATTAAGTTAAAAATAATAAATAAATTTTATTATAAATTTTTAATAGATTAACTTAGAAAATCCAAATAATTAATCTTAATTAGTTGAGCAATAATTACCTTCAAACAACACAAAATAAGAAAATAGATGAAATTAATAAAAAAATAATCAAAATCTTAAAAATCTATTGTATTCTATTAGTGGTCATGCTCTAAGCTTAATAAGGCCATCTTTTGAATTCTTAGGATCCAAACAAAATAAAAAATATAAAAGCTTTCTAATAATCTTAAATAAAATTATTCATTATTAAAAATTATTAAAAATCATTAAAATAAAGTATTCTCTTATTTCATCTTCTCATAAGGAATGATTACATTTATGTTTGTTATGATTTATTGGTAAGTGAGGTCATTGTACTTTAGATTTAATTTTTTATATGTTCTTAACAATAAAAAAATCAAATTCAACCAATGAATCCTAAAAAATCTAATCAAATTGTGAAAATATAAATGCTTGAATTTAAACACCCATGATATTTAAATAAAATTAATATTAAAAAATAAATTTAAAAAAAATAAAAGTTTGACTCTCTACACATCCTAGCACACAAATTAGTTTTCTTGTTACAGCAACAATTCTAAGTCATAGGATAGAAATACTTTTTTAGTGACTTTCCTTCATTAATTTAAATGTTGATCTAGAAATTAAATAATTTTGGTGGATGTGTGTAAATGTTTGAATGGATGAATATTCATTGAATATTATTGTGGTGATGATGTGATTTATAACAAATGGTTAGATTCGTTGTGATTAGAAGCACTTTGAATGTTTATTATTACTCAGATCTTTTGTAGGTGGTCATGATTATACTGGGTCATCAAAGGGGAGGGCTAATATTCATTATATGTAAAGCTAATAAATTTTCTACAAGTTTTTATAATAAAAAAAAAATCATACCCAACCTCCCTCCGACCAAAGAAAAAGAATGGTCAAGTAATAGGCTGCTTAATTATTGAGTAAATACTTTGCATTATGAAATGAATTAAAATTTTAATGCTTGAAATTTAAACTACTTTACTAACCTATTTGTTATTTTCCTTCTCAAATATACATTCAATGTACATAACATGTGAAAGTCAAATTAGATTTTTCATCTTAGAGGAAATGGAACAAAAAAACTTAACCTTTTCTATAGTCATTTCTTTTAGAGACCTTCTGGAAGATGATTGTCATTGAAGAATTTAAAAATATTCATTTATATGGATTGAAACATTTTAGGAGTAGAATCTATGTTATAAATTTAAAGCCTTTACTTGGTTGTATATTCCTATAAATGGGTTGTATTTAAGTGCCACATTCTATATTTGGACATTTAGACTTTACATTACTTTTATGTTTATACATGTTTAGGTGGTGTGGTGAATAATTTGTTTATATTATTTTTGCACAAAAAATATCTACTTTTTTAGGTTTATTCTATGCATGGGATTTAGTTAGAATATTTTTTCTATGCTCTTAGGAAATAAAATTATTTCACTCATAACAAATCAAAAATTTTAAATTATATATAATAATAAATGATTAGAAGGATGTAAAGACCATGTCCATAACATATATGGTCTCTATCTCTTACTTTAGCACCTCCCTACTTCTGGGTTTTAGACCACTCTATCTATGAGCATGCAACCCTATCTAAGGGGAGGCATGATCCTTAGGATTAAACATGTTTTTAAAGCCTTTAGAAAATTCTAAAATCATACATATTATTATACATAATTAGAATGCATTGAATTAATAACCAATCAAAAATAAAATATAAATTATATTTATAATTAGATGCATTAAATAAACCTTTATAAGTAAGGGTCATATACGATCTCAATATGCCATTCCCAAATTCTTAATTAAATAACAACCAACCCTATATTGCATTTGTATACAATTAAATATCATGGTTTTAAAATTTACTAGGTGGGTTTATTTGCCATTCCACTCAAAGAAAATTATATTTTTGGAAGAGTTTGGCTTTCCTAAAACCCTTATAGGTTTAATGATATAATTCCCACCACACTTCCACATTTATTTGACTAGGTCTAAACTATTACACTATAATGGTTCACCTTAGTTTTTTGCTATAAGGTTGATATCTACATCGTAAGTCCACACTTGCTTAGCCTTCTAATAATGTTGTGATTATGGAATATAAGCCTCAAATTATTAAAAACAAATTGGCTCAAATAAAAAATTTAAATTCTAAAGCATTAGAGCCCAATGTTGAATAAACTAGAGTTACTTATGAGTTTCTCATAATACTAATTCTACATACTCTTTATCCATTGCCTCTAGAACTAACTATTCAAATTAAGCCAATACCTTTTTAGATATTCCAAAATTCCTCCTTTACTTTGAATTTAAAATTCTAAAAATATTTATCACTAAAATCAAGAGTATTCTTACGAGGATCACCTCTCTTAAGATGTACTTAACCATAAGGGAATTTATTTTTAGGGAACCTATACCCTAGAATTAAACAACCTATCTTAAGACTATAAGGTAGGAGAAAATTTGGGGATGTACCTACCCAGCTTAACATTTAGTAGGTGAGGTTCATAATAGGAAAAAATTTTCAATTAAAATTCTAAATCCTCTGCAAATCCAAAAAATATTACAAAATCCAAATTATCTTTTAAAATTTTCAATCATCCTCCCACTAAAATTTATATTCTCTTTAACTTAACAAATATATTGTAATTATATATTCTCATAGCTCAATATGTTTGCTAAGACAAGGTTCATAAATTAAAATTTCTTTAAAAATAAGAAATTTATTCTTAGAATCTTCTTCTTATCCTAATGAATATATTATAGTTACACATTCTTGTAGCTTTTTGTATTTGTTAAGATAGGCTAAAAAAATTCCAAATTCTCAAAATAAAATATTATTCTAAAAAAAATGCATTTGTTATAGAAATATGCATATTGCAATTACATGCTTTATAGCTTGATATATGAAGAGCCACTACTGCACTTTGAAATAGGATATTATTTGTGTAACTCTGGTTCTATGTAAGTGAATGTGTCATATAAAGTAATAAAATAATGTGTAGAGTATCATTCCGATGAGGTTAAGAATTACACTATGTTCACCCAGTATTGCTTATGTGGATCACCTTATTTACATTGTGCTAATGAAAACTATCTACTCATCTCTATCGAGCTCATCGAAGTTGTTAGCAAAAATTTCTAGCAACTGATTATATCTCCTAAAGACTCAATCTACCATATATCTATGCATGGTATAACTTCATTTTAATTCCCTTAATTATTCCATTACTCCCTCTGGAGGCTATAGATCATATTATATTTTAATTTATGCAAGACTTATATATAAACTAAATTATGCAAAAACAATTTAAAAATTATGTTAAAAAATTCATTCAATTCAAATCTAATCTTAAGCAAGCATAGTTTTTTACATATCTTAAGTTTAGAGATATGATTTAGAAATCCTTAGAAATTAAAATAAATAAAACACCATTCATTTCAAAAATATATATATAAATATAATAGATAAATGAATGAAAGATATTACCATAAAGTTCTTTACAAAAGCTTATAGACACTCCTTCCCTTAGAATTAACTTTCTTGAATTGCTCTCCCTCTATCTCCCACATTAAACTCTAGACAATAATCCACTATTGTAGCACCCTACTCACCTACATTAACTTTTCCCTCTAGCAACATCCATAATATAAGAAATAAACTTCCTATTTATCATTTTTACAAATAATGGAATTGGCTTTACAACACTAGCCTAGATGGCATTGTAGTTTTATGTTTGTGGTTCTTTGATTCTTCTTTCATTAAGGAGTATTTTTTTCCTTACGCATAAAGATATATTTTAATATCATTTATATAAAACTAAGCATAATTTGGATAGTGAATTTTTTTTTCTTATCAAATTACCCTAATTTTTAAAACATTACTTCTCTTCAAATAATTCATATTACACTTGAACTAAAATTAAATTTTATTTGTTAAAATATGATATTTAAAAATTATATAATTTATAATTTATGTATTTATATAGTAACATAGATTATAAATTTTCCAATAGAATTATTCATAACAATCTATTCTTTAATTTTTAATTAATATCCTTTCTAAATTAAACTCCTTGGTGTATGTGAAAAATATGATTAACTTAGTGTTTTTTTATTTTTATATTTAATGGAATTTATGCATTAAATTATTTCAATAATCATATTATAAGCATTCTTTAAGTATTTTATTTATTACAATTCCTTTCAGAAATGTATAAGTGGGGCTTGACATTATAGATACAAATTTTTAAAGGTCATCCAATTAGCTTTTCCAATTTTTTAGTTTCACTTATCTCATTTCATAAATACTTTTGAAGATTTTGAATATGTGTCTATGGCATTAACTTTAATTATATTGAATATTCATTAATGGTTTCATAATACTTAAATTACTTACTAATAGATGAGTTAAAATGAAGCTAAATATTTTATTTATATATATTAATCCTTAAATAAACTAATCCTCTATAAGTAGTCAAGTGCTTCAGTGAGTTTAGAAATTTTATTTATTATGAATTTTTAATTTAAATGAAAGGATTAGCTCTTCTTTTAAATTACTTTATTTGGCCAATTTTTCAATTTTTATGTACTATTAATCACTTAAATATTATTTTCTAATTTCTTATTTTTATGTTCTAAGCAATAATAAACTATGTATAATTGAAAAAGTGCAATAAAAATAATTAAAATACAACAAATAAAATTTGTAAAGTAATGAAATTTGTGGTGTGTAATTTTCATTAATTAATCCAAATAGCATTCTAATAAAATAAAAATAATATAGGTCAAATATAAAAATAAAATAAAATACTACAATGCTACATTTTAGGTATTCCTCGCTACTCATCCTCTTCTTATTCTTTTTCTTCTTCTTCTTCTTCTTTTTCTTCTTCTTCTTCTTCTTTCTCTTGCTCCATTGTTGATGTTATCGTCGATGGTTCGATGGGGTAGAATGTGAAGGATGGCGGTTTAGCGAAGACATTGTGCTGACCATGCAAGTCCAACCATGGCTGTATTAAAATAATCCTGATAGTGGTACCACTATGTATTAGAGTATCATATGGTCATATCATCCATTGCTCAAACCCTATAAAATGCTACCAAAAACAATCAATAGAAACTTGCATATGAACCACTATATTGGAGGTTCATCACTTGATCACCTAACATCCTAGGATCTCAAACTTGAGGTTGATTGTGTTATTTTGGTTAGATAAATCTCTCTTTATTTTGATGAGATTTAGAAGGAATGGATCATAAATCTATTTAGGGTAAAAGTATGATATTTTACTCCTCCGCCAAATTTCCTACAGCTCTAGTAGCTGTACAAAATTCAAACATTAAGCATGGATGAGCTAACCCTGGATATAATACTTTAAGATCACTCTACCCCTAATGTCTTCATTGATATTCCAACTTGGCATTATCTTTGTAGAAAAAAATTAATGTTAGGATTAAGACTTTGGGTTTAGGATAGAGGTGAAGAAATTCACCATCCTATCCTCCCTTCTTTTCCATTAAGCATTTGATCCTCTATAGATTAAGAACCTAAAGATTTCCTTATAGTATATAGGGGAGATATAAAAATCAACATGTTTATCTCCATCAAATTGGAGGTTTAGGGTTTGGAAGGCTTTATTTATAACTACAAGGGAGAATGACACTCACTTCCCTCTAACCAACAAATGATTATTTTCAAGCTCCTTCATTGGGTTTAGAAAACCTCACTCTAGAATGGCAGTTTTATGGACTATATGTTATTGTGATCTCTCCTTCACTGTAAAACATACAAACTTCCTAGCATTATAGTAGGTTGATCCTAATCTCTTCTTACCATTACTTTTCTTAGGGGCCATTTACATGTTTAAAATTGGAGCACACACATGAAATCAAACACTAAAGATACTTGTAATGTGAAATAAAATATAGTAGCCAACTTTCTCATATAAAATAATGGGTGCTGCATCATTGAACTAGGTAGCACTTCGGTGATGGTCAAATTTGGTCAAAGCTAGTATGAGAACTATGCCACTAATGTTAGACAATGCTACGGTTTGACATGTGTAATTTTATGTTTTATCTCTATTTAAATATATATTTTTATTGGAATTGAAATAGCACTACAACGCTCAATAACTTAGCACAACAATGCTCTAATTAATCTTTTCATAGAAGATCTACACTTATGGCTCAATCTAACACACATTTTCATAATTTACAATAAGAAAAAATCATACAAAACCTAAGTGACTTCTAATAATAAATATGAGCATAATTCACACATAATCTATGCTAAGTAAACAATAAATGTATAGAATTAATTTGGTTTCCACCCAAGTAGCACTATGTTTATAATCTTTAGCTAGGCTATGCCTCTCTCCTATCATGGATAAACTAACTCCACAAAATTCCTTAGGAAATCTTTGTCCCCTTATAAATATAGCTTCAATCTTTGACAATCGACTTTGATGATCTGAGAAGTCATGTTATCTATAATATCTATAGCTCTATAAGAATGCACATTGACAATAGTTAATGGTCCTAACCACCTAGACTTTAATGTCCAAGGAAATAGTTTTAATCTTGAATTATATAAAACTACTCATGCCATTTTTTATTTTTTATTTCCTTATATAACATAGAATTTTCATAAGAATTGTTTCTAAATTATTTAACTCATTCAACTACATTTTCAAATTTTTCCTTAACTTCTTAATTAGGGTTATAATTTAATTCTTTTATTTCCATTTTCTTTATACTCTAACTCTAAGGGTAATTATCTAGCATTTCTAATGATCAACCTATAGAGAGACATTTCAATGGGAGTTTTGATGCAGTCTTGTAAGACTAAATTGCATCATCCAATCTCAATGTCTAATCCTTTCTATTTGAACTCACGATCTTTTCTAGAATTCTATTGATCTCCATTTTAATTATTTTAGCTTATCATTAGTTTGGGGATATTAAGCAATTTCCATCCTATACTAAATTCAATATTTTAAAATTTAAATTTTCACTCTCTTATTACAAAATTGACTCCCCCATCACATAAGCAATAATGGCATGTATGGAATGTAACCTATGAGTTATGGAGAAGTTTGTAATAATCATAAGGGCATCCCACATGCCTTAAAATTAACTCGTGTCTTAACTTACTTTTAATTCTCTTCAATTATTAGTCTTCATAGGAGTTAGATTTAGGCTTTGTTTGGGATTGCTTTCTTATTGCTTCTTAAAGAAGCTTTTTAATACATAAAGCTTAATTCTTGTACAAGAAATCTGCTTTAAATAGCAGTAAGAAAGCCATCCCAAATTAAATATTAATAAATGAGCTTATATAATGGTGGATTATCCTTTTTGCTTTTGAAGGAAATGCCAATATGATTAAATTTAAAAGAAAAACTTACAACCTAATGGATTTTGTCCAATCCAACACATTCTTCCTTTAACAAAGCTACAAACCAAGGAGGAATATCACTACTAGAAATGTCATTCAAAAAAAATTACTAAATAAAGCAAATTTAGCACAAAGATCAGCTAACTTATTACAACTTCTATTTAAAAAACTAAAAATAACTGTCTTAAAGTCCTTTAAAAATGAGAATTGACTATCCAACAAATGCTTTTACGTAGCTTTAACATCTTCAAAAGTGCTCTGAATGAATTTGATTACATTGAAGTTGTCCCCTTCGATGATTAAACATTTAGCTTCTTGCATCCAATTTTCAAATACCATTTCCAACGATAGGATAGCCATAAGTTCTAGTTGAGCTACATCCCAATAGAGACCCATAATGCCAAATGCCATCAAGAACCTTCTTTTATAATCCCTAAAGACCCACCAATACAAGCTCTATTAGACTTTAAAAGGGAAGTATCAATATTCACTTTTATCCACTCAGATGGAGGACGATTCCAAGAAGCCGAAGGCAGCTTAAAAAGCTGATTAGCTTCCCAGTTTGTTGAATGAATATAATTAATGGAAGAAATCAAAGCTAAATGCATAGCATTTGCCGCAATCATCATCAAACCATCTTCTTTTTGTCCATGTACAAGTTTACTCATGTTTTTCCAATAAAGAAAAATTGTTTAGCAATATACATTTCCAACAAAAGGATTATTTAACAAAAAGCCTTTCTACTTATTGATACAATCAATGATAATGAAGAAGTAGGCAATTGAAAGCACCATTAATTGATATGTTTAATAACAATAATTAAA
Organism: Dendrobium huoshanense; assembly: GCA_016618105.1. Classification (NCBI taxonomy): domain Eukaryota; kingdom Viridiplantae; phylum Streptophyta; class Magnoliopsida; order Asparagales; family Orchidaceae; genus Dendrobium; species Dendrobium huoshanense. The sequence continues at coordinate 58,682,038 of CM028351.1, forward strand.
AGAGGACAAGCAGCCACATCATGGTTCTCATCTTCAATCACACCATATCCTCTTGGGCAAGAGAACTGATCCGAAAGCCTTCTATATTTAAAAAAGCATAAGTTGGTAATGCATCTGAAAATAGTCGCCACCAAAATAATCAACACGAGGTTGAGTTTAAAATTTCTTATCAAATTCCAATGAATCTCTTCACCTAAGCAATCTACCATATTTGGTTAAATAATTCCAGCAATAGTTTTTCCATCATCTTTGACTTCAGCTCCAATCTTTTATTAATCAGTACATATTTTACGGGCACTTGACAAATTAAGTCAACAAGTTCCTTACCAAAACATTTCTCCAACAGGGAAACATTCCACCTACCCTAACTAATAAAATAGTTAACATTATAGCCTACCTCTTCCAAATCAGCAACAAAGGTCGACCACATCACCAGACTTCTATCCAAAATCTATGCATCATTAAGCACGTTAATTGACTTTCCATTAGCAACTTCCCATCTAAAAATAGGATGTAGTAACATCTCTCCATCCATAATAATTCTCAAAGTACTTGAACTCCCTTGTTTTATTTGAGCACTCCCAATATCATTCCCATATTTGGCCATCAAATTTCAATTTAGAAGATATTCTAGTTTTTCTATTATGCTCCAAGAAAATTTGGCCCAAATAGGTCCTACTTTGGAAGTTGATGAATAAAATCCACGACCTCCTTGACTCTTCGGTTTACAAAGCACATGTCATGCCACATAGTGAAGTCCAAATTTTCCATCCTTCTTATGCCAAATAAAGCATCTACAACTATTGTCAATTTCATAAAGAACTCCAAAAGGTAAAAGAGAAGGATTAGCTGAACTGATTGGAATAGAAAGCAACACAAATTATACAAGGACTATTTGTTCTTCTAAAGAAATAAACTTATTGGACCAAACATTCAATTTGGATAGAATTTTCTCTAGGATGCTCTAAAAATTCACCGCAAGAAGCCTTCTTAAACCTATTTTTACACCTAAATTGATCATTTCCTTAAAAATATTGAAATCCAAAATATCGGAAATAACTTTCTTCTTTTTAACAGTGACAAATTTGCCAAATAGAGCAACCGATTTCTATATATTGACTACTTGCCCCACCCATTTATAATAAAAAAGAATAGATTTAATTTTACTTACATAGTTAGATTTAGCTTCAAAAAATATAAGAATATCATTTACGTAGAGGAGATGAGATTGTTGACCTCATTATTTGAGGTCAATTTCCCCGGAATCGATTCTAGCACCTAGGTATTCGTAACCTAGTGTAGACGTCGCCCCCATAGGATTTCTCTTAGGTGGATACCCATTGACGTAGCGTCGACTCGAACCTACCATTCAATTCAAATCAAAGTCAATTCAATCTAGTTTCAATTCAACTCCAAAATGAACTCAAATCAAGCTCAATTTATGATTCGTCGATGTCGATCGACTCAATCTAATTTATTTTGATCAAATTAATATATCATTGGGCTTAAATCAACTCACCAATCAAAACACCAAAGTCTTCCTAATCAAATCTATTTAATTTTAATCAAATTAAAATTAGCCCTTTGATCCCTTTTAAATTCAACCCAAATCTAATTCAACTCCAAACTCAACTCAACTCACTCATATCAAATCAATTCTTTTAAACTAAAAATTACTACACAAATTGATATGGAATTAAATCAAATCAACTTAATTCGAGTTCGATTTAATGTAGATGACTCTAATCAACCCTTAGAGTGAAAGCATAAATCATAAGATTATTTGAGAAGTTTCCAATTAATCTGAATAAAAATCTTGGCCGGTCTAACCAAACACAACCACCCGAACACACGTCTCCCTCACCCCTTAATTCTGAAATCCCGAGCTCCCCAATCCAGGCCGGGGTAAGTCCAGATTTGCACTTCATTAGTTAGGTTCGGGTCACTATTTTATAGTACCCAAATTAGATTTAGGTTCTGAGGCAGATTCTTTTTAGATCTTAAGTCCTCGTCCTCCGGGAATATAAATCCCAAATTTCTAATAAAATGTCAATTTAAATATAAAATTTTCTCCTAAAATGTAAAGCCCAACATAGGATAGATTGAGGTTGTCTTTGGGCTTCTTAGAATCCGGCACCTCCTACTTTTCTTCCTTTGACTCACTAATAAATGTTCAACATTGAGCTTTCTCCTTGAAAAGTTCCTACTTCTATTTCCTTGTCTTTTACTTTGTACTCAAAAGGGTATGAAATCACTGCTTTAATAGAGAGTTTTCTTAGGAGCTTCTCTCCTAAGATGTAATTAACTATATGAGCTTGCTCCTATAGGGATTTGTGAACCCCAGACAAAAATAAACCTTGTTTTATTCATATAAAACAAGGGAAGAATCTTTGGGAACGTAGATATTTTTAAAACCTTATTTCTAATTTTGAATAGACTTGTAGAATGTTATTATTATCTTTTCAGATAATATAATATTATACTTGTTATATTTAACTTTAAAAATAATGAATTTTATAAAACTCATTCTCGCTTTTGGATATCTTAAAGAATGTTATGTTCGTCTTTTAAGATGATATAATATTTTTCTTTCCATATCTAAACAAAAGAATGAATAAACTTTTTCAAAAACATATTTCTATCTTTAAACATATTCTATAGGATTTCATGTTCATCTTTTGAGATGATATGTTATTCTTTGAACTATGTTTGATTATAGAAATATCAATTTTGAACATCCTATTCTGATATTGAATCCATTGTAGAATATTATGTTGGCCTCTCGAGACTGTACTTTATTCTCAATGCAGTATTTGATTACAAAATAGGAGAAATCAAAATCTGCGTGGTGAGACACAGTTTTTTTCCCACCAAGGTTTTTCTAGCGACTCCTCTGGGGATCAATCCTCTCTTCATCTTTAGCAGTGTTTTATACCCTTTAATCGGTAGTATACTTGTGCTTGTCATAGGTTGTAACTACCTTTCTTCCGCTGGTTATTTTATTCATTTCATTCTTGGACAATTTGGCCGGCATCTAAAAAATTTTTAGAGGTCTTATTTTGGACCCCATTAGGAAACTAACGGGAAGATCCTTTGTACGACCTTTTTGTAAAGAAATTTCCTGTGCTAATTCGAATGTTGCAGTTACATTTTTCTTGTAGCTTGATGTTTGACTTAGCACTGGGTCCAAAATCCCTTTGCCCAATCTTTAGTAATATGTATAGTTACTTCTTTTAGTAACTTAATGTATTATTTGGATTGGGTCCAAATAACTTTAAGTCTTCAAAAATTTTAAACTTCTGTGTCCTAGCTAATATGATGCACTTATATATTTTTATAACTCGATATGTGGCTAGACAAATCTCAAGAAAATTTGAGCTTTTAAATCAAAGTTTTCTCCTTATCTAAACCAGCATATTACAGTTATATATTTTTATAGCTTAATATGTTTGGTAGGATATGGTCCAAAAGTTCAAACCTTCAAATCAAAATTTTCTACTTGTCCTAATAACATATTGTAGTTACATGTCCTTTGTTGCTTGATATGTTTGCTAGGACAGGGTCCAGAATCTGATATATGCAAGATTTTCAAGATTAAATTCAATTTACATTGAGAAAAGTTTGAAGGTTCAAATACAAATCAAGCTTACAAAAATAATTTTTGCTAGAGAAAATAGCAGGTTGATTTCTTTTAAAAAGAAATTTACCTCTATCTTCCTTAAATTGTAATTAAAACTTCTTTGTGGTTGACTCCTCTAAACACTTAAAGAATAAGACTAATGATTATCAATGCTAAAATGAAAAGTGTGCTCCCTCCCTCTTTCCACTTGGGTGGATTAACGCTTTAGATGAAGATATATTTAATCTCATTTCCTTTTGGAACCTCAAAACATAAAAGTTTAGCTAATTTTGCTATGTTTCTAGCAATCGTTGAGTTAAATTCAAATAAATTTTCAAATTTTCTATTCAACCATATTATAACTTTTCTAAATTTAGAAATGTGTAATTATCGGTTGATGTGTTGAAATTTGAAAATCATTATGAATTCCCTCACCTTTAAACCTTCTTGTAGGTTAAAGTTTAATATGCCTATAAATCCTATTCCCTAAGAGTACTACATGGATACGACGATTTGTCCTCTGTCATGTGATTTAACTCTGATAAAAAATGGATCTTAAGGCATACAATGAAGATAAATAGACAAGTTATATAAAAGCTTTTTGTTCATCATATGTAGTTTTCTCTTATGATAATATTTTTAAATCAAATATTAGCTAAGTTTATTCTTAGCTTTATTATTCCATTTGAGAAAACTCATGAACAATTCTTATTACGATTGATCATCTTAAATTTCAATCAAGTCGAAAACTTAGGACAATTCAAGTTTCTTTATTAAGGTTAACCCATGATATGGTTAACATTCTATTTATCATGTGGCTTTCCCTCAAAATTAATTAACACATCTTGAATTGATACTAAGTTAGTCAATTTCATAACATCTTTGACAGTTTCCTTCTTCAATAATAAAATAAATAAATTAATTAATATCATATTTGGGTTCACCCATTATGATATCCATAAATAACTTAATTTGAATTAAGATTTATGTCAAATTGAAATTGGAGAAAGTGGAAGTCTTATTCATCTCCTTGTTATTATACATCTCATAGGCATCTTGCAAGTTGATGAACTTGTTTCATAATGATCTCATTCAAGTTGTTTATTCATACTATAGGATTGGGTCCAATTTATAAATCCATCTTTCTTGTATAAGAGGGTTAATTTTTTTTTACTCTTATACTTGGAAGATGATTTTACAACTGAAATAATCATTTCAAGATTTAAATAAAGGAAGCCTATAAAAAAAAAGGTGAAGAAAGAAAAGAAAAGAAAAAAGAGACACATTCATTAAATGTGTAGCAAGAAAAAAAAATAAAAAAAAGGCTTCCCTTTCTAAATCTTGAATATCATAGGACCTATTCATCCTTTAGTATTTTTAACGTTTGACTTTGAGAATTCAAAATTTTGGTTCATCATCAAGCATTGATGTTCTATTAGATGTAAAATACATATACCATCTGAAAGATTTAAAAAAAAAAAATTTGAATTTCTATCTCCAATTTAATTTCTTTGGATCTTAGTTTAAAAAAGAAGAAAAAGATGAAGAAGGAAATCCCAGTTTTGCTTGTAGGGAGCTTTGATCTGGATTAACAAAATCTAAATCTTGAGACCTCTCTAGTTGAAAACTTGAGTAGGTTTATTCATATCTTCAAATCATAAAGGAAAATTACATAGATGATCAATCTAACTGGAATTATAATGGTGCTGGTTGTGCATTATTGGGTTTCATATATCTAACCCAATTAAGATGCATAAACAAACTATTATCCAAATATCTTCAACTCTCTTTTGAACATCTTCCAATTTGAATGAGATTCTAGATATGATCCTGATGCTAGATAATCTAAAGTGATATTTATGGATATAAAAATCACTTTCTTTGGATTCAAAATTTTGAAACTAAACTAAAGGACATCCCTTTGTTGGTTTTGAGATAATTGTCTAATGTTCTCATTCATTATGAGTAGATGTCAAGTCCAAATTTAAATCTATTATTAACTAAACTAGGATGTTAGAACATGAGGGGTTCTATCCTTAGTGATGTCGATGATACCGTTGTTTGAATCTTTGTCAAACTTCAAAAAAAAAAAAATCAAACTACAATTTGACCTAGTCCATTATTGACTAATCTTGGATGTTAGAATTGGAGGGATTCTATTCCCGATAGAGTCTATGATGGCTTCGTCAAATAGACATAACATTTAATTCAAGGTATATCTTCACTTTTATTAAACTAGAATCAGATGTTAGAGTCTAAACAACTCTATCCCCATTAAAGGATCTTTCTATAGCATTGAAATTCAAAATCTTTGAAACTACATTTTTCGTTAAAGAAAATTGTTAAGTTTTGGATATTTGATTAAACTCATGTTGGTCATATTAAATTTATTTAATTTAGAGGGAGTCAACCTATTCTTCTTTGAGTTTTTGAATCTTTTCCCATGTCTTTTTCATTGGGTTAAGATGATTAAAACTTAAACGATCACTTTCAAATATTATAAGAAACTTATCAAATAAAAATAATAAAGCATTCACTTTTTGATGAAAATCAAACTTTTCTCAATCATTGTGAGTATTTGATATTCCTTAGTGCTTTCACTATAAAGGATGCTCAAATATTCTCCTTGTTCTTCAACAACTCATGCAAAAATTAAAATTTTTTAAGGAAAATTTTATCATGTTGCATTTAGTTCTCCTGGAACATACAAATGAGGACTCTAGAAAATTTATATGATTTTCTTTGAGTTAATCGAAACAAATTAAATCATAGAATCAATCTTTAAACAAAATCTTGCGTTTCTCCTTTGGTGGTCGAGATGCTTTGTTAAGTCTTTACTTATCAAAGATGATCAAACTACTCCCCTTTTGTTTTGTTCATATATGATGATCCGATATAAAAACATAATCCCTAGTGGATTATTTGTAAGTTATAAAGATCATTTATAATGAAGGATAAAACAAAATTTTAATCAAAAGATTTTCAAGTCTATCAATCGTCAAAATGTTTTTCTTTCCCTTCTAGAAAATGACATGTATAAAAGCTTATGATCTCTAGTAGAACATTTGCAAGTTGTCAATGTCATTTGTGGTTGAGGGAAAAGATTCAAAGCTTTAAGAAATCAACTTTACTTTAAAAAGTTCACCACCCTGAAATCAGTCTTTAGGTCTAAGTCCGCTTTTACGACATCCTATTGGCTTTCTGGCTTAAGTCTGCTTTTACGGCAGCCAATCCAGTTTAAATCAGTCTTTAGGTCTAAGTCCGCTTTTACGACATCCTATTAGCTTTCTGGCTTAAGTCCGCTTTTACGGCAGCCAATCCAATTTAAATCAGTCTTTAGGTCTAAGTCCGCTTTTACGGCATCCTATTGGCTTTCTAGCTTAAGTCCGCTTTTACGGCAGCCAATCCAGTTTAAATCAGTCTTTAGGTCTAAGTCCGCTTTTACGGCATCCTATTGGCTTTCTAGCTTAAGTCCGCTCTTACGGCAGCCAATCCAGTTTAAATCCATCATTAGGTCTAAGTCCGCTTTTACAGCATCCTACTGACTTTTTGGCTTTAGTTTGCTTTTACGGCTGCCAATCCAGTTTAAATCAGTCTTTAGGTCTAAGTCCGCTTTTATGGCATCCTACTAACTTTCTGGCTTAAGTCCGCTCTTACGGCAGCCAATCCTGTTTAAATCAGTCTTTAGGTCTAAGTCCGCTTTTATGGCATCCTACTGACTTTCTGGCTTAAGTCCGCTTTTACGGTAGCCAATCCAGTTTAAATCAGTCTTTAGGTCTAAGTCCGCTTTTATGGCATCCTATTGACTTTCTGGCTTATGTCCGCTCTTACGGCAGCCAATCCTGTTTAAATCAGTCTTTAGGTCTAAGTCCGCTTTTACGGCATCCTACTGACTTTCTGGCTTAAGTCCGCTTTTATGGCAGTCAATTCAATTTAAATCAGTCTTTAGGTCTAAGTCCGCTTTTACGGCATCCTACTGACTTTCTGGCTTAAGTCCGCTCTTACGGCAGCCAATCCTGTTTAAATCAGTCTTTAGGTCTAAGTCCGCTTTTACGGCATCCTATTGGCTTTCTGGCTTAAGTCCGCTTTTACGGCAGCCAATCCAGTTTAAATCAGTCTTTAGGTCAAAGTCCGCTTTTATGGCATCCTATTGACTTTCTGGCTTATGTCCGCTCTTACGGCAGCCAATCCTGTTTAAGTCAGTCTTTAGGTCTAAGTCCGCTTTTACGGTATCCTATTGGCTTTATGGCTTAAGTTCGCTTTTACGGCAGCCAATCCAGTTTAAATCAGTTATTAGGTCTAAGTCCGCTTTTACGGCATCCTATTGGCTTTCTGGCTTAAGTCCGCTCTTACGGCAGCCAATCCTGATTAAATCAGTCTTTAGGTCTAAGTCCGCTTTTACGGCATCCTATTGGCTTTCTAGCTTAAGTACGCTTTTACGGCAGTCATTCAATCTTAAATCTGTCATTAGGTCTAAGTCCGCTTTTACGGCATCCAATTGATTTCTAACTTTTATCAAAATCAAAATCAAACTCTCAATTCCTTCCTAACTACATTCAAATCATAACTTTCAATTTTTCAATACCTTGGCTTTGTTAAATGATACTAATTTTATTAGTAATTATTTGCTGAAGCTTCCATTGTCATTATCGACATTTAAATAAATTAATCGATTCAAATCTTTCAAACAATCAACTCAAATTTACATCAACTTTTCATTCTAACTTTCTATCAAAATTTCTTCAATTCATATACTCAGATTTTCAAGTTCAATTTTTGATCTAGTTGATCGTTTCGGTCAACGCCAATACGCACGATAAACTTTGGCAAGTTTATCATGCCTATTGGGGGTCCATTTGTTGACCTCATTATTTGAGGTCAATTTCCCCGGAATCGATTCTAGCACCTAGGTATTCGTAACCTAGTGTAGACGTCGCCCCCATAGGATTTCTCTTAGGTGGATACCCATTGACGTAGCGTCGACTCGAACCTACCATTCAATTCAAATCAAAGTCAATTCAATCTAGTTTCAATTCAACTCCAAAATGAACTCAAATCAAGCTCAATTTATGATTCGTCGATGTCGATCGAGTCAATCTAATTTATTTTGATCAAAATAATATATCATTGGGCTTAAATCAACTCACCAATCAAAACACCAAATTCTTCCTAATCAAATCTATTTAATTTTAATCAAATTAAAAGTAGCCCTTTGATCCCTTTTAAATTCAACCCAAATCTAATTCAACTCCAAACTAAACTCAACTCGACTCATATCAAATCAATTCTTTTAAACTAAAAATTACTACACAAATTGATATGGAATTAAATCAAATCAACTTAATTCAATTTCGATTTAATGTAGATGACTCTAATCAACCCTTAGAGTGAAAGCATAAATCATAAGATTATTTGAGAAGTTTCCAATTAATCTGAATAAAAAGCTTGGCCGGTCTAACCAAACCCAACCACCCGAACACACGTCTCCCTCACCCCTTAATTCCGAAATCCCGAACTCCCCAATCCAGGCCGGGGTAAGTCCAGATTTGCACTTCATTAGTTAGGTTCGGGTCATTATTTTATAGTACCCAAATTAGATTTAGGTTCTGAGGCAGATTCTTTTTAGATCTTAAGTCCTCGCCCTCCGGGAATATAAATCCCAAATTTCTAATAAAATGTCAATTTAAATATAAAATTTTCTCCTAAAATGTAAAGCCCAACATAGGATAGATTGAGGTTGTCTCTGGGCTTCTCAAAATCCGGCACCTCCTACTTTTCTTCCTTTGACTCGCTAATAAATGTTCAACATTGAGCTTTCTCCTTGAAAAATTCCTATTTCTATTTCCTTGTCTTTTACTTTGTACTCAAAAGGGTATGAAATCACTGCTTTAATCGAGAGTTTTCTTAGGAGCTTCTCTCCTAAGATGTAATTAACTATATGAGCTTGCTCCTATAGGGATTTGAGAACCCCAGACTAAAATAAACCTTGTTTTATTCGTATAAAACAAGGGAAGAATCTTTGGGAACGTAGATATTTTTAAAACCTTATTTCTAATTTTGAATAGACTTGTAGAATGTTATTATTATCTTTTCAGATAATATAATATTATACTTGTTATATTTAACTTTAGAAATAATGAATTTTATAAAACTCATTCTCGCTTTTGGATATCTTGAAGAATGTTATGTTCGTCTTTTAAGATGATATAATATTTTTCTTGCCATATCTAAACAAAAGAATGAATAAACTTTTTCAAAAACATATTTCTATCTTTAAACATATTCTATAGGATTTCATGTTCATCTTTTGAGATGATATGTTATTCTTTGAACTATGTTTGATTATAGAAATATCAATTTTTAACATCCTATTCTGATATTGAATCCATTGTAGAATATTGTGTCGGCCTCTCAAGACTGTACTTTATTCTCAATGCAGTATTTGATTACAAAATAGGAGAAATCAAAATCTGCGTGGTGAGACACAATTTTTTTCCCACCAGAGATATCCTAGGGACATTGGTAGCAATTTTAATACCAAGGTTACCTACTTTTTGTATGAATGCATCAGATAAGAGTTGGGAACAAATAATAAAAAGATATGAAGATAAGGGAAAACCTTGTCGAAACCCACACTTTTCTTCATTCCATTTGAATTATTTCCATTAATCAATAAAGAATACTTGGGATCCACCATGCATTCTAAAAGTAACTCAAAAAATTTAAGAGGAAATTTAAAGTACCTTAGAGCTTGACTTAACGAAGACCATCCCATACAGTAAAAGGCTTGCTCCATATCTATTTTGAAAGCCACCAATCCTTTCTTTTCTTTTGAAAATATAAACTTGTTGAATACTTCTTGAGCCAATAGAACATGAGTAGATAAGGATTGACCTTTGAAAAAAGCTCCTTGTTCCTCTGAAATGATTTTGTTAATTACCTTCTAAAGTCTATTCAGCAACATTTTAGCCACCAATTTGTAAATTAACAAACAAAGACTTATAGGATAATAATTAGAGGGAAACAATGGGTTGCTAACTTTAGGAATTAGATAAATCAATGTTTCTTTCCAAGAAGGAGACAACTTGCCAGAAGAAAAAAAATGGGAGATGGCCCTCCATATATCTTCACTAAAGATTTTCCAATAAGCTTTAATAAAACAATAAGTAATCCTATCAATGCTAGGAGAAATATTGCTCCCAAGGTGATCAATCACCCAATTGAACTCCTCTTTAGACAATCCTTGTTCAGCCACAACAAATCATCATCTTCTAGCATATGAACAGGTTTCAACCACTCTTGCAACACACAATTTTTTCCTTCCATTTATTTTTATAGAAATCAAAGAAGATTTCTTCAATTAAATTTTGTTCTTCAATAAGCACTCCATTCCCATCCTTAACTTGCTTAGTCCAATTAGCATTCCTCCTAGCACTAGCAAAGGAATGGAAGAATTTAGTATTTGAGTCTCCTTCTCCCACCCATTTAGCTTTAGCCCTTTGTCTCCACTACGTATTCAACCGAGCAATGGCAAAATTTTGTTCATGAATTTTCTTCCTCAACACCCATAACCTCTCCTCTAATAACATGCCATCAGCTTCCTCTAATTGCAACCTAAGGATTTTAGCCTTCAAAGAATCCTTTAATTCTAAAAAATTGTGAAGCTTAGCTATGCTCTAGAAAGAAATCACTCTTAAGGTCTTCTTGAAATTTTGATTCAAAGTGTAGACAGGATCACTATAAACTGGTTTGTTCTAATATTTAGCAACAACCCCAGTCGACGCATGGATCGAAGACCAAATATACTTATACTAATTCCTTCTTTTCTATTGAACATTTTGTAGAGAGAGTTGTTATTTGCATGTTTTATATTCTTGCAACTTGTGTTATTTTGATGATTTCAAATATTATTATTTTATATATCTCCTAACATTTTTTGGAAGATTTGTTTTTGCTCTAGTGTGTACTAACATTTCATAAAAATTAACTCCAAGCGATGAAGACTTCAAATTATTCATTTGTAAATTACAAGTTTTGAAATGAGAGGGAGTGATTGTAATTGAGTGAAAAATCACAACACACACTCTTGGGGGATAATTTTTGTGTGCTGATCGTACGGGACGAACCTTTTTTGTACGGGACGATCATGTCAACTAACCCTCAGAAGAGCAATAGATCGAACAGGCGGGTAGAAAATTTTCTAAGTCCTAATCGTCCAAGATGAATTTAATATTCATCCCAGGATGAACGTCTCAGGATTCTCACCTTGCACTGTTCGTCCAGACAAAAAATATGGTTCGTACCGGGATGAAACTCTCTGTATGAGATCGTATAGGATGAAATAAATTTTCATCCCTAGACGAAACTCTTTGTATGCTATCGTACAGGATGAAATAAATTTTTGTCCCTGAACGAAACTCTCTGTATAAAATTGTCCCAGGATGAAACATGTTCGTCCCAGGACAAACTGAACTGACTTACCTCAGTTGGTTACGTCGTGTAGAATTTTGGGAACCGACCTATGTAATAACCGTTTCGTACCAGACGAACATAGTTTGTACGGGATGATGAGCGTGTATGAATGTACCAAAATACCTTAGGATCATTTCCGACACTTTAAGTAAAATCGTCAAGGATGATCCACTATCTTACGGGACGATCTATTGGGTACAGAATTGAAAACTTGCAGTTTTTGGGCAGTTTTTCTTATCTTGTGTATATATAGTTCAAATTAGACTGCCACCCAATCTTTTTGCTCATTGATCTTCGTGCCTATTGTATGAAGAGCAAAGGAGAGAGTGAGAGAAAGCATTCAAAGAAGGATTTCTACCACTAGAGCATAAAGGCTTTGCATTGTGTTCGAAGGTAAGATTTCCTACTTGTAATTTGAGATTATTTCACTCTTTTTGTTTCTTCCTTCTAGATTTCTTGGGAACAGATCTGTCAAGGGGATCCAGTTCTCTGCCAACACTTGGAAAGTGTGAAAGGATGAAGGGTTCTCTACCCACACTAGGAGAGTGTGAAAAGACGAAGGATTCTCTGCCCACACTAGGAGAGTGTGAAAGGACGAAGGGTTCTCTGCCCATACTAGAAAAGTGTAAAAGGACGATGGTTCTCCGCCAACACTAAGAAATTGTAAAAGGATGACGGTTCTCTACCGCACCGGGCAGTGGTGAAAAGAGTGTTTGTAAAGGCTTCTCTGCCTTATTGTGGGTGCAAAAGGAGAGACACTATTGGTATTAGTACAATACTTAGAGGGTGCCTCTGAGGAGTTGATATAGATCTGGTTTAGACCAAACCACTATAAATCATATGTCTTTTTATTTTACTTCTTTTTATTTTCTGTATTTAATTTTGTGTTTTAAAAATTGCGGTGAAAAGCTTTTTATAAAAATTCATTAAAGTTTAATTTCAGTTCAATTTATCAAAAGAGGAAAATTTTTTAAATTCAATTCACCACCCCCCCCCCCCTCTTGGTAGCTTTGGGACATTAACTTAGGTTTAACAACCTATTCACTAGACTCAATAAGTGGTATCAAAGCATTGTTTCAAAATCATAAGTTTAAACTACTTTTTTATTAACGTAGATGGCTACATTTGTAAACTGAAATACACCTGAGAGTAACTCTATTACTAGACCTCCACTGTTTGACAATATACCTTTTGATTTTTGAAAAACACACATGTTTACTTTTTTACAGTCACTTGATTATCGTGTCTAGATCTTAGTCCAGGAAGGTTATACAAAACCAACTAGATTAGTTGATGGAGTTAGGGTAGAAATACCTTTTGCAGATTGGACTATAGAAGAACGTGACTTAGCTCAACTAAATGCTAAATGTTTAAATAGCCTCTTTTGTGCTTTAAAATCTTAAGACTACATGATGGTTTCCACTTGTAAAAGTAGAAAGGACATATGGGATAGACTTTGTATAACTTATGAGGGGATTAATGAGATTAAGCAATCAAGACTTAATATCTTATTACATGATTATGAATTGTTTCGCATGAAACCAAATGAATCCATTTCTTATATGTACATAATATTCACACAAATTATCACCTCTTTGCATGCACTAGGTAGGGAACTAACGAATGCTAAAATGGTTAATAAGATTCTTCATTGTTTTCCTACTTCTTATAATGTTAAAATTACTGCAATTATAGAGTCTAAAGATCTAAACATTTATTCTATTGATAATCTTCTTGGTTCACTCATTGCTTACGAGCAAGGGGTTAGTCAAAGAAAGATTAATGCAGGTGAACCATGAAAAGAGAAGAATATAACACTAAAGTGGAAGAGTCTGAGAGTGAACACTCAAAACCTAAGGATGAACATGATATTGCATTGATGACTAGACAATTCAGAAGCTTTCTGAAGAGGAAGCAGAAGAGACGCCAGCAATGGAATAGAGGTAAATTTAACAGAAATGGCAAGGTTTTAAATAAAGTGATTTGTTATAAATGCAGGAAACCAGATCATATCAAGACTGATTGCCCAAAACATAAAGCCACTCCTAGCAAGAAAAAGGTAGTGGAGAAACCAACTGTAAAGAAGGGCAAGAAGAAGTTTTAAAGAGTGTTTTGGGCGGACTCAGCTTCAGATTCATCAGAGACTGAAAAAGAAGAAGAAGTCACCAATCTTTGCTTGATGACAGATAGTCTTGATCAGTCAGATCAAGAAGAGGTATGTGACTTAAGTTATGATGAATTGTTTGATGTTTCTGAACACATGCATGATGCATATAGGAAAATGAAAAAGATGCATGCTAGTGTAAATTTAGAATTGGAAGAACTTAAGAAAGATCATGAAATCCTTAGGAAAGATCATGCTTTAATAGATTACAATCACATGAAATTACTTGATGAATACGATGATCTGAATAAAAATCATGAGATATTAAAATCATCCTATGCTGATCTTGAAAAAGAATTTAAAAAATTTAAGGATGAATCAGAGAGCAAAACATATCGAATCAATTATACAAATTGAATCTTGGAAGATATGAATTCATTTTATAAGTTAAAAATAAAAGCTCTCGAGGATAATAGGATACCCTCCAAACTTGAAGATTTTACAAATCCTAAATTTTATCCAAAATATATGGAATCCCTTAGAAGATAAACAAATGGTAGAAGACTTAGGAATACTTTTCCTAATGTCAAATATAATAATTGTGGATTATTTGGACATATAGCACACACCTGTACTTTGAAGATGAAATCTAATTTGGTGTGGAGACCTAAGATGCATAAACCTAGACATATCATACATGCATCTAATTATAAATTTCTAAAAGAAGAACCCAAACTTGTTTGGGTTCCCAGGTTTAACATTTGATATTTTTGCAGGGTCACTCTCATAAAAGACCTCGTGGGAGCATATGGTACCTGAAAAATGGATGTTTAAAGCATATAACTAGAGATACTGTTCAATTCATAATGCTGGAAGCTAGGAGTGGAGGCAATGTAACACTTGGAAATAACACCACAAAGAAGGTTGTTGAATCAGGTATGATTGGAAACTTGAAAAAAAAAATTTATTGACAATGTGTTGTTGGTTGAAGGATTAAAGCATAATTTGTTAAGTATAAGTCAGCTATGTGATAAGGGTTATAGTGTAAAATTTTTACCTACTAGCTGCATATTAAGCATAAATGGTAAAGATGTGTTGAATGGAAAAAGGGTAAACAATGTTTATATGCTAGATTTAAATTACATTCATACTTCTACAGCCTTTTGTTTAAAAATTGTTACTGATAAGTCATGGCTTTGGCATAGGAGACTTTGTCATTCTAGCATGAAAAACCTTAAAAAGATTACCCAAAAGAATTTAGTGAGAGGTATACCAAAACTAGACTTAAATAAGGACCACCTTTGTGATGCATGTCAATTAGGTAAGCAAGTGAAGTCCTCTTTTCAATCCAATAAGGATCTTAGAACTAGTCAACCTTTGGAAATCTTACACATGGATCTTTTTGGATCAGTTGGAATTGTAAGTCTAGGAGGGAAGGTATACAGATTTGTTATAGTGGATGATTACACAATATTCACTTGGGTTAGATTTCTATTTTATAAGAGTGAATCATTTGAGAAATTTAGAAATTTTTTGACTTGGATTCAAAGAAAATTAGGGTGTGAAATTATTTCTATACAAAGTGATCATGGAGGAGAATTTGAGAATGAGAGATTTGAAAATTTTTGTAAAGAGAAAGAAATTGATCACAATTTTTTTGCACCTAGAACCCCTCAGCAAAATGGGATAGTCGAAAGAAAAAACAGAACATTAATAGAAGCCGCCCGAGCAATGTTGTCAGAATACTCACTTCCTAGATATTTTTGGGCTGAGGCAGTTAGCACTGCATGTTATGTTCTGAATAGGGTGAATGTAAGATCCAATTTAAATAAAACACCCTATGAATTACTAAAAGGGAGAACACCTAATTTGTCACATTTACATGTTTTTGGTTGCAATGTGTTTATTCATAATAATGGAAAATCTCCCTTAGAAAAATTTGATCCAAAATCAGATGAAAGAATTTTTATTGGATATTCAAGTGTTGGAAAATCTTGTAGGGTATTCAACAAAAGAACTTTGGTCATTGAAGAGACCACACATGTTGTATTTGATGAATCTGGAAATTTGGAAGAGCCAAATGTTATTGAAGATGAGATTGAGGATAACTCCCAAAAGATTGATAGAATAAACTTGGAATAAAATGTGGAAGAGAATTTGGAGATAGAAAACCCTTTGCCTAGAGATTTGAGATATTCTAAAAACCATCTAAGGGAATTGATTATAGGTGAACCTAGTGAGGGTGTTAGAACTAGGCGTGGATTAAACAAGGAAGTCAATCATTCAGCCTTTATTTCAACTATAGAACCCACTAATATTGATCAAGCACTTTCTGATGAATTTTAGATATTTGCCATGCAAGAAGAGTTGAATCAATTTGTAAGAAATAAAGTTTGGGAATTAACTTCAAGGCCAAAAGATCAAAGCATAGTTGGAACTAAGTGGGTATTCAAAAATAAAATGAATGACTTAGGAATAGTCATTAGAAATAAGGCTAAATTAGTTGCTAAGGGGTATAATCAGATTGAAGAAATTGATTTTGAGGAGACTTTTGCCCCTGTAGCTAAACTTGAAGCAATTAGGGTTTTGTTAGCCTTTGCTTGTTTTAAGGGTTTCAAATTGTTTCAAATGGATGTAAAAAGTGTCTTTTTAAATGGGGTAATTGAAGATGATGTTTTTGTAGAACAACCTCCAGGTTTTAAAAATTCTAAATACCCAAATCATGTTTTCAAATTGAAAAAGACATTATATGGATTAAAGAAGGCACCTAGGGCTTGGTATGAGAGGTTAAGCACCTTCCTACTTGAAAGATCATTTGAAAAAGGAAGTGTGGACACAACTCTCTTCTTAAATAAATTTGGAAAGGATATACTCATTGTTCAAATTTATGTGGATAATATCATTTTTGGATCTTCAAATAATAATCTTTGTGATGATTTTTCTAAAATAATGAGTAGTGAATTTGAGATGAGTCTAATGGGAGACTTAAATTACTTTTTAGGCTTTAGCATTAAGCAACTTGAGGAAGGTATAATTCTTAGTCAAACTAAATATGTTAAGGACATCCCCAAAAAAATATGAAATGGACAATGCTAAACATGTTAGTACACCAATGAGTTCCTCAGTTCAGTTGGATAAGAACCTTAATAAAAAATATGTTGATCAAAAGAAATTTAGATGGATTATTGGATCTTTACTTTACTTGACTGCTAGCAGACCAGATATCATGTTTAGTGTTTGCTTGTGTGCTAGATTTCAATCTGATCCAAAAGAATCACATTTGACAGTAGCGAAAAGGATTTTAAGATACTTACTAGGAACTCAAAACTTAGGAATTTAGTATCCAAAGTTTAGCTCTTCATTTGAAATTATTGGTTATTAAACTCTGATTTTGCAGGCTGTAGGGTGGATAGGAAAAGCACTTCTGGAACATGTCAATTCATTAGAAATTCATTAGTTTCATGGTCTAGTAGAAAACAAAATTCAGTGGCCCTATCTACTGCAGAAGCAGAATACATTACACTAGGAAGTTGTGTAGTACAATTACTTTGGTTAAAATAACAGTTGATTGATTTAGGATTAACTATAGGCACTAAACTAATTTATTGTGATAATACTAGTGCTATTTACATTTTAAAAAATCCTATGCAACATTCAATAACCAAACACATTGACATAAGGCATCAATTCATAAGGGATCATGTATCCATGGGAGAAATTGAACTTAACCATGTTTTAACAAAAAATCAACTTGCAGACATTTTTACAAAACCTTTAGCCTTTGATACTTTCAGTACATTAAGAACTAGGCTAGGAGAGATTGATTTAAATGCTTAGATAAAAATGTTTTTCTGCAAAATTGATATTTTGTTTTTGTTTTTCTGTTCATTGTATTTTTGTTTTGTTTATTTTTGGTGTGTATTTAAGTTTGACTTGTTTATTTTTATTCATTTTTGTTTTGAGTGAGAAAATGAAAATTTGTGGTCATCATCGTCCGGGACGAAAATTTTTCGTACGGGACGATGTGGGTAAAATGACAAACTACGTGATTTTGAACCGTCTTAAGAGCAATTTTTAATGTAGTTTGTCTGTACGATCATCATGATCATCCGGGATGAAATATTTTTCAAACGACGGGATGATTGAATGCAGCAGTTGAATGGATAAGACAGTTTTTATTATTAACTTCGTCCGTATAAAGCTTTGGTTCGTCCAGACGAACACATGTCGATTCATGGCGGGGGACGAATTTCAACTGCCATTAAAATGAGTTAAATTTCTTATTGTCCGTACGAACAGGTGTTCGTACTTACGATTCGTCTTGGTCAAAAGCCTGTACGAAAGGACGCTTCAAAAATTATGTGTTTACGAAAAGTCATTATTTTTTAAATACATATTTATGTTTTTATCGGCGTATTAGTAAAACTGAAGTTAGAGAGGCTTTAAAGAAAATAAAGGGTGGAAAAGCTGTTGGACCTGATGATATTCCAATAGAGGTGTGGAAATGCTTAGGAGATGAAGGAATTTCATGGCATACTAAACTTTTTAATATTATTTTGAAGGCTAAGAAGATGCCAGATGACTGGAGAATGAGTGTGTTAATTCTTATTTTTTAAAATAAAGGTGATGCACAAGATTGTGCGAATTATAGATGTATTAATTTAATGTGTCATACTTTAAAACTATGGGAGCGAGTTATGGAGCATAAGTTGCGGCGTGATACTAATGTTTCTCAAAATCAATTTGGATTCATGCCGGGTAGGTCGACAATGGTAGCCATACATTTATTAAGAGGTTTGATGGAGAAATATAGATAAAATAAGGAGGATCTACATATGATATTTATTGATTTAGAAAAAGCATATGAAAAAGTTCCAAGAGAAGTGCTATGGAGAGTTCTTGAAAAGAAAGGAGTCAATAATGCTTATATTCAAATCATTAAAGATATGTATGCAGGATCTATTACTTGTGTTCAAACACAAGGTGGATTGACCAAGTATTTCCCTAGTTCGGTTGGGTTAGATCAAGGATCAGCCTTAAGCCCATATCTTTTTGCTTTAGTCATGGATGTTCTCACTAGACATTTGCAAGAGGATGTACCTTGGTGTATGCTTTTTGATGATGAAATTCTTCTTGTTGATAAGACTAGAGAGGGAGTTGAAGGTAAACTTGAATTATGGAGGTCAACCTTAGAGTCTAAAGGTTTTCGCTTGAGTAGATCTAAAACGGAATATATGGAGTGTAATTTTGGTAGTAATAGACCTAGTGAGGGGATTGTGACTTTGGGCAATCAAGTCATTAATAAGAGTACACATTTTAGATATCTTGGATCTATTATTCAGAGTGATGGTGAAATAGATGGGTATATTATCAGCAAAATTCAAGTTGGATGGTTGAAGTGGATGAATGCATCGAGTTTGTTATGTGATAGCAATGTACCCCTCAAACTTAAGGGAAAATTCTATAAGATGGTAGTGAGGCCTGCAATGCTTTATGGTGCTGAATGTTGGCCTTTAGAAGAGAAGCATAATACTAAGTTAAGTGTGGCAGAGATGAGGATGCTCAGGTGGATGAGTGGCTTTACCCTTAGATATAGGATACGAAATGAGCATATACGTGAAAAGGTTGGAGTAGCTCCAGTAGAAGATAAGATTAGAGAAAGTCGCCTTAGATGGTTTGGTCACATAAAACGGTAGCCTTGCGATGACCCGGTTAGGAGAGTAGAGGTATTAGATTTGACTTATGTTAATAAAGGTAGGGGTAGACCTAAAAAGACGTGGTTAGAAAATATTAGGAATGACCTTTCTTTATTAGATTTAAACTAGAATTTGACTTTTAATAGGACACAATGGAGAAAAAGGATTCATGTAGCCGACCCCACGTAGTGGGATAAAGGCTTGATGTTGTTGTTGTTGTTGTTGTTGTTGTTGTTGTTTATTGTATTCGTTTGTCCATATGAAATATTTTCGTACGGGACGAACGAAAATTTTGTCTGATACGAATAGTCGTTCTTCTTTAAATTAACGACAGTTTTTACTGAACAGTCACTTTCACACATCTCTTTCAAATCTTTTCACTCTTCAAATCTCTCAATTGCAAGTTCAAGCAAGAACCAAAGGACCTTGGCTAAGGGTCCTCCAAGAAATACATCTGAAAACTTCCTTTCCAGAGCCAATGAAGAATCATTTGCTAGGTTTGTCTCTGCAAAAATCACCCCATCTAGAGTTCTCCTACAAGATCAATTAACCTTTAAGGTAATGCACTTGTTTACCTCTACCCAATTTGGTTTAATCCTCACTTTGGTACACTTCTATAATACATAAACCTTTCACTATTTCTTGGCAAACATGTCATTCAATTCCGACCATTCTGTCATCAGTTCTTTTGTCAAAAAGAAAGTTGAAATCACCAAGGATGACTTTGGTATCTTCCTAAACTTAATGACTTAAGGCTTAAGGGCACATACCTTAACCACCACAAATTTTAATTGGACTGAAGTTAATCCTGTGATTAGAGGAATAAGAGTTAAGGATCATTTGCCTAAAGTATCAACTTTATCGCGTGAAGCCCGTATCATCCAGCACGTACTAAAAACTTCCATTATACCTAAAGATGGTGATAGAGTCAACATCACCCTTCTTCTTTCTACTATTACCTACATGATTATGATAAGACAACCTATAGATGAGGCCCAACTCCTAATAAAATACATTTATGGTCTCTCTGAAATTGGTCATGTTGATCTTAAAAGAAAGAAGAACATAGCCTTAGGACATCTGATTGCTTATATTTTGGAAAAGAAGTATGATTTAATTCATCCAGAACAAGACTTTTAAGAACCTCTCTACTACAACGACGCATCCTTTAGGGTAATCTTCAATAAGGACGAGCCCAGCAAAACTCATATAGTTTTGAGTGAAGCAGAAGAAGAAGCTGGACCTTCACATGATGCTGGACCAAATTATCAGGAGTTGGTTCAAAGATTTAAAATTTTAAAGACTCGTTTTGATCAAAGGTTTGATCAAATTGAAACTCACTTGCAGCAGCAAGACATTCAGCACAATCAGGACATGGGATTTATGCGTGATCAGATAAATGCTATTAATTTCAACATGTTTATGATGATTAGTTACTTCAACTTCTTTGGTGCAGCACCATCTCCTCCTCCAGATCAGGGTCCATCCGAATGATTTATTTAGTGTTTGTTTAGTGTTTGTTCTGTGTTTCGTTGTAGTTCATGTGTTAGTGATTTCATTTAGTTTATTGTTTTATTTCTTTGTTTTAGTTGTGCTATTGATATCTTGAACTTCAAGTTGTAATAGCTTCATCCTATATCAATATATGTTTCAATGTTTTGTTGTTTAATGTTTTAAAAATGTATGTTAGACTTTATGACATTCATTTTTTTAATCTTAATAGTGCTTTATTTAATTTGTAAATTAAAATTAATTTTATTAGAAAATATAATTTTTCTAAATTTAAGAGATGCTTATAACTTGATATTATTAGAATTTTCAATTCCATGACTCTTATTTAGACTACATTATCTTTAATATTATTATTGAAATTTAGATGTTTTCTTATTTTGTATTTCCCTTTTCAATTAGTATTTATGTATTTAGAAAAATTTGAAAATTTATATTATTGATTTTGGAAAGAATTCAATTACTCTTGAAATTTTACAAATGTACAAAAATCAAAAGGAATGTGCAAAAAATTTGCAATGACAAAAAGAGGCACAAAATAAGCCCAAAGTAAAAAGATGCACAAAAATGTGCCATAAAAATTGAAAAAGATGCGCAAAGCGCCACATGTGGTAATTACTTCTTTCTAGACTCTTTTAATCCCTTAATTCAAATTGATCTAATATTCATTTATAATTCATATTGAAATTTGAAATATAAAATTTTTTTATTCATCCTTAGTGTAATGATTCTCTTTATCTTCATGTCTAAATTGACACATGCCTTTGATAAATTCTTTTTATTCTCTATGTTATATCACTTCTTAAATTATATGAAATCTTATGTTTTTCTAATGTTTTGATTTTATTTGCATACCTTATTTCAATCACTTTCAAAGATTAAAATATCAAATAAATTTCATACTTCTGCTTACATTTCTAACCTTCTTTTCTTCTTCACTTTTTGATGTTGTCAAAAAGGGGGAGAAATTGTTTGTTGTGTATGTTTTCGTATGTGTGTTTGATTTTTGTATGTGTATTTGATTACTTTTTTTTGTTTTGTTTTATCTTTTGTGTTGTTGTTTTGTCTTTTATGTTATTTTGTGTTGTATAAAAATTTTGAAAAATAAATTTTTTTTAATTCAAATGCTTCCTTATTTTCATGAGTTCATCATTTCAGGGGAAGTTTTGGAGATTCTTAGAATTTGAAATATTACAAACAATAATTGTTTTGCCATTATCAAAAAGGGGGAGATTATAGAGAGAGTTGCTATTTGCATGTTTTATATTTTTACAACTTATGTTATTTTGATGATTTCAAATATTATTATTTTATATATCTCCTAACACTTTTTGAAAGATTTGTTTTCCTCTAGTGTGTACTAACATTTCAGGAAAATCAACTCCAAGTGATGAGGACTTCAAATTATTCATTTGTAAATTACAAGTTTTGAAATGAGAGGGAGTGATTGTAATTGAGTGAAAAATCACAACACACACTCTTGGGGGATAATTTTTGTGAACTGATCGTACGGGATGAACCATGTTCATACGGGACGATCATGTCAATTAACCCTCAGAAGAGCAATGGATCGAATAGGTGGGTAGAAAATTTTCTAAGTCTTAATCGTCTAGGACGAATTTAATATTCGTCCCGGGATGAACGTCTTTAGATTCTCACCTTGCACTGTTCGTCCAGATGAAAAATATGGTTCATACCGGGACGCAACTCTCTGTATGAGATCGTACAGGACGAAATAAATTTTTGTCCCTGGACGAAACTCTCTGTATGAGATCGTACAGGACGAAATAAATTTTTATCCCTGGAAGAAACTCTCTGTATGAGATCGTATAAGACGAAATAAATTTTTGTCTCTGAATGAAACTCTCTGTATAAAATCATACCAGGACAAAACCTGTTCGTCCCAAGACGAACTGAACCGACTTACCTCTGTTGGTTACGTCCTGTAGAATTTTTGGAACCGACCTATGTAATAATCGTTTCGTATCGAACAAACATAGTTCGTACAGGACGATGAGAGTGTACGAACATAGTTCGTACCAAAATACATTAGGATCATTTCTGACACTTTAAGTAAAATTGTCCGTGATGATCCACTATCGTACGGGAAGATCCACTGCGTACAGAATTGAAAACTTACAGTTTTTGGGCAGTTTTTCTAGTCTTTATTATATATAGTTCAAATTAGACTGCCACCCAATCTTTTTGCTCATTGATCTTCGTGCCTATTGGAAGAAGAGTAAAGGAGAGAGTGAGAGAAAGCATTAAAATAAGGATTTCTACCACTGGAGCGTGAAGGCTTTGCATGGTGTTCAAAGGTAAGATTTCCTACTTGTGATTTGAGATTACTTCACTCTTTTTCTTTCTTCCTTCTATATTTTTTGGGAAGAGATCTGTCAAGGAGATCCGGTTCTCTGCCGACACTTGGAAAGTGTGAAAAGACGAAGGGTTTTCTGCTCACACCAGGAGAGTGTGAAAAGACGAAGGGTTCTCTGCCCACACTAGAAGAGTGTGAAAGGACGAAGGGTTCTCTGCCCACACTAGGAGAGTGTAAAAGGACGACGGTTCTATGCCAACACTAGGGAAAGTGTAAAAGGATGACAGTTCTCTACCGCACCGGGTAGTGGTGAAAAGAGTGTTTGTAAAGGCTTCTCTGCCTTGCTGTGGGTACAAAAATATAGACACTATTGGTATTAGTGCAATACTCAAAGGGTGCCACTGGGGAGTGGATGTAGGTCTGGTTTAGATCGAACCACTATAAATCGTGTCTTTTTATTTTACTGCTTTTTATTTTCTGCATTTGATTTTGTGTTTTAAAAATTGTGGTTGAAAAACTTTTTATAAAAATTCATTAAAGTTTAATTTCGGTTAAATTTATCCAAAGAGGGAAAATTTTTAATTCCAATTCACCCCCCCCCCCCCCCCCCCTCTTGGTAGCTTTGGGACATTAACTTAGGTTTAACAACCTATTCACTAGACTCAACACATTTGGCTTGAACACCTCCAAAGCAATATTATAGTGGTCAAATGCAACCCTCAAAAGATGTATGACAACCACAAGATGAACCATGTTGAAGGCTTTAGAGTTTAGAAGAAACCTATCAAGTCTTTTCAAAATATGAGCATTCCCACTTTTGTTGTTCTACCAAGTAAATTTTGGACCCAAACAATTAACATCATGGAAATCATTATTGTTTCTAGACATCCTCATCATCTTAGGCCCTTGAGAAAACTCAAACTTCTTACCTCCCCTCTTTTTTCTTGAAATAAAATACAATTGAAATCCCCATCAACAACTGAATGAATGCATTTGGAAGAAGTCACCTCCAAGCTACCCCATAACTCCCTCCTTTTATGAACATCCTTACTATCATACACAGTGGACACTAGCCAGAGACCTTTACCCAAAATATCCAATTCTTCCATAATCAGTTCAGATGAAGACGCCTTCATAACAAACGAAGCCAAATCAGTCCTCCATAACACTATAATCCCACCAGATAAACCCATAGCAGGAACAAAATAAAAATCCCACTCTATTCCCAAAAACCTATTAAACTCCAACCAATTCAAAGAAGAGATTTTAGTTTCCACCAACCCCACAAAAAAAATACCAATATATTTCAGAAGTTCCTTTAGGTAAAGAGAGGCCTCCCTTTTTTTTGCCCCTTTATATTTCCAAAAAATAATAGACTTCATTAAGACACCAAGGGGGGAGGACCCCCGTGTTGCAAATCTGAGTTTATGGATTAGACTTTTGATGATAACAAAAATTTATGATTTCCTACGACTACTTTGCCTCCTAACTGTTCAGGTCCACAAGATCGAATACAACTTTAGCCAGCTCAAGATTGGGTAGATTTAGGCTGAGTCAAGTCAGTATTTTTCCTTTCTTGAGTCAATTATAAAAGTGGTTCCTGATGCTAAGTAACCTTCCACACACAAACACACTTGAGAGGTTTTCTGAGTTTTTTCTATTTTGAGTACATCGGCCTCGACGATGTTCAAATCAGCTAGGATGATTCAACTAAAAATAAAAACCCTAATTAGGGCATCTTGGTTAAGCATCCTTCAGTAAGCAAATCGTACTGGATGATACTTGAATCGGGCAGGATGATAAGCTCAAATCAGAAAGAATCAGCCTCCATGATCAATTTAGGTATTCTTTATTTTAAATTATCGGCCCAGACAATCTCCATATTGGCCTAGACGATACAGCACAGTTATGCCTAAACTAATCTGGCAATTATGGAAAGCAATATAGATACGATCACATCAGCCGGACCGATTGCAGAATCGACTGGGACGATGTCCGAGACGATTGATATCTGCCATACTCTATTTAGGGCAATGTTCAGGACAATTGTACTCGGAATTGAACTAATTGGCAAGGACAATATTGTATCACCTAGATGATGTAACATATTTTCTTCTGATCGTCCTGATTCATCCCAGCTGATTGAGCTTATTTTGTACTGATCGACTAGGACGATATTGATATCGGACTGGATGATAAAGTTGGTTCTTGAAATTCTATTTAAAGGACCCAAATTTTTTCTTGCTTAAGAACTTGAGTTCTGCTATCTTGACCTGAGAGAGCCTTGAGAGAGGGAAAGAGAGGGAGAGAGAGAGAGAGAGAAACTTGTGAGGGGGAATTTGTGAGAGGGTTCACAAAGGCTACTGCAAGCAAGGTTCCAAGTCGTCATCTCTGTTCTTTGTCCTTCATCCTTGGGAGGTCTACTTCAGCAAAGGTCTAGGTTCTCTGCCCGCTTCAGGAGGAAGCAAAAGGAGTCGGTTCTCTACCGCACCGAGGTTGATGAAAAAGAGTCTATTGTAAAGGCTTCTCCGCCTAGCTGTGGAAGTGAAAGGAGAGACACTTAGTTAGTGCAATGCTCGAAGGGTGCCTCCGAAGAGTGGACGTAAGTCAAGGATTGACCGAACCACTATACATCCGGTGTGATCTTTCTTTGTTTTGCTTCTGCATTTATTTTTCTCCACCTTGATTTATGTGGTGATTTGGTTTTTTGGTTTGTGCTTTACCTAAAGGAAATTTTTTTAAAATACCAATTCACCCCTCCTCTTGGTTAGCCTCGGGCTAGTTCTTAAGGGCTTAACATCCCTAATGAACTTTCACCCTGTTCCTTTTTTTAGACAACACATCATGTTTCCTTGCACGAGTATGAATACTTGCAAGACCAAGAGATTTCACTTCCTTTTGAAGTTTTACTCTGCTCCTAGTTGAAGAAGCTTCAATATAATTCATAACATGATCCCCACATTTAACTTTGCTACCAGATTTTAGTTCCAGAGTAGGTCCATCTTTGTAATCAAATTCATAACCCGGATCATCACATACTCCATTTAGCACATTAAACACATTAGAAATGTATGAAATATATCCAACCCAGGCTCCAGAAATGAATCTATTGCTTCTCTAGAGTTTCATGTTACCTTTGGGTCCCTAAAAGAACCTCCAAAAATTTGAGAATCAAAAACCTTATGCACCTCTTCTTCTTCTAATACCACTGGCAATTATTGGGCACTCATTGATTTTTCTTGAAGCTTCTTGATAGCCTCCAAGCCAACAAAAGGATGAACAATTTGCTTAACTGGAATAAAAATTCTTCCAGAAGAAGCAATCCTCTTATTATTGTCCTAGCCTTTATCTTGTCTCCCTTTCCTCAGTGTATCCACCACCTTTCTCCTTCTATTATAGTTTACATTGACCCAAGGACCATAATCAGCTTCTTTTTCTACTTCTTTTGACATAGAAACATCTAATGCACTAGTTTCAACTTTAGAATTTAATACTTCTTAGCCAGTAGCAGATCTTACCTCCAACAAACATTCATTAACAAGATGTCCAATTTTATCACATTTGAAACAAAAGTTAGAAATCTTCTCATATTGGATCTTTTGAAAAACTCTTCCCGAGGAGCTTTCCACCCAAACACCATGCAGAAGATGCTTGTCTAGGCAAACCCGAACACAAAATCTTGCAAATTCTCTTTTCCCCCATTTAAACATATTTCCATCAATCAAAAGAGGAGTCCCAATTAAAAAAGCAATCCTTAAAACATTTATTTCATCCCAACAACTTAAAGAAAGATGACGCATCTTAATCAAAATTGGGGATGATAAGCCTCTTAATGAAGTAGGAGAAAAGCTAGGGCTCCATTTATCAATCCCTACAATATGCTCGTTAACATACCAAGGGCCACCTAATAAAACATTCTCCATTGCTTCAGCCGAGAAGAAAGAACATAACACCTAGCCTAGTCCAAGAGTGGTGAGGTGAAATTTACCAAATTATGTCCATTGGCGAAGCAGCTCCCTCGCAATCATATAAACAGGAATATCTATCCCAAATACTTTGACAACTACATAAAACTGTAACTTCTCTGAGTTGGATAACATATTCTGTTCATGCAATTTCACATCCATTCCATTTGCAGTAATGAAGGAGTTATCTCCAGAAAATTGAACCTTAATATTCAGCCTCTTCACCCAGGAGTTCACCATAGTTTTATCAAATGTATTATCATTGTCCACTTCCATGCTGACATCTTCCGTAGCTTTGCTTGATGACATCAAATTCACATTCTCCTTATAAGTTTTAAGACAAACAGTTTAGCTCTTGCCACAACTATTTTTCAATGGAAAAACTTCTCTGCCAAAACATCTGACTTGGCATTCACGCCACCAAACCTATTAACCAAAATATTCATACCCGACAAGGATGATGCTTCGAGATCATTCGGCCTACCCGCAATGGACTTAACTCCTGATGAACGAGGGGTTTTGAAAGCCACACCATTATCCTCTTCGATGCTTTTACCTTTGCCAACAACAATTGAAGAATCCTTCGGATCCGGGGAAGAAGGTTCCCTAATAACCAAGGGACCAATCGAAAGCGAAGGAGTCCCAAATTGAGATGATTTTGAACCACCTAATGATCTAGAAGATTCTGATGATCCACCAGTTGAATTTCGGCGACCATGGGAGATCGCTGCTACCGTAGTAGCAATATCCGAGAAACCCGCCAAATAAGCAGAAGAAGAAAACTTTTAAAAAATTGGACTTTCTCTCTCTAAAAATCGGACTTTCTCTCTCCGATGCTTTTAATAATTAGGGATACTTTTCAATTGTGGATTATCCTTTGGAGTTTGATTCCAAATGGTCATTGTCACAAAGGATCCCTAAGGTCTTTTCTTTTTCTCTTTTTTTTTTAAAGAATCCCTAAGGTCGGTCCCGTGAATGTTTGAATGAATTATACCTTGTCAATTAAAAACGTAGTTCAGTTATTTTGATACTCTAAGACAAATAATTCCTTTTGGGACTGATTTTGCTAAGTTTTTCTGCCATCTTAACTTTGTTGATGCAATCATTTAAAGGGATTTTGGAGTTCTCATTGGGAGGTGAAAAAGACCGTTGCTTGCCAAACGTGGAGTAGAGCTATCGAAGTGCTTACGCCAATCAAATTCTCATATTTTAATTTTACCTGATTGGATCCCATGTCTACTAAATTCTTAAGTCTAAACCTTGCTTCATCAATTCAACCTTTTGAAACGAACTACTAAGGCTTTGTTTGTGATGGCTTTCTCACTGTTTTTTAAAGAATTTGTTTTGATACAAAACTTTTAATTTTTGTACTAAAAGGCTGCTTTAAGAAGCTGTAAAAAAGTCATCCCAAACAAAGCTTAAGATCTTATATGGAAAAACTTTCTTATTATTTTTTAAAGCAACTTTATAGTATAAAATTTTTTTTTAGCTTAAAATATTTATACTAAAAACTACTTTAGAACTTGAATGTCTCACTAAAGATTTAACATGCACACAACTAGTCAAACTCGTTATAAACTTAAAGTTTTAAATTTAAATGTCAGAATAAACTATTGTTTTTTTTAACTGAACATATTTCTAATTTGTGACATTAATTAAATCAATTATTTTAATGTTTTTAATTAAAATTTAAGATATTTTCATTTCAACCACTGTATAATTATCCGTAAAAACATATATAGGCCGACGACCTTTCACACATTGTTGCGTCCGGGAGTATTAGCGGCGGTAGAGAAATATAAAGTTTAGTGTCTTAGCGTTATACGAAAATCCGGCACGCATCAGATAAGAGAGAGGGTCTAGATTTTATGAGACACCAAGATTTTTACATGGGAACCCTTATAAAGAGGGAAAAATCACAGGGCTTATCCCAGTTCGAATGAATCCACTAGTATAGCAGTTGATTACAAATGAGGCCCTTCCTTGAGAGAACGTCTTAGCTTGATGTACATTTTATAGAGTACATTACAAGATGTGAATACAAAGAGTAACTATTGACGTGTTCGTTTAGTCGGGAGGACCATAGTCTGGTGACGTCGGAAAGATTGTAGTCTGCGGACAACGTAAGTCTGGAGGACTGTAGTCGGCTGGCGACGGAGGTCGAAAGGACTGTAGTCGGTGGGCGACGTAAGTCAGAAGGACCGTAGTTAGCGGTCGATGGAGGTCGGAAAAAATGTAGTCAGCGAGCGACATAAGTCAGAAGGACCGTAGTTGGTTGGCGACGGAGGTCGGAAGGACTGTTATCTAACGACGAAGGTCAGAAGGACGACGTCTGGTAGAAGTCCAACAATGGAAAGAATTCCATCTTCTGAAAGACATCTAGTGAAAGTCCGATAACCAGTAAAAGTCCGGCATCGGGTAGAAACTTGTCGATGAGTGAAGGTTCAGCGCCGGGTAGAAGTTCA
This sequence comes from Dendrobium huoshanense, assembly GCA_016618105.1. Taxonomy (NCBI): domain Eukaryota; kingdom Viridiplantae; phylum Streptophyta; class Magnoliopsida; order Asparagales; family Orchidaceae; genus Dendrobium; species Dendrobium huoshanense. The sequence continues at coordinate 58,712,185 of CM028351.1, forward strand.
ACTTATGTTAGTGGTCGAGAACTCCGGTATCACTTGGGCGGAGTTTCGGCGTCAGGGGGGAACTCAGTCATTACTTGGGCAGAATTTTAGCATCGCGTTGAAGTCGGGTTGTATTCTGGCATCTCGTGAAAGTCGGACAGAATTCCGGTGTCCCATGGAAGTCAGGTAGAATTCCGGCATCATTTGGAGTTCGGGCAGAACTCCGGCGGTAGTCGAGGAGTCTCTTCCCTCCTATTCTTCTTCTCTTCTCTTCTCCTTCTTCCCTTCTTTCTTGGGTCCCCTATCAAGAGAAATGAGGGGTCTATTTATAATTTTTTTAGAATGGCATGCCCATAAATAGGAGGACAATCAAGGGCGAATGTGGAGTGGTTGGATGGTCGGCCGATATTGAATCCTTGGATCGTGGACCGTTCATCAGACATTTGATGGTCTTAATGATATCGAAAATTTACGATCTTGGGCTCGTTGAATTCATCTCATTGAGCCGCTCGATTCGACTATAATCACAACATGTTTGGAAACCGTTTGGTAACTCAAATTGTGGTTCGAACCTTCCAATAGCGCTTTGGGTCCTTGATTTGGGCTCATTTTGGCTCAGATTGAGTTGAATTTGGTGTCATTGGGTTCGTATTTCATAGACTATCAGTTCGACTATAAGTTTGCTGAAATTTGTGATCAAATGATCCCGGATTTAATTTTTGAAGTTTCCAACTATATTTTTGCCTCGAGATTTGTGCCCGATTAAGATAATTTTTGATGATATATCACACATAATTCTCTTACAATTAAGATGATCGCCCCACCGCCATTTCATTAACTGAATTCCCTCACAACCAATCAATATAGTTCATAGTTAGCGACTGATAAAATTAAGGCTTCGTTTGGGACGGCTTTTTTACTGCTTTCTAAAACGGAGTTTTAGCACAAAATCTTTTATTTTTGTACTGAAACTCCATTTTAAAAAGCAATAAAAAAGCCGTCCCAAACGAAAGCTAATTTTAATTCAACTCAAATTCAAGTTCTTTGATTTGTTTTGTTAAGAAAAAAAAATCTTAAAGACCGAGTGAAACTCCACAGGAAGCCCTGCATCATGATTAAGAAAATAATGAAGTTGGCTGGAGCTTCCTATTCATCGCTGTATTAGAAACTGAAGTTAGAGTTAGAAGTAATTAAAAAAAAAAAATAGCTAGTCAATAAACTTATGGTCCAACCCTCTTTTCGTTGAGAGATTATTTATGAGATACATAATAAATACATAATATTATATATTTTTATAAAATTATATATTTATTATGTACCTCACAAATTCAGATCATCTGAACTCCTGCAGGTAATAATTTCTCCTTTTCGCTGGACTTAAAAATGTGGAGTGGCTAGTGTAATCAAGTCTAATCAGGATATAATTCCCATGGTCCTGCTCATTAAAAAGATTAGGTGTGTCGATGACTCTGGAAGACATTAAATCTTGATTTTTCATGACATCGTGAATGCCTGAGGCTCTGTGGATCCAACGAGAGCAATAAATTTCTCTGCGCATCAAATGAACTGTGTGGCCCACCATAAAGATATTTTTACTTTTTTCTGTTTATGTTGGAGATGTCTCTATAAATGTGAGCAACCACATGTTATTTCAATGTTTCAGAAGTAAATTAAGATTATTAGTTAAGAAATTTTGTACGATGCTCATATCATTAAAAGTTTTAATTAAATGACGCCTTATATCTGTTAACAAATTAACAAATTTATTCACAAAATTTTGATAAATCTGAATAATATTGATAAGTTTATTAATATACTAATAATAACTATGGTTATAGTCTTATGGATGAAATTAAAAAAATATGGTGTTTTGAGAATTTCTTTTAGCATGTTTCATTTTTTAATGCTGAAGTGATTTTTCGGTTACCTTGTTAGATCAAACAAATGTGTTGATTAAACTTGGTAACGATTTAGATTATGGTAGAATTTTTGTTCACCGGTCCTATTTTGTTGCTGGTTGTTTCATGAAAATCATCAAATGGTCGCCTCTCCTTGATCTGTCGGAGGAGTCGCCGATCGTCCCGGTGTGGGTTTCTTTCCCGGGTTTGCGTCCTCACCTGTTTTCTTCCAAGATTTTATTTGGTTTGGGATCAATTTTTGGGCGGCCGATTCAAACAGATAATACGACGGCGGTGGGTTTGCGTCCCTCGGACGCTCGTTTGTTGGTTGAAATTGATATATCAAAATCTCACCCGGATTCGGTGTGGTTAGGGCCGGAGAAGTGTGGGTATATTCAAAAGGTAATTTTTGAAGATGTTCCTAGTTTTTGTCAGCAGTGTAAAGTTGTTGGTCACAAAAAAACGGAATGCTCCAAACAAGTTCCTCATTTAAGAACACCTTTGGTTTCGGTTACTCCTCCGGTGGATGACGGGATACAGCAAAATCTTAACCCCCCTGAACCTGTTTTATCTCCATCCCTGAATCTTCCTTCTAATCATCTCATTCTTGATATTATGGAAACGGACCAGATTTGTTTGAAATCTGGTATTGGGGTGGAGGTTTTGCCTTTGCCTGTTACCACGGTTTCCCCTGTTTTGTTGGATGTTACTATCGGGATGGAGGCTGATGCTTTACCTGATTTGAGTGCTGTTGATGTTTCGAGCCCTCGGTGTGTTCCGGTTGGGCCTGTTGTTTGTTATGTTGATTTAGATTTACATGTTGTTGATGTTAATAATGTTGTGCCGGTGGAGAATTTAACTGAAGTATCTAAAAGCTCAAATCAGTTCGTGAATGTTCCGGTGCATGCGGCTGCTACGATAAATCTGGTGAATTCTCTGAGTTGTAATAGATCGGATCAAATAAATTGGTTAAATGACTCTTCAGAGGGTGAATTTGTTTCTGACCATTCAGATTTTGATTTCATATCTTCGGATTTTTGTGGTGGTTCTGACCCAGGGAATGATTTCTCGTTGGTTCGTGCTAATGTTGGTCGTTCGAAGGTTTCATGTGCTAGGGGCCGCGGAAGGGGCTGTGGCAGGGGTCGTCGTAGGCATTAATGATTTGTTGTTTTGTTGGTTAATCTGTTTGGTATTCCGATTTTGGGTTTCGGTGCTTCACAGATTTTTTTGGGGGCTATGATGTGGCCGGGACGAGTGCCCTACCTTTTGCTGGCGGCAACCTTTGGTGCTATTCGATGCGTATCGTTGACTGGACCCTTTATCACCTTACTGGATGGCCCGTGCATGATGGTGGGGCACTAGATGTCTCAGTCAACTACTGAGTCAAACTACCATTTATCTACAATCAGTTTCCTTCTTTCAATGTATTTCTGCATTTTATTAGATGTTTTTCTATCTCTGTTGTAACCCTTTATTTATCAATAAATTGTTTTTTGTTTAAAAAAAAAAAAAAAAAACATTAGTGCTATTCTAATTACAATAAAAAGAGGGATACATTTTCGTGAGCTATGAGAATTTTATGGATTCTTATTATTTTGATTGTTTGTTAGTGTAATTTGCTTCTTTTAAATATTGAATATAAATGATGAAATTATTCTTAAGTTTTGTAATTTTTCAGCGTCAAACATATGATTCGTTACTATTAATGAGCGTAAGTAAATTAAGATGAAAATGAAAGAATCAAAATTATTCAGTTTAAAAATTTTATTTGCATAAGATGATAATATGAATTATAAACCACATTTCATTCGAACAATAAAATCGTTTAAGATTTTATCAAGTGAAAAGTAGACAACATTGACATCGAAAAGTATAGAGCTTTATGAACAAGTTTGTTATATGGCAGAATATTCATAATGATAAAAATGATTAACATCTTTTGATTATTAAAAAAACACGCATGCAGATAAGTTGAAAATAATGCATTTGAGATAAACTTTTATATAAAATAACAAAGAAGATAAAAACCATGTAGTAAGTAAGCCTATCCAAATTGAACTAATTTCATTAATGTATGTCCACTATTACAATGAGTCTCTCTTCCCCCACAAAAAAAGAACATGCTAACATGTTATAACTTACTTTTAAAAAGTTGGTGATTTCTCTTGCGAAGTGTCGAAGTTGATAATAGGTTTTGAACATTGATGATAGTCAATAGATGATGTCAAAAAATAGACAACAATAATTGATCAGCTAGACCATTCTTTAGACAACAAGAAAATCAGTTGACTTGGAAGGTTGAAAGTAGACATCTATGATAATTGAACTTCATATATTAATTAATGTCAAATTACAAATGATGGAGATAATAGAAGTTAAGAAATGGAGCATTGTGAGCTTTGTAATTTTCATTAGAAGTGGAGAGATCACGAAACATGAATGGAAAATGTTCGATGTCGATAGTTGTTAAATAATAGATATCAGTAAATACAAGACTAAGAACATCAAGAGTGCCATATGTTGTAAAAGTGCATGTGTGATACGAAGGATTGGAAATAATTAAATGTGAGAACCAATGAAAGATAGATTACAATATATTGTAAAAGTTTCTCATGAATAGCACAGGATCAAGCAAGGTTTATTTCTTTCTTTGTTGTAGAGGTTTCCTATGCGTGCATGCACTCATTATTAATGTTGCAACCCATGACCCCGAGTTTGAGATTTTGATGATGCCAAATAATGAGAGTTTTGAAACAACCTTTCATTGAATACTATTTTATTTGCTATTGTCCTTGAGTACTAACATTTCAGGAAGATCACAAGTGACTCAGGACGAAAGGAAGACTAAAGAAAGGGTAGATTAGGAGTATGAGTCAAACATTATATTTTTCTAATTATTTTATTTTATTTTTTTGAGTCTGACCACAAAATGCATAAGAGTAAGAGCAACCATGCATACACATAGGGGAAGAGTTTGTTTTTAAATGAAAATTGTCATAGAAGTTCTTCTCTGTAGATCGTACTGTACGATGTTATTTCGTACCGTACGATCAGAGCTATGTAGACGATTCTGTGAATAGATCGTACAGTACGAATATTTTCGTACTGTAAGATATGTTCAGATCCAAAACCCTAGCCGTAGTTTAATTTGAGTAAGTGATTTTGTGACACTCGTACTGTACGAACGTGTTCGTACTGTACGATCTATTTTTAATACTTACTTAAATTAACTCGTAATTAGTGCATGTAATCCAGGCCTAATTAATTTTTGAACATCGTACTGTACGAACGTGATCGTACCATACGATGAACAAAGACAAAGTATGATCGTCCCGAAAATCGTCCTGTACGAATAGTGTTTTGTGGATCGTACAGTACGATATTATATCGTACGGTACGAATTGTTTTTTAAACTGTTCGTACATCTTCGTACCAGGACGACGTCTGTTTGTACATATCGTACTATACGATGTTTCATCGTACTGTACGAACAGTAACGGCTACTTTTGAAATCAGAGGTTTTTGGAGCCCGTTTTAGATGTCAATCAAGTCCTTTTTGAGTAAGAATCACAAAGGGGGTGAACGTGGTTAGAGAGGGATTCCAAGGGAGAGAGCTCTAGAGAAATTCTTGAGGGTTGAGAGAGGAAGGAGGAGGTGAGCTTTGTGAGGGAGAAGAGGTGTGAGGGAGATCACACGGTTGCTCCAAGCTTGCTGCATCTTGCTCCTCCTGTGGCCCTAGAAGGATTTGAGGGAGGATCTCCAAGGGAAAGGCTCATCTACATCCGTTACCTCGAGGTTCTCTGCCTTCTTCAGGAGGGAGAAAAACGAGAAGGTTCTCTACCGTCACTAGGAGGGCGAAAATAGAGTTTGACACTCCGCCACGCCGGGTTGGTGAAAGGGAGGTTTGTAAAGACTTCTCCACCTTGCCGAGGGGGGCAAAAGGAGAACTATTTTGATAGTGAAAATTCTGGAGCGGAGGACTTCTGAGAGTGGACGTAGGTCATATTTTGACCGAACCACTATAAAAATTCTTTGTGTGTTTTTTCCTTATCGTCGTTTACTTTTTACTTGCATTTAATTTTCATAACTATTGCATGGTGAAACTTGTGGAAGAAAAAATTGTTTAAAATTTTGTTGTAGTATTTCAAAAATAACAAAAAAAATTAGAACTCTTGTTTAGGGTTATTTTTATTAAGGAAAAGATTTTCACAATTCACCCCCCCTCTTGTCATTTAGTAATTTCAATTGGTATCAGAGCTTGTTTTTCAAAAATAGTGTTTTAGAAAACCTTGAAAAAATGATCATGTCGAACTTTGGTAATCGTAACATTACGGAGGGTTATTCAATAACTCGTCCACCACTTTTTGATAACATTCCGTTTGATTTCTGGAAAATTAGAATGTCTACTTTTTTGCAATCTATAGATTACCACATGTGGATGTTAGTAAATGATGGATATGTTGCACCGTTTAAGATTGTTAATGGTTTGAAAACTCCTGTACCTTTTATTGAATGGAGCAATGAGGATAGGGAGTTAGCCCAACTGAATGCTAAGTGCTTAAACTGATTTTTTTGTGCATTGAAATCTAAGGACTATATGAGAGTATCTACTTGTGTTTCTGGTAAGGAGATTTGGGATAGACTGTGCATTACATACGAAGGAACAACCGAAGTAAAACAGTCTAGGCTTAACATTCTACTGCATGATTATGAATTATTCCGTATGAAACCTAGCGAAATAATTTCTGACATGTATACTAGGTTCACCCAAATTGTGACATCCTTGCATGCATTAGGTAGAGAAATTTCAAATTCTGAGAAAGTGAATAAAATTCTTAGATGCCTACCTAGTTCCTATGATGCTAAGATAACTGCTATCACTGAGTCCAAAGATCTTAATGTTTATTCTATTGATAACCTCCTTGAGTCACTCATTGCATACAAGCAAGGAGTGAGCCAAAGGCAAAGTGATGCAGGTGAAAAGAAAAAGGAGCGGACGGTGGCATTAAAAGCTAGCAACTCAGAAAGTGAAAGCTCTGTAGGGGAGGAAGACGATGAGATAGCACTGATGACCCGACAGTTCAAAAATTTCCTGAAGAGAAAACATAAGCGTCATCAGAACAGCTGGAATAAAGGTAAGAGCTCAAGGTCCAATAAGGTTTCATCTGATACAATCTGTTTTAAATGCAGGAAGCCAGGTCACCTTCGAGCCGATTGCCCTAATCTGAAGAGCCAACCAGCTAAGGAGAAAGGTGATGAGAAAGCCAAATACAAGAAATGAAAGATGAGGACACAGAAAGCTTTTTGGGCCGACTCTGCCTCAGAATTGTTAGAGGAAGAAGCAGAGGAGGAGGTAACTAATTTGTGTCTTTTGGCTAACGATAACCTTGATCAATCGGATCAAGATGAGGTATGTCAACTTTCATATGATGAATTACTGCTTATTTCTGAGAATATTTATGACTCGTATAGAAAACTGAAAAAAATGCATGTTAAACTTAATATTGAATTTAGTTCGTTACAAATTGAGCATGCTAACTTAGTTAAAGAAAATTCTGATTTAGATAAAGATCACATGTTGCTTCTTGATGAGCATGATGCATTAAATAAGAAGCATATTGAACTAATTGAAGCGCATGAATCCTTGAAAACATCGCATATTGAACTAGATGTAGAGTTTGAAAAACTAACGGCACTTGCATTAGAAGTAGATCATAGTGAGCACTTGCTATTAATAGAAGTTGATGGATTGACAGCTCAAAATAAAACTTTTAGTGAGAGAATAAAGGAACTATAAAATGAAATTGCATCACTCACAGGTCATCCTCACAAACCCCCAACACAGCATGCATCACAAAACTTTAGAAAAAGGCACACCACCCACATAGATTAGTAAACCCATTTCCTGGTGTTAGGTGTTTCTCTTGTGGCATGCTAGGTCACATAGCCCGCAAATGCACAATTCACTGTAGGACACACTTAGTATGGAGATCTAAACTGCATCCATCACAGCATAGCATGCATACATCTCATTCATGCAAGCATAAGGAGGAACCCAAACTCACTTGGGTTCCCAAATCTAATCTTTGAATGAAATTGTAGGGATGCTCTCACAAAAGACCTAGTGAGAGCATGTGGTACCTGGATAGTGGTTGCTCGTGACACATGACTGGAGATATGAAGAAGTTCATCCTATTGGAGACCAAAACTGGAGGCAAAGTAACGTTGGGAGACAACACTACCAGGAAGGTGATAGGCTCAGGTATCGTTGGTAATGCTAAGAATTTTTTAATTGAAAATGTTTTATTAGTTGATGGTTTAAAGCATAACTTACTTAGCATTAGTCAACTGTGTGACAAAGGTTTTGATGTTAAGTTTTTTACTGATAGATGCCTGATTAGTTTATTTGATGAAATAATTTTAGAAGGAAAATGAATGAACAATGTTTACATGTTAGATCTTGATTGCGTTGATAGCTCAAAATCATTTTGCTTGAAAATAATAGTTGATGACTCGTGGCTATGGCATAGGAGACTATGCCATGCTAGTATGAAAACTCTTAGAAACATCACTCAGAAAAACCTAGTTAAAGGTGTACCTAAGTTAGACTTTACCAAGGATCACTTATGTGATGCTTGCCAACTAGGAAAACAAGTCAAATCATCATTTCACTCAATTAGAGATGTGATCACCTCTAGGCCACTAGAAATTCTACACATGGACTTATTTGAACCCGTTAGTACAGCCAGTCTAGGTGGAAAGAATTATGGATTTGTGATTGTAGATGACTTCACTAGATTTACTTGGGTAAGATTCTTAGCACACAAAAATGAGTCTTTTGAGGAATTTAAAGTATTCTCCACATGGATTCAACGAAAATTAGGTTGTGAAATATCAACAATCCATAACGATCATAGTGGAGAGTTCCAAAATGATAGGTTTGAGTCATTCTATCAAGAGATAGGAATAGAACACAATTTCTCAGCTCCTAGAACACCCCAACAGAATGGCATAGCAGAAAGGAAGAATAGAACCTTGGTAGAAGCTGCTAGGGTAATGTTAGCGGAGTATACACTTCCTAGATACTTTTGGGCAGAAGCAGTCAACACAGCCTGTTATGTTTTGAACAGAGTAAACATAAGATCGAAGATAAATAAAACACCATATGAACTCCTTAAGGGTAGAACACCAAATCTTTCACATTTACATGTCTTTGGGTGTAAGTGCTTCATTTTAAATAATGGTAAACATCCCTTAGGAAAATTTGATCCCAAGTCTGATGAGGGTGTCTTCTTAGGTTATTCTTCTGTAGGTAAGGCCTATAGAATTTTTAATAAGAGAACCCTTGTAGTAGAAGAATCCACCCATGTGGTATTTGATGAATCAGACAAGCCCTCAGAATCTAAAATTGAAGATGATGAAATAGAGGCAATTCAAGGAGTAGAGACGATGACCTTAGGAGAAAGGGTCGAACCTCAAGAAGCTTTACCTAGAGAATGGAGATATTCTTCTAGTCATCCTAAAGAGTTAATTTTAGGAGACCCTTCAGAAGGTGTAAGAACTAGGCATGGACTTAGGAAGGAGGTTAGTCACTCAGCATTCATCTCTATGATAGAACCCATAAGTATAGATCAAGCCTTAGGAGATGAATTTTGGATTCTAGCAATGCAAGAAGAGCTGAACCAATTTACCAGAAATGACGTTTGGGAGTTAGTCAAGAGACCTAAAGAACACAGTATTGTTGGAACAAAATGGGTATTCAAGAATAAGGTGAATGATTCAGAAACAATAATAAGAAATAAAGCAAGACTAGTAGCTAAGGGGTACAACCAAATTGAGGGGATAGACTTTGAAGAAACCTTTGCCCCGGTTGCTAGACTAGAAGCCATAAGAGTGCTCTTAGCTTTTGCTTGCTTCAAAAACTTTAAGTTATATCAAATGGATGTAAAAAGTGCATTTCTGAATGGGGTAATTAAGGAAAATGTCTACGTTAAGCAACCCCCCGGATTTAAAAGTTCACAATTTCCAAACCATGCATTTAAATTAAAGAAGGCACTATATGGATTAAAGAAAGCACCTAGAGCATGGTATGAAAGACTTAGCTCATTTCTTTTGGATAGAGGATTTAAAAAGGGTAGTGTAGATACTACACTCTTTTTACAAAAGGTCAAAGAAAAAATTCTCATTGTTCAAATATATGTGGACGACATCTTGTTTGGATCTTCAGATAAAAACTTATGCGATAAATTTTCAAAAACAATGAGTAATGAGTTTGAAATGAGCATGATGGGAGAACTTAATTACATTCTTGGCTTTAGTGTAAAACAAATGGATAATGAAACTTTTCTTAGCCAATCAAAGTATATCAAGGATATTTTAAAGAAATATGAAATGGATAGTGCAAAACCCATGAACACCCCAATGAGTTCGACAATCCAATTAGATAAGGATCCTAGTGGAAAATCAGTAGATCAGAAAAAATATAGAGGAATGATTGGATCCCTTCTTTACCTGACTGCCAGTAGACCGGACATAATGTTTTTGTGTGTGCCTTTGTGCCCGTTTCCAAGCTGATCCTAAAGAGTCTCACTTAACTGTTGTCAAAAGAATTCTTAGATATCTACTAGGCACCCCAAACTTAGGAATTTGGTATCCCAGACACAGCACTTCCTTTGAAATCCTAAGGTACTCAGATTTTGACTTTGCAGGATGTAGGATAGATAGAAAGAGCACCTCTGGTACCTGCCAATTCATCGGACAATCATTAGTTTCTTGGTTCAGTAGGAAGCAAAACTCAGTAGCACTTTCCACAGCCGAGGTAGAATATATTGCAGTAGGAAGTTATGTTGCACAAGTGCTATGGTTAAAACAACAAATTCTTGATCTTGGACTATCTGTTGGAACCATCTCGATCATGTGTGACAACACAAGTGCAATTTGTATATCTAAGAATCCAATTCAACACTCTCGAACGAAACACATAGACATTAGACATCATTTCATTAGAGATCACGTCGCTAAGGGAGATATAGAACTACATCACATCGCTACAGGAGATCAATTGGCAGACATATTCACAAAACCTTTAGCTTTCGACACCTTTATCACCCTGAGGACCAGATTAGGTGTCATAGATATAACAGCATAAAAAAAAATTTGTGTTTTTTTTTTTTGTTTGGCTGCTCCTGATCATCACACACTCACCTCACCAAAACTCTGCGTTCACTGTTCATCGTATTGTACGACCTACATCGTACTGTACGATATATCTCACTGTCCACAAACAAGCTGATTTCGTCTCTGTTGTTCATACTGTACGATCTCGATCGTACTGTACGATATTCATCCCGCATAATTGTCTACCGTATTGTACGATATCTATTTTTCGTACAATACGATCCACGTTAGCAATGGATTGGGACGAATTAAACCCGGTTGGTACGACATTATTGAGTATCGTAATGTCCGACACCACCATATCGTATGGTACGATCCACATCAGCACACGGAATAATTGCGAGTTAAAGCTGTTCGGTACGATATTTATTATGTATCATATTGTACGATACACCTGTTCGTACAGTACGAAACTTTTGGTCAAAAGTCGTACTAAGGCCTCGGGACGATCAAAATTCGCCTGATAGTACTATACGATATATATCGTACTGTACGATTTGACTACCTTTTCCCGAAACGAACGGTCAGAACATTGATTGCCTATCGTACTGTACGATTCAAGATCGTACTGTACGATGTCCGAAATTTCCTATAAGTACCCTTACCTAGGCCGTTCTTTTCACTGAAACCTCTCCTCACTCACTTCTTCCCTCGTTTTCGTGCCCTATTGTAATGTCTAAACGAGGTCAGATGACTGCTGGAAGCTCGTCCTCGTCGAGTCGCCAACCTGATCGTTTTCTAAATACTGAAAATGAGGAAGCCTACCATCGATATAGAGCCTGCAAAATTTCCCCTTCAAAAATGCTTAATCAGGCTGCTCTCAATTTCGAGGTAATGAGCCTCTTTGCTTCCACCACCTTCCAATTCCTACTCACCTTGGCGTTTTCATATAATTCTGAACTTCTTTTTGAATTTCTCGCCAACCTCACCTACACCGTCGACAACACCACTTTTCACTCCTTTGTTTGTAGCCGCACCGTTGAGATCACTAGAGCCGATATCGCCCAATATATTGGGCTGTCCATTGAATGACCTATGGTTCGCTCGTTTCTTACCGATGAATTTGATTGGAGCGATGTAAATAGAGTCCTTAGTAATACTGCTTTTCATCAACACCAACCTCTTGTTCAATCCTTAACTCGAAATGCACGTATAATTCAACATGTTCTTCAAACCTCAATCATACCTAAAGGTTGCGACCGTATCAATCTGACCCCTACCTTGTCCGTCGCTACCTATCTTATTATGTCCAACATTAAGTTTGATGAGGTCGATTTAATTAGCAACTACATTCGCCACATGACTTTTGTTCATCTACCTACCACCCGGTGGAAACAGAATCTATCTCTTGGTCACCTAATCGGATATATCCTCCACAATAAATATCAATTATCCTACCCTGGTGAACCCGACATTCTTCCTATTTTTTATACGGATGCTTCCTTCCGTATTCTCTTTCATCGGGGACATGAGCCTGAAGATCCAGTATTTGATGACGAAGAAGGAGAAGATGCCCCAGCCGCAGCTCCAGCTTGACCACGACGCCATGCTGCACCCCGAGCACCTGCACCAGCACCAGCGCACCCTAATGATGATTTAGTCGCCCGCTTCGACCAGCTGCAGACTCGTCTCGACATGTATATTCAAGAACAACATCACCAACACGAGACTGATATGCAGTGGTTTGGAGAATGTTTCACTACAATTGATCACCGCTTCGATGCTCTATTTCAATATTTTCAACCAAATCCACCTCCACCACCACAAGATCAGGACCCGTCTGCTTAGTTTTGTTTATGTTTGCATTGTAGTTTTTTTTTGTTTTCTTCTTTTGCTTTTTGCTTTTAGTTGCTCCTCCTTTTTGTGCTGTCAAAAGGGGGAGAAGTTTGTTGTACCTTGTTGTTCCTGTTATCTAAATGCATTCCTTTTTGTTTTACACTTGCTTTTGGTATCATTTTTTTTCTTGTGTTTACTTAAAAAAAAAAAAAAAGAAATGCTTTTCGTACTCACTTGCAACAAATTATTTGACATTATAAAAAAGGGGGAGATTGTTACAACCCATGACCCCAAGTTTGAGATTTTAATGATGCCAAATAATGAGTGTTTTGAAACAACCTTTCATTGAATACTATTTTATTTGCTATTGTCATTGAGTACTAACATTTCAGGAAGATCACAAATGACTCAGGACGAAAGGAAGACTAAAGAAAGGGTAGATTAGGAGTATGAGTCAAACATTGTATTTTTCTATTTATTTTATTTTATTTTATTGAGTCTGGCCACAAAATGCATAAGAGTAAGAGCAACCATGCACACACACAGGGGGAGAGTTTGTTTTTAAATAAAAATTGTCATAAAAGTTCTTCTCTGTAGATCGTACTGTATGATGTTATTTCGTACGGTACGATCATAGCTATGTGGACGATTCTGTGAATAGATTGTACTGTACGATATATTCAGATCCAAAACCCTAGCCGTAGTTTAAATTGAGTAAGTGATTTTGTACTGTACGAACGTGTTCGTACTGTACGATCTATTTTTAATACTTACTTAAATTAACCCGTAATTAGTGCATGTAATCCAGGACTAATTAATTTTTGAACATCGTACTGTACGAACGTGATCGTACCATACAATGAACAAAGACGAAGTATGATCATCCCAGAAATTGTCCTGTACGAATATTATTTTGTGGATCGTACAGTACGATATTATATCGTACGGTACGAATTATTTTTGAACTGTTCGTACATCTTCATACCAGGACGACGTCTGTTTTTACATATCGTACTGTATGATGTTTCATCGTACTGTACGAACAGTAACGGCTACTTTTGAAATCAGAGGTTTTTGGAGCCCGTTTTAGATTCAATCAAGTCCTTTTTGAGTAAGAGTCACAGAGGGGGTGAACGTGGTTAGAGAGGGATTCCAAGGGAGAGAGCTCTAGAGAAATTCTTGAGGGTTGAGAGAGGAAGGAGGAGGTGAGCGTTGTGAGGGAGAAGAGGTGTGAGGGAGATCACACGGTTGCTCCAAGCTTGCTGCATCTTGCTCCTCCTGTGGCTCTAGAAGGATTTGAGGGAGGATCTCCAAGGGAAAGGCTCATCTACATCCGTTACCTCGAGGTTCTCTGCCTTCTCCAGGAGGGAGAAAAACGAGAAGGTTCTCTGCCGTCGCTAGAAGGGTGAAAATAGAGTTTGGCACTCCGCCACGCCGGGTTGGTGAAAGGGAGGTTTGTAAAGGCTTCTCCGCCTTGCCGAGGGGGGCAAAAGGAGAACTATTTTGATAGTGAAAATCCCGGAGTGGAGGACTTCGTGGAGTGGACGTAGGTCATATTTTGACCGAACCACTATAAAAATTCTTGGTGTGTTTTTTCCTTATCGTCGTTCACTTTTTACTTGCATTTAATTTTCATAACTATTGCATGGTGAAACTTGTGGAAGAAAAATTGTTTAAAATTTTGTTGTAGTATTTCAAAAATAACAAAAAAAATTAGAACTCTTGTTTAGGGTTATTTTTATTAAGGAAAAGATTTTCACAATTCACCCCCCCCCCTCTTGTCATTTAGTTATTTCAATTAATTGTATCGCATGTATGATGCCTATATACACTCTTGAATAAGGATATTCTTCTTGTATTCAATTAGTTCAAGAAAGGTGATAAAGCTTGTTTAGCATGAAATTCAGGGATTGGGATCCTATATTCGAAAGATGATGGATCACAAAGAATTAGAATGGCATCCAATGGATCAACGGTTCTAGAAGGCTTAGCGGCTCAACGAAAAGTATAGGAGAGAGACACGTTGTTATAGCATAAGTATTGAAAACAACCCTATGTTTAAAATATAAATGCATCTTCTTCCTAATGGTCACTCAAGAGAAAGATGTGGTAAAAAATATGAAGGAAACTTCATAATAGTGAAATGATAAGTAATTGAACGTCCCATCTGAAAAAAAATAATAATTCTATTACAAACCTATAATTTTGAATTCTTGGTAACCTCAAATCATTAGATAAGCCCACTAAACTATGATTCATTGAATTGAAAATAGAATATGGACTAGGTATTAAGATCTTAGATTTCTAATAAAATTATTTCATCAATAGTTCCTAATAGATAACAAATAGTTTACATACTTAAGTATAAGAAGTATTATATTAATGTCGACCGCAAATTCAGTCACACCTTTTTTGTTGAGATAACTGTATATTTAATTTATCTTTGATCGGACCTAACATCTATGTTGCTCTTCTCGCCTAAGCAAAGTCCCGTGATTTTTTTTTGGGTTTTCCATGTATAAAGGTTTTGGTATTTCCTTGCTCTCACAACTATATGTTTGTGTGTTGGATATTCGTGCATCTCTCAGATGAAAAATTCTCACCCTACCACCACGAATATACTTGCCCGCAATAACTATCTTAAGAAATAAACTGTGAAATACAATTAGGTATCAGTTGATAAATGATTCGACGGTTGAATAGAGCAGCTAAATCATGTGTGCAGATCAATTGCAAGAGAAAAAAAAAGGGTTGTCGGCTTGCCGCTTGCAAAAATATTGATAATGATGTTTTATTTATCTTTTCTAGAATATGAAGAACATATACTATATATTACAAGTATTTTTCATCTTATATTTAATATTTAATCCTTTTAATAAAATTTAAAACTACCAATGATGGTCCCAAACCCGGATGAAAAAAGTTGAGAGATTCATTTTTAAAATTTTGGAACCCCTCTAGAAGAAGTTTATGGCTCCGCCACTGCATGAGAATCTTTCCTCTGAGGATCAATCAAGGCGTTGAGCAGAGCAAACGAACTGTGAACGAGTCTTCCTTACAAACCATATAACGGGGTTGAGGGTAGTAGGCAAATCACGAAAGAATCATCATCATAGAAGAAGTTGAAAGTCAAGTAGAGCATGCCAATATTAAGTTGTTTCTGACTATATTTAGTCTTGTTATAGCCCTTTGTATTTTGTTGTCATGACTATATACTTCTTATATTTATGGATGTGTTATTGATTATAGTAGTTGTGATTGCACTATGTTCTTTAGGTTTTGTTATTGTGATTGGATTTTATTGTTATTATTACATTATTTTGTTAAATATTGATAAACAATTATTAGAACATGTTCAAATATTGACTCCATATGATGCATAATTGATTTGAACCTTGCTCAACATTATTCAAATCATTATTCAAACTTTGTTCAAACGTTATTATAGGATAATATGCATACTTAGAATAATTAACAAATTTAAACAATGTTCAGAAAGTAATCAAATTTTATTTGAACTTTTTTTAACCTTTTTTGAAATTTATTCAATCTTTCACAAAACCTAAAATTGTACAACCTTTTTAAAAAGACTATGTAGCCTTAAAGACTTTCAGATTCTGAAAATTATATATAAAAAAAAGACATTGCAGCCTTACATTATCATAAAGCTACTTATTTTGGATCTTATTTGAGTCTTTTTATAGCATTATCCCAACCTTTTGGAAATCAAATCTAATTCAAATATTATTCTAACCTTATCATAACATTAATTTAACTTTATGAAAAGGAAATTTGATTCAAACCATATTAGAATCTTATTTAAAAAATATTCAAATTTTATTCAAACCTCATACAATATGTAGGTTTAAAAAAGCTTTGGAATTTTGGAGTTTAATGGAACCAAAACACCATTAAAATTAAAGCATTACAATATTACAAAAACTAAATAGTTATCAATAACACTCAATTATATTAATAAAACAATTGTAGATCATTAACAATACATTAAATAAATAAATAAATAGATCGAAGACCCAATGACAATGCTTGCACCCAAAAAAAAAAAAACAATTATATCAAACATTGATATAAGCTATCACAAACCATTATATCATTAACACATTGTCCTTTATAATATTTTGTTGTAAGTTACAAACTTTTTTACTAATGTTTCTACATCCCTTATTATATATGTAAACCAAAATAATAACATAACTTAAATGATATGACGCATGGTCTAGCATGCATTGGGCCCTGGTGATGTGACATGTCCGGATTCGCCTCTGAAGACATTCGGATTCCGCACAGAATAATTTTTCCCTGTTTAGCAGCAAATTGGTCCTCTCGTCCCTTTATTTTTTTTAGTTTTTTTTCTATGATTTTACTTATTCATTTATCCTTGTCCTAGGGCATATAAATAGAGGATTCTTAACCCTAGGAAATCTAATTTTGAGTTTTGAATGAATAGCTTGAGATGTTCTTTTCGAGTATTATGGATTCTTCCAGGTGGTGACCGGCTCCCTCTACTTCCTAGCTGCTTGTTCTCGTTCAAGTTGGGTACAAAAGCTCTGGCACCACTTGTTCCTCTAGCAAAAAGTCTGTCACCCTTTCTCTTCTAGCGTCCAATCTGTACTACATCACCTGAAGATGGATGTTTATCCTTCCAGCAGTCAAGAAGGTTTTTACCTTCTTCCATCCGCCTACCTGTAGGCTACTACACCTTATATAGATGATCAAAATAGCAAATCCTTCCTTTCTGAAGACCACTATTTGTTTTTGGGAAATTTTAGGGCAGGGCCCATATATTAATCAAAGTACAATACAATCAAGAAAATTCCAGCTCAAAATACAACAAAAATACAATTGAGAAAATGAGCTGGGAACAAAAATCAAGAGGACAAAAAACAAAATTTGTCTCAAGAAGGGCTCAGGTAAACCAAAACTGATACAAGGCAGCAACAAAATCATTAACAGCTCAGTGTGGAGTAGAATGCCAGGCCAGAAGCTGGGAGTAGAATGCCAGGCCAGAAGCTGGGATAGAGCCGGCGGATAGATGAGACCATCCAGGATATAAAAATGGTACCATTTGGTAACATCAACGACTTAAGACTTCAAAAATCCCCTCTCAAAAGTAATTCTACCAAAAAAAGTAGGCAGAAAAAGCGGCCTGAATTCTGTCACAATTTTTCCACTTAGAAACCTTAGCAGAAATTGCCATAGAAATCTTATGGCAGATGGCAGCAGGAGAGCCATATTTATCCCCATATCTTCTATCGTTCCTTTCACGCCATATAGAGTAAACCAAGCAGCAAGTTACAAAAAAAACAAAAGTTCTTTTCTAAGGAATTGTAACTTTGAATGTCATAAAACTATTCAAATAATTGCAGCAAAGTGGGTATAAAAAAAGAATCCTTTCACATCCGGCAAGAACGTTTCTAGGATTTGAAATGAAAAATGACATTGGAAGAAAAAATGTGGTATGGTTTCATCCTCCTTATCACAAAGAGGGAATATGGAATGCATGCGAATGTTCCTTTTAGCTAGCACATCAGTAGTTTTAAGCACATTACAAACTGCTAACCAGGTATAAGAAGAGTATATTAGAGCAAGATGTTTATGCCAAATGAATTTGTACCAAGGGGCTTTAGTTAAATTCGTAAAGAACACTTTCCTGAAAGTTTTATAATTTGGAGCACCTTCTGTAGCCCACGAAATAGAATTTTCATAGTCCACAATAGGAGTAAAAGAAAGCACCTGGAGAAGCTGCATAGGGAAATCAGACTTAAAATCTCAGCTACCATTAACAATATACGCTTTGACCTCAATACTTCTCAGGGGAAGGGCAGAGGTAAGGTTTGCTAAGGATAAACCATTAATCCAGGGATCCCAAGACATGGAGAAATTGTAGTTCAATTGAGTCACATGAAATTTCAGTAAATTGTTAACATGCGATGTAGTGTTAATAATCAATTTCTAGAATTTTGAAGTTCTAGAGTTAGGGGGTTTATAAGGGGATTCAAATTTGGTTCTAAACCAATAGTTGATAGGGGATTCCAAAGAGTAGAATCTCCATAAGAAACAGTAAGCATGGCCAAAATATATGGACCTGATATCAGGAATACCGAGACCCCCGTAATAGTAGGGAAAACAAGTGTTACTCCAAGTAATAAGGTGATGCTTCCTCTTAGAGGTAGTACCATGATAAAGAAAACTTGCACAAAGTTTGTCAAAGATCTTACAGCAAGCCTTGGGTATGATCGAACCATGGATCCAATAAGCAATAGTGTTAGTCATAGTGAATTTCAAGTATTGAATCCTACCTGAAAAAGACAAAAACTTAATTTTCCAACCAGTAAATAGAATATAAAATTTACTTAGTAGTGGTTGGAAGTGACATAGAGATAGATTTTTGTGGGAGATAGGAATTACAAGGAATTTTAAAGAGTGTTCAGCTTGAGTGAAACCAAGGAAGTTTAGGATTTCAGAGGCAATCTGAGAATTATGAGTGAAAAGCATAGAGCATTTGTCTCTATTGATGTGGAGTCCAATGGCTACCCCAAAACCATCCAAGGTGTCATTAAGAGCATGGGCATTAGATAATGTAGCATATGGAGTCCAGTGGCCCAAAAACAAAAACATCGTTAGTATATAACAAATGGCTATAAAGGGAATCCCCATAAGGGAAACCACAGAATTTACCAGCCTCCAAATGGCATGAGAAAGCACCCATTACAATAGCAAAGAGCAGGGGGGATAGGGGGAAAAACTTGCCACAACCACGAGGTAGATTTAAAGTAGCCCTCAAGTGCCCCATTGATGCAAATGGGAAAAGGCACATTATAGATACAACCTTTGATCCAAGAAACAAATTTAGATGGAAAACCTTTAACTTGCATTCTAGAAAGCAGAAAATCCCTCAGAACGGAGTCAAAAGCTTTCTTAATGTACAACGTAGAACAAAATAATTCTTTATTGGAAACCACCTTGAAATCCCTTAGGATTTTAGAAGATAGAACAATGTTGTCCGTAGAGAGCCTCTTTGGAATGAACCCAGCCTGGCTATTATGAATAATAAGGGGCATGATACTTTTCATTCGATTAGCAAGAGTTTTGGATATGATTTTGTAAAAAGTATTGAAAAGGGAGATAGGTCGAAAATTTGAAATATCATAGGCATGTGGAAGTTTTGGTATTAGGACAATGGTTGTAGATTTAACAGAGTTAGGAAGAGAAGCAGTCTTGAAAAAAATTTTAACAGCTTAGCAAACATAATACCAGTAATCCCCAAGAGGATTTGTAAAACTCAAATGTGAAACCATTAGTACTAGGTGTAGTAGAGGAAGAGCCAGCAAACACCACGTCTTTAATTTCCTGGTCAGTGACAAGAGCAATAAGATAGTCAGTGAGGAAGGATGGAATAGTGGTGCAACAAGGAATGGGGTGAGCTTCACAAAATCTGGGTATAGGAGCATTAAAATGTTCATGAAAGTAGGCTACAGTGGCATTTGTAATGTCTGTGGGAGAGGTAAAAAACCTGGCAGTAGTGGATATCTCTTTAATCTAATTAGAATTACCTCTAGATTTAATCCTTGCATATAGAAAAACCATATCATCTTCCCCATTAGTGAGCCATTTAGCTTTGACTCTTTAAACAATCCAAGAGCTCCAAGCATTATGGTAAAAAGAAAGAGAAGCATTGACTATTTTGAGATTGGCATTAAGCTCCAAGTCTAAAGGATTCAACTGGATCTGATCTAGGCACCATTTATGACTAAGTTCTAGAGAATCAATTTTTTCCTTCAAAAAATTAGAGCTAGACCATTATCTCTGTTTCAATAATTTTTTGAGGCAATTAAGCTTAAAATAGAGGTTAGCAATAGGACTAGAATTAGAGTGACAAGAGAAGGCATCAATAACACCATCCCAAAAAACCCTCCATATTGATCCAAAAGTTTTTGAAAAGAAATCTCCCACTAGCAATAGGGGACGAAACACCATAACATAGGATCAGAGGGGAGAGATCGGAGTAGCCCAGAGGTACTTTATAATAAGAGGAGGGGTATTTATCGAGCCAGACATAATTAACCAACATCCTGTCCAATTTAATGTGGATAGGATCATCCACTCTTTGGATAAACTAGGTGAATTTCAGTCCAGTAGGGGCCAAATCAAAAGTGTCAGTGTCAAACATCCAGTAATTTAACTCGTTCAGCTGGCTATGATGGGGGGAAGAACCACCACATTTTTCTTTATCATCTTTGTAAAAATTGAAATCCCCATGATGATCCATGGAGTATTAATACCATCAGATAAGTGAGACAAATACTCCCACAACTCAACTCTTTATGCCAGAGAGTTGGCAGCATATACCACTAAAAGAGCAAACATATTGGCAGGGGAAGAGGAAATCTTCCCATGTATAAGTTGCAAGCTAGTGTGCAAGGGCTTAAAACTTATCGAATCAGCGTTCCATTTCATCTAAATTCTTCTAGGGGAGGAAGAACCAAAGTTTTGATAGCTCATTTCCTTATTAAAACATGGTGAGAGTTGCAAAACCAAGCATCAGAAAGAGATTGGGGTTGAATTTTGGCTTCAAGAATATATAGAAGGTCAAGACGATGAGAGGAGATCAATTTTTTACAAGCATTCACTTTGTCGGGGTCGTTAAAACCCTGAACATTCCAACATGTTATGGAAGGACAAGTCATTTAAACTTATTAGTGGTTTGCATTTTTTTGTGCTCTTGAATCTAGGGGGCTTAGATTGCTGGGCTTTGAATTTTAACCTCAAATCAAGGGGGTCTTCTAGATGAGGATGAAAGTTGCTAGAAGATTGCTCAGAATCCTCCCTAGAATCGGGTGGTTCCTCTTGCATGAGAAGTGCAAATTTGTTGGGAGAAGAATAGAGATTATGGGCCGGTTGTATCCAAGTAGGAGGAGGAGAGGGGTTTTAAGGCTTAGTAGGGGGGAGTTGAGAGCAATACCAGAGGGTTCCTGACATTCAGAGGACTATGGTGGATTGTTATTCTCAATAGACAGGGAAACCTCCATGTCTGTGGGAGAGTTTAATTAGGGATCGGCTCAGGTAGAACAAGGTTTAGGGAATTAAATGGAGGCTCAGTATTGGTGTGAGTTTTTGAAGTAATAGGTAAAGGCTTAGTATTCAAGGCAGGGCAATTGAAAATAGCCATGTTTGAGGATCTCACTAGGTCAACTAGGGGGATAGAGGGTTACGGAGTGGGGAAAATAGCTGGGGAGTTAGGAGGAGGGAGTGGAGGTCTACCCCGAGCACTACTCTAGCTTCTCCCATGGGATTGGGTAGAAAATTAGGTTTTTGGTTTGGGATTTTTTGGACAGAGGTTAAGGAGATGAACCAGGGAGCCACAGCCATAACAAGGAGTAGGTTTCCAGTCATAAATGACGTTGAGATTAACATAATCTCCATTTAAAGAAATAGGAATTTCATCAGGGAAGGTATATTTGCTCATTGCCAGAATGCAAACCCTGGCGAAGGTGAGATGTATTTTGACGGGCAGTAAGGTCATCAACAGTCATAGGATGACCAATAAAACTCACAATTTTATAAAGGGAAATTTACATACATACAACTTTATAAAATCCTATTTACATATCTAACACCTAAAACTTTAATATTACATCCATACCACCCTATATTATTTTAATATCAAATATACCACTTATATTTCTTTCCTACCACTCATATATTTCATTTCTACCACTCATATTTTGTATGAAAATGAACTATGGGTGGTATTTATGTAATATTAAAGTTTTAGGTGTTAAATATGTAAATAGAATTGTATTAAGTGGTATGTATGTAAAACTCCCTTTTATAAATGCCCAGGGGGTTCCACACAACCAGTGGCAAGTCTATAATTTTGATCCATATAGGAATGGAACTAAATTCATCATGCTTAGGGATGAATTTAGGGTTCCATTTTTGCAATATAAATGGCCTTCCAAAGAAAAACCATGGTCCTCCCGACCATGTAGCTTCGAAATCTTCGGCCGACAAGAATTTGAAAAGGAAAATTTGTCATTTAGAGAGAGCAAATATACTGCACCTTTGGGGCTCCATGCTTTTTGATAACATTCAAGAGACTAAGGTATATCGGTCTAGGTCCAATTGAGTATCTAACTAAAGAGAGGATCCAATCCAAAATCCCGAGCTCTAAATCATCCACTGTGAATGGAATTTTAGTAGGGGGAGGAATGAATGAAAGGGAAAACCCACTAGCCACCGAATCTTGGTTGGTTAGGTTAGAGATGAAGTTGAATCCAGGCGGGGATGCAAAAATAGGAGCACCAGCACCGAGAAGAAGAGGAAAATCAGTGTTGTAAGAAGCATAGGCCATCTAGAGAGTGATTTGGGGAGGGAGAGATCCCTCCCTGGGCGGGTGGCACAGGAAACACCGGAGGAGGGAGCACCAACACAAAACTCTAGTAGAGCTCTCTAGCTCAAAAATAGGGACGAGAGGAAGTGAACAAGCTTCTTCTCTTGAAGACTATCCACCACCTTTTTCTCCAAACAACTAATCCTTCTATAATTCTACCATTGTCCCCTTCTTTTGGGTCAATAAATCTACAGCAAAGATCATTTAATATTTTCAAGAAAACCTACCATTACTAGTTATTGGTCTTTGTCTTCTTTTCTTTGTTTTGTATAATATTTTCAATGTTACAACAAGAAAGAGTAATAAATTCATATTGCATAACAGTTCATATTTCAATTTTAGTCCCTCCCTTTGTGCTTATAGCACCATAATATGACTTTTAGCAACAAGAACATATCTTTCTTTGATTATGTAGATTTTGAAAGAAAAAAAAAACATGTGTCCTATAGGTACGAGAATATTCCCGTACACATATAGAGTCTCAAAGTATTATGGCCTCTTATATTTTCCAATCATAAGCACATATTTCATCACATTGTAATAATTAAAGCATGATTGAGTATATTTCATAATTGCACATTTTTAATATCAGTAAGCAATAGGAATTCATATTGAGTAAAATTTCATAATTTCAAAACATAATAAAATTATCAAGGATTATGTAAAATAGTTTTTAAGACTTTAATTTAACTACAATAATAATTTTCATAATTCATATTATTTTTTATTAAATAAACACAACACAAATTTTAAAATGTCTAGTATAAAATTTCTAGAAAATATTCAAAATATTTATAATCTCAATCTCTATAATATATAAAAAGTTATATGGAGAAATATTTTCTAGTGCTAAGTTATTCTAATTTTATAGTTAAAAAAATTAAAATTTAACAAATTCTTTTTGAAAAAAAATAATATTTTTAAAATCGAGATAGGCATAATGTAACATATCTTGATTTGAACAACTTTGCCAACTTGATCGACTTTTAAAATGACTCAATGCAGCTCAAAATCTGTCGTTTGTCTCCAAAACTCTCTCTTTCTCTCTCATACTTGGTGATTATGATCAAATGAAATGAATCTAATTGTAGATTTAGTTATTTTTTATATTAAAAATTAGACTAGTTTCACAGCACCATACGACACTGACCACAAGACACCTTTACAACTTTCAAGCACCACAGTAGCCAGTGCACATCGAACTGCAGAAACATTCAGCACAAGGGCACTCCACAAAAATTTTCATATTTCAAAAGCATGCTTTTGAACTTGTGAAATCAACTATAGAATATTATTAGTTATTGAGTTTAAAATAATGTTTTTCTATGGAAAGACGTAAAGCAATTTGAAATTTAATTTATTTGAAAATTTTAAAATTGACTTTTGAATTTTAATCCTAAAATCGAACATACCATCAAAAATGATATATCACATCAAGAGGCAGAAACAAGATTTCTTATTGCAATTCACATTTATAATTATAAACTTCATCTTGAATATCATATCAAATTAATGAATGAACTACATATGCCCGTAATGGTCAAAATGTGGCTCAATTAAGAATTTAGATACGATAATTTAGATGGGTTATCGTTAATTAAAAATTGGATATCATAACAACGAATGATATATGTTCTCAAGGGAAGAGAATATCATTCCTTATTAATTATTCAAATATGACGATAACGATCGTCGATGATTTTGATTTTCCCAAAGAAATTAAATAAATTTTTAAAATTGATCTAGGGGTGGGGGTCTTTAAATCTCTTTCCAGTGCAAGTGATTGTAGTTAATTACATCACATGAAACCTAAGTTTCCTATATAAATTCTTGATTAAAATAATGGTAGAAATTTTATTTAGATATTTTCAAAGATTGATATCAAAGGGGTAAGGTTCATATTTCAACTGGGATTTGATCAAATTTCGAACACTTATTTCTAGAGATCAATGAAAGAGAAGTACAAAGCATTTTGGTATTCTAAAATGATTCAAAAATGCCTCATTCTAAGTTATGTATTGGGCTTTATAGTTTTAATCAGAAAGGCTTTTTATTTTTAGTTAATAATTTATTAAAAAGTTTGGATTATATTTTCAAAAATTGAGGTCTTATAGTTTTGAGTCAACCGCACACCCTAAGTCTGTTTTGGGCATTAAACGATAGTGGACTAAATCCTAACTAATGCAGTGCAGATCTGGACTTACCCCAACGTAGATTAAGGAGCTAGCTAACCACCTAAGCTCTTTAAATTCATGTGTCTAATCTTTTATGCAAGATTGGTGGTCTGCTGATTAATTATTAAGGAATTAGGGCCTGATCCTATGTGGCCCATAGGAATAAGTAGGATGATTAATGGCTCAAAATAAATATAATTAAAATTTTAACTCTTTTTTAATTTTTTTTAATGTAATGCATACATGTCAACTTTGAATGCATAAATAAGTCTGAAGCAATTTTAAAAAGAATTAAAAATATTTGTTCTCTAAAGATTGCACATCATCCCTTGACATAACTACACCATAATAAGCCAGGTGGTCTACCAGAACTTGCAAGCACATAGGGGGGAACCTAACAAGGAGGAGTAGAATTTAATAAGAATATATGCAAACTCTCAATGGTCCCGAGCTTACTTCTTAGATTGTTAGAGATTTTATGAGAGCCTAAAAAAATATTTATTTTAAGTAGAAAAAAATTTTAATCATACCCTCACGAGCCTCCTAATGTTTTCAGCCTAAAATAAAATCGGCATACATAAAAAAGGACTAGAAAAATAGGTATTTATATTACATAAATAACTTAAAAAATTTATCAATTAAATAAATATAATATCCTTGTAGTAAGTGACACTTAATTTATAACTCAGGTCTGTAAAATTAAAAGTGGTTGGGTACAACTAATAACAACCTCGATTCTAATCCAAGAAATGATGTAAATGATTTTTGAGAGTAGGATATTATTTAACTTCTCTTCTTCGTCCTTCTATGAGCTCCTTGGATTTGTCGGGTCTGGATATCCAAATGAAAATAAACTCCCACCTGAAGGGGTATTTTTTCTTTTTGAATTTTAAAATTATCCTAACTTGAATTTCAAAATGAGTAGGAACTCTCCCCTAAGGGATGTTTCCTTCTCTTTGGATTTCAATTAGGATGGTAATATCCCATATAAAAGTCACTTTTAAAACTCGACTTAATTTAATTTCATTACATTTCAAAATATAAAAGACTCTAGACCACCTGCATGGTTACCCTAGATAGTTATATTAAAAATTAACATCCCAAGCACTTATATATTTGCATTATTTAATTTTAAAATAAAAAGAACAATTGGTTATGGTTTTTTTGAGTTAATGGAGGCTTAACATTTTTAGCACAAGAAGAAAATATATCAGTTTAAATTTAATTTTTGGTCCCCTTAAGTTTTGTCCTGCATGAGCATGACCATCTACAGAAAATGCTTTGAGCATCCAGATCATTCCTTTCATAGGTGTAATCTAATGCCATCACATCAATTTGCATATTACAAATCATCATGGAGTGAAAATAATGAATTTTTTTGGCACATAAATAATAGGAAAGTAAACACCGACCTAGCCTTAAATTAGTGTATATTGTCCTAGCAAACAATCTAAGGTGTTGTGGGGAAGGTTGTGTTGTTTGGGTATGTCCTATGTCGGGTAATTACTTAAAGTTATATAGTAATTTGATTTGTTGAAGGTTTAAGTGATTTGAGTTTTGAGTTTAAGTATTAATGATTTGGGGTAGATTTTAAGATGCCTTTTAAGGGTTGAATGATTGCTATCATCTTTTACTTTAAGACCATAAAGTTTATTTCACCTTCCTTGGGGCTAAGTCAACAGCCTCATATCAGGTTACTAAATTGTAACAAATTTTAATATGTTAATTTAATTAGTTTGAAATTAAGAGGATTGTTAATATTTAAATTAATTGATTGGTTGTTGATTTTACATATTAAATTAATTAAGTTTTCCATCAATCGATCCATGGTGTTTTCATAGTGGGCTCAAGGACGCCTTCTTAGAACACGTAACCCTGTATCTCAAGATAGTCCATCATATAAACCTGGTTGACATGGTAAAGAAGAGATCTACAATAACACCTAATATTAAAATAGAAATGTAACTTATAAGTTTCTTAAGAAATGAATAAATAAGAATGAAGGAATGGGTTATATAAAACTACCTTAAATATTTGCATTGAATTCAATTGATGTCACTTAATCCATGTTAAACTCTATTTAAAATTCTCTCTTGAAGGTTTAATTGAATGTAACCGAGCTAAAATTAACTCTCAAGGGGTTTTAAAAATTTAAACTTAAGTATAACTGTTGGTGGAATTTTGAAAACATGTTTTGAAAATATTGGTTTTCTTTGGGGATTTTAAGATTAAGGTTAAGTTCTAATTCTAAGGTCGAATCGACTCGTTAGAAAGAGTATATCACCCCGGAGGATGAAAGTAAGCTTTCATAACGGTGTTCAGACTTAGAATTGTGAAATCCATCTTGAATATTGTGAGCGGATGCTAAAGAGAAATTCATATGACCCCGAAGGGTCAAAATGAGGTTCAATTGAATATCCAGCTACAATATTCAAGATGTGTGATCATTAGGTTCACATCCAAAGCCTTATCAAAGAAAGATATATCTCTCCGAAGGGAGAAAATATCGTTCAATGATAATTCTTTAAATATGATAATAATGATCACTAGTATTTTAAGTTCTCCCAAAGAAATCCAATTGAATTTTGAAAAAACAATTTTTAAAATCAGGTGTGTGTGGTTCTAAATCTCCTACGAGCGCAAGCCCTTGTAGTTAATTACATCGTAGGGAAATAAAATCCCCTACGAAAACTCTCGATTAAAATAGTGGCAAAATTTTGTTTAGAATTTATAGGAGTGATATCAAAGTATGAATAGAATTATCGGAAAATCAAAAGGGAATGGATCAAAATTGAACAGTTATTAACGGAGTTAAAGGAGGAGAGGTAGGGGACACCTTGAGATTCCAGAACCATCCGGAAGTGTCCCAACTTAATCTAAGTGTTGGGCTTTATGTTTTGGATTGAAATGATATTTAATTAGAGTTGAGCATTTTATTAGAAATTTGGGATTAGATTCCCGAAGTTTGGGGTCTTATAATCAAAGATCTGCCCCGGAACCTAAATCTATTTTGGACACTGGACCACAGTCGTCCGATCCTAACTAATGCAGTGCAAAACCTGGACTTACCCCGGCCTGGATTGGGGAGCCAGCTAACCACCTAACCGATTTAAAAGAGATGAATCCGGTCTTTTATGAAAGAGTGGTAGGGACGTTATAATTAAAGTTTTGGGGAGGCGGGGCCGACATCTAGAGATTTTCCTAATTGGCCCCTTTGACTTATGTTGGGTGCTAAAATGCTAAGGACTATGAAATTAAAATTTTGACTCTATAATTTGTATCTAATGCAATGCGTGCTGGTTAACAACCTCAAATCAAATATGCTTGAAATTTTTAAAAACAGGCTTATAAAATAATTTTTTAGAAGACTGGACTTCCCCAGGTCCGGCACCTCGTCCTCATAGGTCAGACTATCCGGACTCTACCCGCAGGCGGGGAAGGGTCTAAAGCAAGAAAAGAGTAATGCAGAAATATGCATGCGACCCCGGGGTCGATCCCTGGCTAATTCCCTAGATTCGTTATCTTTCTATGTTATTTAGACTCACTAAAATTTTAGACTTTTAAGATTATGAGTATAAAACTTTCGCACCCTCACGAGCCTCACGTATCCAGGAGAAAACAAAGAGCGGCATGCAATCGCCAAAAAACTAGTAAAAACAAGTAATCCTAAAGGCAATCAAATCATCAAATCAAATACAAATTAATTAATAAATGTCCATAGGCAGAATTGCCTTGCTTATTACAAACCAGAATATTACAGAAATTATAGTGGCCGGGCACCACTGACAACAACCCGGATTCTAAGCCTAGTAATGACGCAAGTTATTTTGAGTGGGATACTCTCAATCTTCAAATCTTCAAGTCTTCAATCTCATTCTTCCTTGGACTCCTTCTCTTCAATCTTCTTGGAATCTTCGTAGTGGATTACCCAAATGGACAAGAGGGCACTTCCTTCTAAGGGGAAGGCCACTCTTTCCTCTTTGGGTAAGGAAGAGGTATGATCCAAATTTGGATTTCCAAATGGAAAAGGAGTGTTCCCCAAAGGGGTATCCTTTCCTCTTTGGAATCTAAGCTTTGGATCTATGTATCCCAACTCAAAATAAACTTTCACAACACTTGACACTTGCACAAATTACATTGATATCAAAATAAAAATCTAGACTCACCTGCAGGGTTATCCGAAGCAATTAATATATAAAAAAAAAAGCAGTTATTCCCAAGCAGTTGTATATGAGCAGAAAGGAAACTAAACACACTGGCCACGCTCTTTTTATGATTTGGGGGCTTTAGCAGCTGAAGCACCTGTGCAAAGAGTTTATAATATTTATGCATTTTTAATTTGCCCCCTTTTTATATTGCCCTGCATGAGCGTGGCCACCTGTAGAAAACTGTGTCAACATCCAGATCGTACCTAACCTAAAAGTAATCTAGTCGCCAAACACATCAATCCATCCACAGAATACAGAAAAAGTAAGCAGACACAGCAAAGTAATTTCATCCACAACATGCAGTGAAAACTACGAAAAATCTGGCACACAGCATTAAAGTAAACATCGGCCTAACCTAGATCTAGAGTTGGTTGTCCTAGCACATCATCTAAAGTGTGTGAGAAAGGTCGTGTGGCTGGGGTAGATCCTAAAGTGGGTTATTAATTGAAGTTGTCTAAAAGTTTGGATTTGTTAAGGCTTAAAAGAGGATTTAGATTAAAATTTAAATATTAATAAATTAAGAATTTTAATTAAATTTATTTTAAAAGTTAATTGATCACTACCTTTGTTTCACACCGAGGCCATGAAGTTTATTTCACCTTCCTTGGGGCTAAGCTAATAGCCTCGTAGGCCTGGGTTACCCAGTAGCAATCGGGGTTGATTAAGTTATTTAAGTTGGTTGGAATTAAAGGAGTGGATTAATAAAAAAATGAGTTAGTTACTGATTTTAAAAGCTTGATTAATTTAAGTTTTTCATTAATTGATTCGTGGCGTTGTGCCACCAGGCTCGAGGAACCAGCCTCCTTAGGACACTTAGCCCCGCAGCCCGGAGTAGTCCAGCCGATAAACCAAATTAATGTAATTGAAATAGAGATTTTAAAAATGTTAAATAATTAAAGATTAATCTATTTTAAGATTTAACACCCCTTAGAATTCATTCGTGGCGTTGTGCCACCAGGCTCGAGGAACCAGCCTCCTTAGGACAATTAGCCCCGCAGCCCGGAGTAGTCCAGCCAATAAACTTCATCTTTAGGGTGGTTGTTGTGTTTTAAAGGATTTGTTAAATGTTTTAAGCATTAAACCAATATTTTCTGGAGTTTTAGAGTGATTTGAGCTTTATGAATTTTTTAGAATATTTTAATGATTTAATTAAGGGGTCAAAAGTTGAATTTTTTTATAAAGCTCAAATTCTAGAATGTTTATATTTTATTAAAATACTAGACCTTACTACGATCAGTTAGAAGGTAAGTACATTGAAATCGGATTTTTCTACATTTTATTACGAAGGTTTGAAGTTTTGAACTAGTTTTAACTACGGTTTGACCAATTTGTTGACTTTTTAAAATATTGCAAATTTATGGAATTTAATATTTTTAATAAATATTAGACATCACTATGAGTTGAATGCAAGTGAGTTTGAGTGATTTGGATTTTTCTAGAATTAGTTATGGATTATCGAAGTTTGGGCATTTTAATGAATTTTAGGAATTTCTTAATTAGAGGGTCTCTTTTGTGATTTTGCTTCAAACAAATTCCCAATCTCTTGAAAACACCTCCAAAGGTCAGGAATAACCTAAGGAGGGATCCCCAAGTGTTTGGGAGATTTTTTTTGATTTTTTAATTATTATTAATTAATTATCTCAATTAAACATTGGTTTTCACTTAAAATTAAATTAGGGTTTAAATTGCTGTCAAATCAAAGGGCTTTCAATTACCATAGATTAAGGACTGAATTCTGGTCAGTTTCAGGGTTTATATGTAATTTTTGG
Source organism: Dendrobium huoshanense (assembly GCA_016618105.1). Taxonomy (NCBI): domain Eukaryota; kingdom Viridiplantae; phylum Streptophyta; class Magnoliopsida; order Asparagales; family Orchidaceae; genus Dendrobium; species Dendrobium huoshanense. The sequence goes on from CM028351.1 coordinate 58,743,580, forward strand.
ATTTAAATTGGATTTATTACAATTTTTAGAAGTTTTAAAGGCTTAATTAAGGGTTTAAGACTTAGAAAATTAATTAGGGGACCTAATGACCTCAAAAATCAGTGAAAATTTCTCTAGGGGTTGAGGGTGTCACTAAGTTCAAATGTTCAAAGTTTCAACTCAAGGGAAAGTGAATCCTAATTATGGAAATTTTTCTAAGTTTTCTATACATGAGTCCTTAATTATTGTCCTTAATTATGTCACTAATCTTGATGGACTTGAATCAATGTTTGAACTAACCCTCATACTCAATACACAAGGCATGCATGAACCACATAAACACATTCAATACCTAAATCTAGGAGAGCCTTAGACTAAGTGGTGTGTGCACCTTAAGCATGCAATTAACTAATTAACATAATTAAGACAAAATTAGTGAATAATCAAGAAATGATTATTCACTAATCATCCCCTTTATTTCTATTCAAATATGCTTAATCAACATTTAAGATCTCAAATGACTTCTTAAACACTTAAAGATTTACATATATATAGTTTCAAAATATATATTAAAATACATAAATATAAATGGATATATATATATATATAAATAGAAATATATATTATAAAATAATTAAATATATTATTAAAATACATTTTGATGAGTTGAAGGATCCACTGATCTCCATAGAAGTTTGAAAATAATAAAAGATTTTCCTTGTATTTTTCAAAATACTTAATATTTAATTAAATATAAAAAAGGTGAAAATACTCCAATAATTCTAAATACCATCAAAATCCACTCAAATAGTATTGAGAATTTTTCTGGAGATCAGCCATGCACTCCAAAACATGCATGTCAAGTTTTAAATAAAAATAATTTATACATAATTAATTAAAAATAAAATACATATTTATGTATTTCTTAAATTACTAATAAAATAATAACCAAAAGAGTTTGATTTTATTTTTAAAATAAACTAGATGAAATTCTGAAAATTTTGATATATTATACTCAATTTTTGGTTCTGTATTTGATTTACTGTAATTTTTTTAAGTTTCTGTAATTAAAACTAATTAAAACACAATTTCCTTAATTAAATGGCGGCGGTCAGACACGCGGCACGCTCTGATTCGCGGGATCGAAACCGCGCGACGGCGGGGACACGCGTCGGCCGCGGGCCGCTTCACGCGGTTTTCACTTAACCACGTCAGCGGCGCATGGCAACCGTTGGATCACAGCGGGTCTGATCCAACGGATGAGATCAAATCCCGCGGTTGATCTCTACGGGACGAGATCAGACAGTGGGATTTGACTCCGTGGTTTCTGATCCGAGGGCTCAGATGTCGCCGGACGGCTGATCGAACGACAGATCGAATGCGCGGTCGGATCAGACCGCGGAAGGGCTCGATCTGGACCGTTGATCGAGCGATCAACGGTCCAGAAAACGTACACTCACCGGAGACCGTGAGTGACGCCCTAGAGAACGTATTTTGCCTCGTTCTCTCGATCGGAACGATCATTTTCAATGGAATTTTAAACGTAGATTTAAGACATGAACAGAAATCGTGGGGAATAGTTTGTTCTAGCTAAAACCCTAAAAGCATAAAGCTATTTAGATCTAACTAATGTGAACTAGATCTAGGGTTTTAGGGAGTTATACCGTTAGATCTTCGAAATTTCTGGATGGATGAGCTTGTAGATTGTCCAAGTGAAGATCCCCAGCAAAAATCCAAGCTCGAACACGTCTGGATCGACTGCTGTAGGCTTGGGACGGTCTAGGTGGTGTACTCGCCGGAGAACTCGCCGCCGGTGACGTGCAACCACTTGGATTTTGTAGTGGGAAGGTAGAGGAGGCTCTGGAGATCTCAATCGAACAGGGGACAGGACTTGAGAGGGCTTGAGTAGTGAGAGATGATTAGGGTTAGAGTGTATGGCATTAAGGCCTTTTCCCCCTATTCAAACGCCCCCAGGCCAAACGGATGGCTGGGATTGACTCATCAGGTCCTCAGATGTTGCCAAGTGTCCCTGGAACAGCCAGAAGGCTGACCCAAAGGCTGGGCACGCCTCACTCCTATTGGGCGACTTTGGGATGAGTGGAGGAGACATTGCCATTTAAGGCTAAACCAGGCCCTGAGCCTGGTTAGGAGAGCTCCAAGTGAGCTTTAGGACATTAAGGGGTCGGCCTAAAGCAGCTTAAATCAAGGGAAAGGGGCTTAGCATGTGATAAATCCTTCTAGAAGAGGTTTTAAGCTTGGGTTTGACCAGGTTGACCAGTCAACTGGTCAATGGGGCTGATGTGGCATCCAAGCAGGTCATGGAGTCTTTCCAAGTGGCTGGATGGGTGTGGCTTGAGCTAGGTTCAATGGGTTGAAAGGTTTGACCATACAAATGGTCCCTTAAGCCTTGAGTTGACTGGTTGACCAGTCAACTCCATCAAGGGTTATGAAATTTTCATTTAGGTAATTCAAATGAGTTGATTAGGTGGATTGGAGGGTGGTTCCAAGAGCCATGCATGTCAAATGGATTAAGAAGGCTTAATGGGCCTTTAATGGGCTTCTAGGCCAAAACTGGTTGACTTGGTCAACCAGTTGGGTTCAGGGGCTAGAAATGGATTCAACAAATTCAGAATGTCATCCTGAGTCTATTGGATGTGGTCCCAGGGTTTGGAGGGGTCGATTTGGTCAAAATCACCATTTGAACCCTTAAGGGCTTGTTTGGTCAACCTAGGTTGACTTGGTCAACCAGGTTGACCCAGGGTCTGGGTTTGGGCTCAACAGGTTTGAAAAGGCATTTGGAGACCATTGAGGGTAGTTCCTGGGTCTGGGGAGGTCAAATTGATCAAAATCCCTATTTGAGTCCCTAAGGGCCTGTTTGGTCAACCTGGGTTGACTTGGTCAACCAGGTTGACCCAGGGTCTGGGTTTGGGCTCAACAGGTTTGAAATGATATTTTAAGGTTAATGGAAGTGGTTGGGTGACTTAGAGAGGTCATTTGGGTCAAAACACATGTTTGGACCCTTAAAGGGCCCCTTGGGTCAAACCTGTTGACTTGGTCAACCAGGTTGACTCAAGGGTTGGAAATAGGTTTCAAAAGATTTGAAATGACATTTGAAATTTGTCAAAGGTGGTTGCATCCCATTTGGAGCTCATTTGGTTTGAAATTCCTATTTGAGCCCCATAGGGGTATTTTGGTCAATTTTGACCTATTGGTCAACTATGGTCAAAAATGGGTCTGAAAAATGCAGTTTACTGCTCAATGGGTTAAATTCAAAGGTCTGGAAGTGATTGGAGGCTTGGATAAGGGTTCCAAGGTCAAGATCTCAAAAGGGTTATGCTCAGTGGCATAGGCTGTAAATATTTGAAGGTTTTACAGCCTTTGAATTTTAATTCAAATTCTGGGGTTAGAGACCTCAGAATGAGCTCAAAATTGGAGGGTAGCCTTTAGAGACATGTCTTATCACTTTGCAAGTGATAGACCCTGAATCAGAGGCCATTTGACTGGGTTTTGAAATGTTTGAAAAATCTCTGAAAAGGGTGTTTAGGACAGGGCCTCTAGAGTTTGGATTTGAGTCTGAATTCTGGGTTTGGATTTGATTTGAAGTTTGAATTAATTTGGCTTGAATTGGATGGAGTTTGAGATTCAAATTGGTCACAGGTAGGAATCAAATTGAAATTGGAGTGGATTAAATATAGGAATTGATTTAAAATTGAGGTTGATCAAAGGTGGAGGTTGATTTGAAGTTGGAGTGATCCTAAGATCTAGAAAAATTCTAAGATCTAGGATTTAAGGGAATCCTAGGCTCTAGAATAGGCTCTAAGGTCTAGTTCTAGGAAAGATCCTAAGGTCTAGAGTGGATCCTAGGGTCTAGGATTAAATCTGGCTTCTGGAAGGGTCTTAGTGACCTCATACAAAAATGAGGTCAACAAATGGACCCCCAATGTGTGTGGTAGAAGGAACCTCTGCTGCACACATTGGCGTTGACCGAATGGAAGTAGAATTTTGGGAGTGAAAGGGAGATCATCTCCCAACCTCAAGCCTATAGGATGCTAATGGAAGGCTTACACCTATTGGGTAAGGAAAACTGGTAAAACCAAGGTAGGGAATACCTAACCTTGGGTCTAAGGAAGGGCATCACCCAACCTTAGGTCTATAGGATGCTGATAGAAGACTTACTCCTAGTAGACAAGGAAACTGGAGAAACCAAGGTAGGGAATACCTAGCCTTGGGTCTAAGGAAGGGCATCACCCAACCTTAGGTCTATAGGATGCTGATAGAAGACTTACTCCTAGTAGACGGATCAACTGGAAACCAAGGTAGGGAATACCTAACCTTGGGTCTAAGGAAGGGCATCACCCAACCTTAGGCCTATAGGATGCTGATAGAAGACTTACTCCAAATAGGCAGATTAACTGGAAACCAAAGTAGGGAATACCTAGCTTTGGGTCTAAGGAAGGGCATCACCCAACCTTAGGTCTACAGGATGCTGATAGAAGACTTACTCCTAGTAGACGGATCAACTGGAAACCAAGGTAGGGAATACCTAACCTTGGGTCTAAGGAAGGGCATCACCCAACCTTAGGCCTATAGGATGCTGATAGAAGACTTACTCCAAATAGGCAGATCAACTGGAAACCAAAGTAGGGAATACCTAGCTTTGGGTCTAAGGAAGGGCATCACCCAACCTTAGGTCTACAGGATGCTGATAGAAGACTTACTCCTAGTAGACGGATCAACTGGAAACCAAGGTAGGGAATACCTAACCTTGGGTCTAAGGAAGGGCATCACCCAACCTTAGGCCTATAGGATGCTGATAGAAGACTTACTCCAAATAGGCAGATCAACTGGAAACCAAAGTAGGGAATACCTAGCTTTGGGTCTAAGGAAGGGCATCACCCGACCTTAGGTCTACAGGATGCTGATAGAAGACTTACTCCTAGTAGACGGATCAACTGGAAACCAAGGTAGGGAATACCTAACCTTGGGTCTAAGGAAGGGCATCACCCAACCTTAGGCCTATAGGATGCTGATAGAAGAAGACTTACTCCAAATAGGCAAATTAACTGGCAAACTAGGATGGTGCCACGAAGGGCGTACTCCATCACTAGCGAATGGGAATCAGGGTGGTGCCACGAAGGGCGTACTCCACCACTAATCCCCGGGTGAAATGCCAGGGTGGTGCCACAGAGGGCGTACTCCACCACTAGCGGGTCTAATCCTAAGGGAAGGAAAGACCTAACCTTAAGGAGAAGGCGAAGAGCGTTAAAAAAAAAAAACTCAAAAAAAAAAGGTAGAATTAAGCTGTAAATCAAGAAAAGGAAGTTTTATTGATTGATAAAATGAGCTACATCAAGCATAGTATTTCTTAAGGAAACGCCCATTAACAGGTAGCATTGGGTGGTTCCCTTTACAATCTACTAACTGATACGAGCCTCCTTCGTAGACAGTCTCTATAACGAAGGGTCCTTCCCACGTAGGTTCAAATTTGCCTCCCAACTTCCGATGGGCCAAGATAGGCCTCCGAAGGACCAATACCAAGTCTCCCGCTTGGAAGGTCCTAGGTCGCACTAACTTGCCATGGGCTTGAACCATACGGGATTTATACAACTCTAAACTTTGTTGAGCTTGGAGACGTCGCTTTTCAAGGCCTTCGAGTTCTTTCAATCGTAGTTTTGCATTTTGTTCATTGGTAATTTGATTCTGAACTGCAATTCTAAGCGAAGGGATTTGTATTTCCAAGGGTAGAACAGCCTCAGATCCATACACTAGTGCAAACGGGGTGGATTGGGTCGGGGTTCTATAAGTGGTACGATAAGCCCACAGAGCTTCCACCAACCGCTCATCCCACTGCCGTTTGTTATCATCAAGGGTCTTTTTGACAATTTGCACCAAGGTTTTGTTGAAGGCCTCGGCCAATCCATTCGCCCGAGGGTAATAGATCGTCGAATATCTCCAATCAATATTATGGCGCCTTACAAAACTATTGATTTTTGTAGACTTGAATGCGGACCCATTATCGGATATGATTCTGCGAGGTACGCCGAATCGATATACAATATGGTCACGAAAGAATTTTAAGACATGGTGTGATGTTACGTTTCGTAGGGGAATTGCTTCCGCCCACTTTGAAAAGTAATCAGTTGCTGCTAATATGAAACGATGACCTCTCGCGGAGGGAGGGTCAATCGGCCCAATGATATCCGTGCCCCAACTCTCGAAGGGCCACGAGGCTATCGTAGGGTGTAACACATTAGGCGGCTGATGTAAAACCACACCATGGACCTGACATTGATGACAGTGCTTTGCAGTATTCATGCAATCGTCAATCATTGTAGGCCAGTAGTATCCAAGTCTTTTAATCTTTAATTTCATTTTTGGACCCGATTGATGAGCACCGCACAGTCCTGAATGAACTTCATTAACAATTTTCTGGGCTTCTCGCTTGTTCAAACAGCGCAGCCACATGTGATCGAAAGACCGACGGTACAACAGATCGTTAACTAGTGCATATGATAGGGCACGTTTCTTAATCTGGTTGGAGAGTGATTTATCCTGGGGAAGCTTCCCTTCTCTAAGGTAATCGACTAAGGGTCGTCTCCAATCGCCTTCTTCGTCAGTCGTCGAAGAGGCAGAAAGGATCTGAAGGGGAGTCTTACTAATGTGTTCCAAATCTATAAGGGAGAGAGTCTTACGACCCTGTATCTCTATAGGGATGGAATCCTCCTCAGGACATGCAAATTCCTTTGCAAGTTTTGCTAAGGCATCCGCCGCAGAATTGCTTCCACGGGGAACCCTATACAAAGTAGCAATGGGGATTTGTTCCAGCAAGTGAAGCGTGTACTGGTGATATTTTAGGAGATTCGGATTCAAGACTTTATAAGTTCCGGCGACTTGGTTAATAACTAGTTGGGAATCTCCAAAGATCTTAATCTCTTTAATCTCCATTAGAATTGCAAGTTCCAAACCAGTTATCAGAGCTTCGTATTCAGCTTCGTTGTTTGTGCAAGGCTCCGATAAGTGGTAGGAAAAATGCATCATTCCTTTTTCTGGTGTAATAAAAATTAGACCGACTCCAGCCTTTCCAGGAATTACAGATTGTTGGGTCGCAATCCTACGAGAGGATGCTGCCCCATCAAAATATAATTCCCAGATGGCCTCGCTAGATTCCCCCAAACTCATGATTTGTTCGTCGGGTAAGTCATCATTCAGAGGAGAATCTGCTGGCAGCGGGTGTGCTGCCAGAAAGTCGGCAACAGCCTGTCCTTTCACAGCACGAAGAGGAGTGAAAGTAATCTCAAATTGCAACAATATCATAGACCAACGAGCTAAACGTCCTGACAACGTAGGTCGGGTCATAAGATATTGCAAAGGATTAACTCTTGAAATCAGACTGATTGAGTGGGAGAGCATGTAATGCCTCAGTTTCTGAGCTGCAAAAACTAAAGCAAGACAATGCTTCTCAATTGACGGGTATCGAATTTCAGTAGGAAGGAGTCTTCGACTAAGGTAGTAGAGAGCATTCTCTTTTCCTTCGTCGTTAACTTGAGCTAACAGAGCACCTAAAGACTCATCTAGAGCTGCGGTGTAGAGGATTAATGGCTTTCCGGGATCGGAGCTGCCAAGACTGGCGGGTTAGAAAGGTATTGTTTGATATCGTCAAAAGCATTCTGACACTTCTCGCCCCATACGAATTTAGTATCCTTTTTCGCAAGGACAGAAAAGGGTTGACATCTCCCGGAAAGATTAGAAATAAACCTCCTTATATATGCCAATCTACCTTGTAGAGACCTTAATTGAGTAAGGCTCTTAGGGGATGGCATATCTAAGATGGCTTCAATTTTAGCAGGATCTATCTCAATTCCGCGGTGCCTTACTACGAATCCTAAGAATTTCCCCGAAGCGACGCCGAAGGCGCACTTCAAGGGGTTCATTTTCAAATCGTAGCGGCGCAACCGTTCGAAAACAACTCTTAAGTCATACAGGTGAGCCTCTTTAACCTTGCTCTTGACAACTAAATCATCAATATAACATTCAACTTGATTATGAATTAAGTCGTCAAAGATACGGGTCATGGCCCGTTGGTAGGTTGCTCCGGCATTCTTTAGGCCGAATGGCATTACCTTATAACAAAAGATTCCAATAGGGGTTCTGAACGCCGTATTTCTCTCATCTTCAGGGGCCATCTTGATTTGGTTATAACCCGATGAGCCATCCATGAAGGAGAAAATAGCATGTGAGGAGGCAATGTCCACCATGAGTTCTGGTATTGGTAGGGGGAACTCATCCTTAGGGCATGCCTTATTCAGATCCCTATAGTCGACACAAATCCGAATCTGACCATTTTTCTTTCGAACTGGCACGACGCTGGCCACCCAAGAGGGGTATTGTTCCTCTCGAATGAATCCGGCCTCTGCCAATTTCTTAACTTCAGAAACGACTTGTTGCTCAATCTCTAAGCGCATGCGTCGAGGAGCTTGTTTAACAGGGATGGCATCATGCCGAACCCCAAGTTTGTGAACTGCTACCTCAGCAGGCAAACCTGGCATTTCGTCATATGTCCAGGCAAAGCAATCCCTAAACTCGAATAACAACTGGATTAAGTCTTGGGTTTCACCCTCGCTCAACAGAGTACTTATAAAAATCGGACGGGGGTCATCATCGTTTCCCAAGTTAATTTCTCTCAACTCATCGACTGTCGACTTAATTTCCTCTTCAAATTCAGGGGGTGCATCCCGAACTTGAAGATCATCGGGATCGTCTAAAGTCTCCAAACAGAGTCCATCCAAAGGACAAGGAGGATCTGTAGGGACATTTGGAGAATCGAGATGGTAAGTTATCATTAGGCAATACTCATCATCATCGAATGAACTAACTGTTCCAAAGCCAATACCACTTGTTGGATTTTTATTTATTTTTGTTCGCCAAATATTCTCGTGGTATCTAGCTTGACCCTTAGTCCATCGGTATGGTATAGAACCTTTAGAAAAAGTATTTTTTACACAAACAGGGAAGTAGCCGAAAGGTAATTCCATTAATTCATTAAAATCTGCCTCCTCAAGGGTTACATCACCTTCGTCCCTTGCGGAGGAGGAGCCAGGAAAGAATTTCTGGACTTTCTTAACTTCACCATCCAAGTTGGGGGCCACTTTGACTTCCAACCCTACAACCCTGCCTGCCGACAGTGGGGTCAGAGAAAGGGCCTCAATCCTTCTAGTGAGCTTTTCATACATTGTTAATTCGGGCTCGTCACTTTTAACTTTTGAAATATCTACCTCAGGGTCACTGTCCTGGTCTAAGGTGAGATCAAATTTTGGAGGAGTATTTATGTTTTGATAATCGAGAGAGAGGGCAGCACCTTGACTTTCTAGCTCACTATCGGAATCTGATTCCAAATCAATGTATACGGGTGCTGCTCTCCTGTCTAATGAAGCGCGGCCTCGACCTCGTGCCCTTAAAGCCATCCTCCCACCTCTTTGAGGTAATGTGCTTGGAGGTCTAAGGACAACGATATCAGAGTCGTCTTCACTACTCGATTGAATCATTTCTTGATTGATATTTTTATCTTTTTCTTTCTTTTGGTTGAATTTTTGTTCAACCATTTTCTCCTCAAATTTGATCTCTAATTTAGAACGGGACGAGGACCCTTTTGGTACAAAATATGCAGCATCTTCGTAGATCCCAATTTCTTGAATCGAGAATGGTTGCAAATCACCCTTAATCACATGTTCAATGCCATCTCGTTGATACTTAATGCATTGGTGCAGGGTAGATGGAACCATTCTATATTCGTGAATCCAAGGTCTACCTAGAAGTGCGTTAAAGGACGTAGTTGAATCAATTATATGAAATTTAGCTTCAGTTTTTAAACCTCCTATCTCCAGGAGTAGAGTGATTGAACCTAAAGCTCTCTCGCCCTTCTCGTTGAACCCACGAAGCACCAACCTGTCGGTTGAAAGCTTGCTAGTATCAACTCTGAGATAAGCAAGGGTCTTTATGTTCATCACGTTGACCGATGCACCCGGATCAACAAGGACTCTTGATAACTTGAAATTTCCCACATCTACAGTAATGTAGAGGGGACGATTGTGGTCAGCAGTTCTCAAGAGTAAATCTTCGTCTGAAAAGGTAACCCCAGGGACCTCTTTGAAGTAGAGAGCCTCACCTTCTGAAGTTGCAGCCAACTGTGTTAAGCAAATCTCGGGATCGAGAAGTGCTTTAATTAAAGACTCCCTCATTTCTTTGGAAAGAAGGAGGGCGTCATAAATACTTAATTTTGCTGGCAACTTCCTAAGGTGGGCTAGAACATTGTAATCAACCTTAGGAACGACAGACTCGAAACCCGGAGGAATTAAAGGGAATTCTGGTTGTTGAGGGGAATCCGGACTTAGATTTTCGAATGAAGATTGCTTGCCTTTATCCTGAGGGGGCAACCTAGGGGGTAAGACTTTACCGCCACGGAGTTGCACCTGCTCGACGTCTTCGGGCGGGCAAACTAGGGCAGTGTCTACACACACCATAGGTGTTGGATCATCATTTTCTGAAAGCGAGTCAGAATCTGAAAGTTCTATCAAGATAGGATTTCCTTGGAAATTAATCTGAGGGAAATCACTTTCTGATAAAGCTTCACATTCGACCTCTTCTTGAATAGTCGATTCGGGGAGGTCGGTTTGATTAACCTCAATATTCGTTTCATTAGGAGTTTGATTCAAAGCAGGAGAGTCATCAATTTGCATTTGAGATTCATGGTTAATCATCAAGACAGAAGTAGAAGGATGTTTTTTATTCATCTTCTGACCCTTCGCCTTTGATGGGGCAAAGTAAAAGTCAGATAACAAAAGAGGGGAAAGGGTTTTAACACCACCATCCGCCATTCTAATACATCTCTCATCTACACACTTCCTCTCTACAAAATCAGATTTCTCTTCTTTCACATTTTTCTCAGTAGTTCCTAAGACTACTGGAGAGGGAAGTGGCTCAACATCCTTCTGCGAAGCGTCCAGGTCAACTTTCCACACCGGGGCCTGGGCTATCGTAGTCAGCTGTTGAGAAAGACGAAAAGACTTGTTAATCGACTTTTTAAGTGCCCGGGACAAAGCAATGTCCCAACCATCTTCAACAAAACAAGAAGAGTTAAGAGGATTACCTGAAATGGTCTTAATTGAAGCCTTTTCTGGATCGACCAAGTATTCCTTAGGTATTATGATGTTACCTTGGGTGTAGTTCCTCTCAAGCCAATCTTTGAACACAACGCAGTCCTCAAGAGGGTGACTAAGCATCCTGTGGTACGGGCAATACTTGGGATCATCTTTCTTGCTCTCATCCTCAGGCCTCCTAGCCTCTGGCAACTGAAAATCTGGTTTCTTTAACAGACTTCTGAAGATCTTCTTAACTGACTCCCTTTTAAATGGATAAGGCTTTGCCAATCTCTCTCTAAAAGGGATGAAAGAGGGATCTCTAGTATGTTGAGGAACTATCTGAAAGGGCTGCTTCTGAGGCGGCTGTGGTGGAAGTGGAGTGCTAGGCTGACTAACCACTGGCCTCTTTCCTTTATCTACTGCTGAGACCACAGCTTTCTTTTCAAATGTCTTCACCAGTTTTGGACCCTTCCTTTCCTCAGACTGCTCTCGTAAGAATGGCATCCTAGGAGCCTCTTCCTGCAAATTGCTAGCCTTATTAAGAAGTTTCTCAAAAGTTTTAATAGTGAAACCCTTCAGGAGAAAAGCAACAGGACCGTGGATATTCTTCAAAAGAATCTCCACAGCATGTTGTTCTTGCAACTGGGGTTCACACTTCATCGAGAGGTTTCGCCACCTCAAGATGTACTCAACTAGAGACTCTCCCGGCTTTTGCTTTTCAACCACGAGATCGCCCACAGTGGTGCGTTGTTGCGCTCCAGAAAATCTCTTAAGAAAGAGGTTTTCTAGGTCGCTAAAGGTTCTTACTGAACCGTTGGGCAGATCGGCGTACCATTCAAAAGCAATGCCGGATAGACTACTTACAAATTGGCGAAATAGTAGAGCATCTGACCCTCCTGCGTTGCAACAGCTTGCTCGGAAGTGGGCCAGATGCTGTCTCGGATTTTCAATTCCAGTGAAAACTTTAAAAGTTGGTGGCACAAAGCCCTTTGGATAAGGAACTAAGTCATATTCCTCGGGGTAGGGTCTACCCTTTGAAATAGACACAGTTCCTTGAGCATGGGCTAAGGCCTCCCTTACCTGGTCCTCAATTAACTGCTTGATATCCTTCTGAGGTGGGATCGGAGGAATGGAGGAAACTGCAGGGTGAACTGGAGGTGTCTCTACTGGACAAGGGAGAGTCACAGGTGGTGACTCGAGAGGTCTGGAATTAAGTTCTGCCCTTTTGGCCTTTTCTGTGAGCTCTCGAGCTGACTGGTGGATCATAAAAGACTCTTGCTGTGATTTGTCCAACTTCTCTTGCATTTCTCTAACTTGTGACATCATGCTAGCGAGCTGAGTCTCCAAGTTTTTTATATGTTCTTCATCTCTATCTTTCACAGACTCATCTGACTCTGACTCGACAGCATGCGGATCATCATCTTTAACAAATCGGCGCTTGCTGGGCTCAGCTTCTTTATTAGATCCTCTAGTTTCAACCACATGAATGCCCCCAACATAATCATCTTCATCTCCAAGGAGATCATCCATATCAGGGTCAAAAGAAGCCGTTCCTTCTTTGTTCAACAAGATGTTTCTTATTTCTTGAACTACCTCCTCGACCGGTCTATCCCCAATTGATTTAGGGTCAAGGGGTAAGTATCCTTTATACTCAGCCATATCAAACAACTCTTCAGAATCCATAAGGGCAATGATTTCTGTAAGTTTTGGATTAGGATCTGGTTGAGACTTTGTATCTGGTTCATCTTCCATTTCTAAATCCTGGTCAATTCTCTCCTCTTCGACTATCCCAGAACTGGTAGTCAGAAGAGTGGCATCCTCTACAGGGAGAGGGACATATTCCTCAGGAGAAGTAGGAGCTTGTAAAGTGATAGTTCCCACATCTGGTAAGGTAAGGTCCTCAGACACCTGACTAAGGGGCCTAGGAATGACACTCGAACTTTGGGGATCATCAACTGGGGTAGCAGGAACGGTGACTATTGGATCCGGAGTCAAACTGACCGCGGCAGGACTATCAACTGTAACAACTGGAGTACTAGCCTGAACATCCATCAATTCAACTGAACTCGGAGCGGGGTTGGCTGAAACTCGTTGGAGCTGCAGAATGAACTTAGAAGTTCTAGGAGGTGGTGGCAGACTCTCCAACTTGGTTCTCTTTGGCACATATCTCCTTTCAGGAGATTTAGGTCTTTTTCCTTTAAGGTCCACAGACTTTTGAACTTCAACCCCCTTTGGTTTGACAATCACAGAGGCCAATCTTACAGGTTTATGTGGGGGTACCGGGGGTCTACCAGTAGAGTGGCGGCCTCTCTCGGACCCAGTCAACACAATACCCTCTGTTTGAGAAGACAGAGGGCGTGGCACCCAGTGATATCCATCAACCAGTACCGAAGTAGCGGGCTGTCTAGCATACTTCTTATTCTTTCTAACGAATTGAGGGGTTAAATTCTTTGCTTCAGATACTTCTTCCTTCAGTACTTCTTTTTGGAAGCGATGTGAGATCACTCCCTTTAACTGTTTCACATATTCCTCTTTAGTCTGTCCGGTCTGTGCAGCGCAGGTGTGAATTATATTTCTCAAAGTTCTTATCTTTTGAAGGTGTTTTCTTTCTGAGTCTTCTTGGTCGAGTAGTCGACCGGGCATGGTGGAGAACGGGCTATCCTAGCTATCCTCTCCTCCCCTTGAGCTGAAGCCAGGGGGTAAAAGCGACTTCCCTTCAGGAGGGGAGAGGAAGCAGGAATAGGTAGCTCCTCAACAGCCTCAGGTTCTACTTGAGCCAAGGTCTTAAAGGGTAGAACTCTCTTAGCCTTAGAGATTTTCTTTCTAAGTCTCCTCAAGTAATTCTTCTTCTGATTCTTCGTGGTGAATCTAAGTCCAGAACTAGACCCTTCTTCAAAAACAGACTTAATTTCAGTGGGAGGCTCAACAACTGGTTCAGGCTGTTCCTGATCATCACTGACTACTGGCAAGGTGGGTGCAGATCCCACAATTAACTCAACTACTGGGGGAGTTTCCTTACTGGCATCCAGGCTCACAATCTGGTGTCCATCCATAGAGAGCTCTAGAGTACTGAATCCCATTCCAAAAATAACAGTGCTCCCTTGGTCATTAACAGTTGAGGACAACTCTCGGTCAAAAGAGAAAATCAGTTGGCCAGCCATTTGAAATTTTCTGAAAGTTAAAGAAAATGATTGAAATTAGATTTTTTTTAAAAGAATGGTAGAAAAGTATTTCATTGTTATTTTTGAAAGTATGACATATGTTGGCCCACGAAGGAATCGTATGGGGTAACACAATGACAACTTGGAGTTTGAGAAATAAATTTTTTTTGAAAATTTTGAGAATTTGAAAAGGGGTTTTCTTTCAGGTTCCAAAACACAACGGACAGAGTTTCCCCTTGCCCGAAGGCTTATGGAATTGTGAGAAAGCCTCAAGTAAGGAGGAATAGTTTAACCCTCCCCACCCTTAGAAAGTCAAAGGGGAAGTGAGGGGGTTAAAACTAACAAGTTTTGGGATGAAATCAAAGATTTGCATTCTTTTCAATTTTAAGGATTTATATGTTGAACGAGAAATTTATCGAGCATAAATCCATAAAATTAAAAAGGATATCCAGAGATCTGATTTGACACTGTCGCCTCACAGGCTATGTTGGGGCAGAAGGTCAAAATCAGAACAGAAATCTAAATAAAATCAAATTTAGAGGTAAAACCTCTCTTTTAATATTTTGTTATTATTTTAGATGTTGGCCACACTCACCCAAGGAAGAAATGAGCAAGGGACCAACGGAAGAAAGGTAGTTAAAACTACCGATGAAACAAAATTTTGCCATTATTAAAGATGGAGAGAGAGATTTGTCCCACCGGGCGTGCCATTTTTTTGTTGGTGGAATTTTGAAAACATGTTTTGAAAATATTAGTTTTCTTTGGGGATTTTAAGATTAAGGTTAAGTTCTAATTCTAAGGTCGAATCGACTCGTTAGAAAGAGTATATCACCCCGGAGGACGAAAATAAACTTTCATAACGGTGTTCAGACTTAGAATTATGAAATCCATCTTGAATATTGTGAGCGGATGCTAAAGAGAAATTCATATGACCCGAAGGGTCAAAATGAGGTTCAACTGAATATCCAGCTACAATATTCAAGAAGTGTGATCGTTAGGTTCACATCCAAAGCCTTATCAAAGAAAGATGTATCTCCCCGAAGGGAGAAAATATCATTCAATGATAATTCTTTAAATATGATAATAATGATCACTAGTATTTTAAGTTTTCCCAAAGAAATCCAATTGAATTTTGAAAAATCAATTTTTAAAATCAGGTGTGTGTGGTTCTAAATCTCCTACGAGCGCAAGCCCTCGTAGTTAATTACATCGTAGGGAGATAAAATCTCCTACGAAAACTCTCGATTAAAATAGTGGCAAAATTTTGTTTAGAATTTCTAGGAGTGATATCAAAGTATGAATAGAATTATTGGAAAATCAAAAGGGAATGGATCAAAATTGAGCAGTTATTAACGGAGTTAAAGGAGGAGAGGTAGGGGACACTTTGAGATTCCAGAACCATCCGGAAGTGTCCCAACTTAATCTAAGTGTTGGGCTTTATGTTTTGGATTGAAATGATATTTAATTAGAGTTGAGCATTTTATTAGAAATTTGGGATTAGATTCCCGAAGTTTGGGGTCTTATAATCAAAGATCTGCCCCGGAACCTAAATCTATTTTGGACACTGGACCACAGTCGTCCGATCCTAACTAATGCAGTGCAAGATCTGGACTTACCCCGGCCTGGATTGGGGAGCCAGCTAACCACCTAATCGATTTAAAATAGATGAATCCGGTCTTTTATGAAAGAGTGGTAGGGACGTTATAATTAAAGTTTTGGGGAGGCGGGGCCGACATCTAGAGATTTTCCTAATTGGCCCCTTTGACTTATGTTGGGTGCTAAAATGCTAAGGACTATGAAATTAAAATTTTGACTCTTTAATTTGTATCTAATGCAATGCATGCTGGTTAACAACCTCAAATCAAATATGCTTGAAATTTTTAAAAACAGGCTTATAAAATAATTTTTTAGAAGACTGGACTTCCCCAGGTCCGGCACCTCGTCCTCATAGGTCAGACTATCCGGACTCTACCCGCAGGCGGGGAAGGGTCTAAAGCAAGGAAAGAGTAATGCAGAAATATGCATGCGACCCCGGGGTCGATCCCCGGCTAATTCCCTAGATTCGTTATCTTTCTATGTTATTTAGACTCACTAAAATTTTAGACTTTTAAGATTATGAGTATAAAACTTTCACACCCTCACGAGCCTCACGTATCCAGGCGAAAACAAAGAGCGGCATGCAATCGCCAAAAAACTAGTAAAAACAAGTAATCCTAAAGGCAATCAAATCATCAAATCAAATACAAATTAATTAATAAATGTCCATAGGCAGAATTGCCTTGCTTATTACAAACCAGAATATTACAGAAAGTAAAGTGGCCGGGCACCACTGACAACAACCCGGATTCTAAGCCTAGTAATGACGCAAGTTATTTTGAGTGGGATACTCTCAATCTTCAAATCTTCAAATCTTCAATCTCATTCTTCTTTGGACTCCTTTTCTTCAATCTTCTTGGAATCTTCGTAGTGGATTACCCAAATGGACAAGAGGGCACTTCCTTCTAAGGGGAAGGCCACTCTTTCCTCTTTGGGTAAGGAAGAGGTATGATCCAAATTTGGATTTCCAAATGGAAAAGGAGTGTTCCCCAAAGGGGTATCCTTTCCTCTTTGGAATCCAAGCTTTGGATCTATGTATCCCAACTCAAAATAAACTTTCACAACACTTGACACTTGCACAAATTACATTGATATCAAAATAAAAATCTAGACTCACCTGCAGGGTTATCCTAAGCAATTAATATATAAAAAAAAGCAGTTATTCCCAAGCAGTTGTATATGAGCAGAAAAGAAAGTAAACACACTGGCCACGCTCTTTTTATGATTTGGGGGCTTTAGCAGCTGAAGCACCTGTGCAAAGAGTTTATAATATTTATGCATTTTTAATTTGCCCCCTTTTTATATTGCCCTGCATGAGCGTGGCCACCTGCAGAAAACTGTGTCAACATCCAGATCGTACCTAACCTAAGGGTAATCTAGTCGCCAAACACATCAATCCATCCACAGAGTACAGAAAAAGTAAGCAGACACAGCAAAGCAATTTCATCCACAACATGCAGTGAAAACTACGAAAAATCCGGCACACAGCAGTAAAGTAAACACCGGCCTAACCTAGATCTAGAGTTGGTTGTCCTAGCACATCATCTAAAGTGTGTGAGAAAGGTCGTGTGGCTGGGGTAGATCCTAAAGTGGGTTATTATTGAAGTTGTCTAAAAGTTTGGATTTGTTAAGGCTTAAAAGGGGATTTAATTAAAATTTAAGTATTAATGAATTAAGAATTTTAATTAAACATATTTTAAAAGTTAATTGATTACTACCTTTGTTTCACACCGAGGCCGTGAAGTTTATTTCACCTTCCTTGGGGCTAAGCTAATAGCCTCGTAGGCCTGGGTTACCCAGTAGCAATCGGGGTTGATTAAGTTATTTAAGTTGGTTAGAATTAAAAGAGTGGATTAATAAAAAAATGAGTTAGTTACTGATTTTAAAAGCTTGATTAATTTAAGTTTGCCATTAATTGATTCGTGGCGTTGTGCCACCAGGCTCGAGGAACCAGCCTCCTTAGGACACTTAGCCCCGCAGCCCGGAGTAGTCCAGCCGATAAACCAAATTAATGTAATTGAATTAGAGATTTTAAAATGTTAAATAATTAAAGATTAATCTATTTTAAGATTTAACACCCCTTAGAATTCATTCGTGGCGTTGTGCCACCAGGCTCGAGGAACCAGCCTCCTTAGGACACTTAGCCCCGCAGCCCGGAGTAGTCCAGCCAATAAACTTCATCTTTAGGGTGGTTGTTGTGTTTTAAAGGATTTGTTAATGTTTTAAGCATTAAACCAATATTTTCTGGAGTTTTAGAATGATTTGAGCTTTATGAATTTTTTAGAATATTTTAATGATTTAATTAAGGGGTCAAAAGTTGAATTTTTGATTAAGCTCAAATTCTGGAATGTTTGTATTTTATTAAAATACTAGACCTTACTACGATCAGTTAGAAGGTAAGTACGTTGAAATCGGATTTTTCTACATTTTATTACGAAGGTTTGAAGTTTTGAACTAGTTTTAACTACGGTTTGACCGATTTGTTGACTTTTTAAAATATTGCAAATTTCTGGAATTTAATATTTTTAATAAATATTAGACATCACTATGAGTTGAATGCAAGTGAGTTTGGGTGATTTGGATTTTTCTAGAATTAGTTATGGATTATCGAAGTTTGGGCATTTTAATGAATTTTAGGAATTTCTTAATTAGAGGGTCTCTTTTGTGATTTTGCTTCAAACAAATTCCCAATCTCTTGAAAACACCTCCAAAGGTCAGGAATAACCTAAGGAGGGATCCCCAAGTGTTTGGGAGATTTTTTTGATTTTTTAATTATTATTAATTAATTATCTCAATTAAACATTGATTTTCACTTAAAATTAAATTAGGGTTTAAATTGCTGTCAAATCAAAGGGCTTTCAATTATCATAGATTAAGGACTGAATTCTGGTCAGTTTGAGGGTTTATATGTAATTTTTGGATTTAAATTGGATTTATTACAATTTTTAGAAGTTTTAAAGGCTTAATTAAGGGTTTAAGACTTAGAAAATTAATTAGGGGACCTAATGACCTCAAAAATCAGTGAAAATTTCTCTAGGGGTTGAGGGTGTCACTAAGTTCAAATGTTCAAAGTTTCAACTCAAGGGAAAGTGAATCCTAATTATGGAAATTTTTCTAAGTTTTCTATACATGAGTCCTTAATTATTGTCCTTAATTATGTCACTAATCTTGATGGACTTGAATCAATGTTTGAACTAACCCTCATACTCAATACACAAGGCATGCATGAACCACATAAACACATTCAATACCTAAATCTAGGAGAGCCTTAGACTAAGTGGTGTGTGCACCTTAAGCATGCAATTAACTAATTAACATAATTAAGACAAAATTAGTGAATAATCAAGAAATGATTATTCACTAATCATCCCCTTTATTTCTATTCAAATATGCTTAATCAACATTTAAGATCTCAAATGACTTCTTAAACACTTAAAGATTTACATATATATAGTTTCAAAATATATATTAAAATACATAAATATAAATGGATATATATATATATATATATAAATAGAAATATATATTATAAAATAATTAAATATATTATTAAAATACATTTTGATGAGTTGAAGGATCCACTGATCTCCATAGAAGTTTGAAAATAATAAAAGATTTTCCTTGTATTTTTCAAAATACTTAATATTTAATTAAATATAAAAAAGGTGAAAATACTCCAATAATTCTAAATACCATCAAAATCCACTCAAATAGTATTGAGAATTTTTCTGGAGATCAGCCATGCACTCCAAAACATGCATGTCAAGTTTTAAATAAAAATAATTTATACATAATTAATTAAAAATAAAATACATATTTCTGTATTTCTTAAATTACTAATAAAATAATAACCAAAAGAGTTTGATTTTATTTTTAAAATAAACTAGATGAAATTCTGAAAATTTTGATATATTATACTCAATTTTTGGTTCTGTATTTGATTTACTGTAATTTTTTTAAGTTTCTGTAATTAAAACTAATTAAAACACAATTTCCTTAATTAAATGGCGGCGGTCAGACACGCGGCACGCTCTGATTCGCGGGATCGAAACCGCGCGACGGCGGGGACACGCGTCGGCCGCGGGCCGCTTCACGCGGTTTTCACTTAACCACGTCAGCGGCGCGTGGCAGCCGTTGGATCACAGCGGGTCTGATCCAACGGATGAGATCAAATCCCGCGGTTGATCTCTGCGGGACGAGATCAGACGGTGGGATTTGACTCCATGGTTTCTGATCCGAGGGCTCAGATGTCGCCGGACGGCTGATCGAACGATAGATCGAATGCGCGGTCGGATCAGACCGCGGAAGGGCTCGATCTGGACCGTTGATCGAGCGATCAACGGTCCAGAAAACGTACACTCACCGGAGACCGTGAGTGACGCCCTAGAGAACGTATTTTGCCTCGTTCTCTCGATCGGAACGATCATTTTCAATGAAATTTTAAACGTAGATTTAAGACATGAACAGAAATTGTGGGGAATAGTTTGTTTTAGCTAAAACCCTAAAAGCATAAAGCTATTTAGATCTAACTAATGTGAACTAGATCTAGGGTTTTAGGGAGTTATACCGTTAGATCTTCGAAATTTCTGGATGGATGAGCTTGTAGATTGTCCAAGTGAAGATCCCCAGCAAAATCCAAGCTCGAACACGTCTGGATCGACTGCTGTAGGCTTGGGACGGTCTAGGTGGTGTACTCGCCGGAGAACTCGCCGCCGGTGACGTGCAACCACTTGGATTTTGTAGTGGGAAGGTAGAGGAGGCTCTGGAGATCTCAATCGAACAGGGACAGGACTTGAGAGGGCTTGAGTAGTGAGAGATGATTAGGGTTAGAGTGTATGGCATTAAGGCCTCTTCCCCCTATTCAAACGCCCCCAGGCCAAACGGATGGCTGGGATTGACTCATCAGGTCCTCAGATGTTGCCAAGTGTCCCTGGGACAGCCAGAAGGCTGACCCAAAGGCTGGGCATGCCTCACTCCTATTGGGCGACTTTGGGATGAGTGGAGGAGACATTGCCATTTAAGGCTAAACCAGGCCCTGAGCCTGGTTAGGAGAGCTCCAAGTGAGCTTTAGGACATTAAGGGGTCGGCCTAAAGCAGCTTAAATCAAGGGAAAGGGGCTTAGCATGTGATAAAGCCTTCTAGAAGAGGTTTAAGCTTGGGTTTGACCAGGTTGACCAGTCAACTGGTCAATGGGGCTGATGTGGCATCCAAGCAGGTCATGGAGTCTTTCCAAGTGGCTGGATGGGTGTGGCTTGAGCTAGGTTCAATGGGTTGAAAGGTTTGACCATACAAATGGTCCCTTAAGCCTTGAGTTGACTGGTTGACCAGTCAACTCCATCAAGGTTATGAAATTTTCATTTAGGTAATTCAAATGAGTTGATTAGGTGGATTGGAGGGTGGTTCCAAGAGCCATGCATGTCAAATGGATTAAGAAGGCTTAATGGGCCTTTAATGGGCTTCTAGGCCAAAACTGGTTGACTTGGTCAACCAGTTGGGTTCAGGGGCTAGAAATGGATTCAACAAATTCAGAATGTCATCCTGAGTCTATTGGATGTGGTCCCAGGGTTTGGAGGGGTCGATTTGGTCAAAATCACCATTTGAACCCTTAAGGGCTTGTTTGGTCAACCTAGGTTGACTTGGTCAACCAGGTTGACCCAGGGTCTGGGTTTGGGCTCAACAGGTTTGAAAAGGCATTTGGAGACCATTGAGGGTAGTTCCTGGGTCTGGGGAGGTCAAATTGATCAAAATCCCTATTTGAGTCCCTAAGGCCTGTTTGGTCAACCTGGGTTGACTTGGTCAACCAGGTTGACCCAGGGTCTGGGTTTGGGCTCAACAGGTTTGAAATGATATTTTAAGGTTAATGGAAGTGGTTGGGTGACTTAGAGAGGTCATTTGGGTCAAAACACATGTTTGGACCCTTAAAGGGCCCCTTGGGTCAAACCTGTTGACTTGGTCAACCAGGTTGACCCAAGGGTTGGAAATAGGTTCAAAAGATTTGAAATAACATTTGAAATTTGTCAAAGGTGGTTGCATCCCATTTGGAGCTCATTTGGTTTGAAATTCCTATTTGAGCCCCATAGGGGTATTTTGGTCAATTTTGACCTATTGGTCAACTATGGTCAAAAATGGGTCTGAAAAATGCAGTTTACTGCTCAATGGGTTAAATTCAAAGGTCTGGAAGTGATTGGAGGTTTGGATAAGGGTTCCAAGGTCAAGATCTCAAAAGGTTATGCTCAGTGGCATAGGCTGTAAATATTTGAAGGTTTTACAGCCTTTGATTTTAATTCAATTCTGGGGTTAGAGACCTCAGAATGAGCTCAAAATTGGAGGGTAGCCTTTAGAGACATGTCTTATCACTTTGCAAGTGATAGACCCAAATCAGAGGCCATTTGACTGGGTTTTGAAAGTTTGAAAAATCTCTGAAAAGGGTGTTTAGGACAGGGCCTTAGAGTTTGGATTGAGTCTGAATTCTGGGTTTGGATTTGATTTGAAGTTTGAATTAATTTTGGCTTGAATTGGATT